>VZTM01041553.1:133237-166741 GCA_013400555.1 Jacana jacana | reverse complement strand
CTGAAAATATTATGCGTAGGCATAGTGTAGCTGCTGCCTGTAAGATTCCTTCTGTGTTTACTGCTGTAGTTGGCTTCTCTGCAGAACTGTCAAAGCGGGTGAGGCCAACAGCTGTGGACCAGTTGTGAAAGCTTCCAGTTGTGAAAGCTTCCATGTGAACCATCAAACTTACCTTTAGCAGACTACAGCACCAGGCTGAAATCTGGAATCTCCTGTCACGGCAAAGTTGAAATAGTGCTTTTCTGGGTACTAGGTAATAGAAAAAGTCACTTTGTAGAACAGCTTACCTTATAGTAAATAGTTCAAGAGAAGCACTGGTGAGTCATCATTCATTCGAGCCTCTTATAGACAGTTCTTTGTCTATAAAAAGACAACGGGGAAGCCCAAATTGATAGCTGAGTCCTACTGATATCACTTGTGTATGCCTTTCTTCATGTACTTTGCCTGCAGTGTTTTTGAGAGATAAAATACTGCTTAGTTTGATGAGAAGGAGTGGATAGGAAGAACATTTTTTTTAACCATTTGAAAATAATAATCAGTAAGATATCTTATATCAGAATCCATTTGTTTCTCTTTTTCACGGGCACTTCTGACATAATATTCTTTTAGGGGCTTTATTACAAGCAGCGTTTTATGTATGGTGCATGTGGGCAGGTATGTAAAGGAGCAACAGAAGGGATAGAACAAAAAAAGAGAGGGAAACTAACAGCCACAGAGCAGATAGTGAGTTCTGTGAAGGCGTCCGTCAGGACAGGAAATGAGAATCTTTGATAACAGGTGAGTAAGAGTACTCATGGACAAGTAAAGAGTGACCCTCGTTGCTCCCTACAGTTTGGTATTGTATCTTTGTAAGTCTCCTGCTCTTTCAGTCATTCTTGAGAATAGCAAGTTTCCATGCAGAGTACTTGGTTTTACTGAGATGTTATTGCACTTATGCTTGTGGGCACAGATCCAGAATCATGCAAAAAGGGCAACAGTGTGTTGACTTCTTCGTTGTCTTCTCCTAGATTGCCGGCATGAGCAGAAGTTGCAATATTAAATAAGCTGACAGGGAAATGCATTAGGCAGAAAAATATTGGTCACCTAATAACTACATCCTTTTTTCTGTACCCTGCACTTGTTCTTTATGCTTTTATAACATCTTGATGCCATTATTGGAATCATCTGTCCTTACAGACGTGCCACTGAAATCTATTCACTTCTTAGTAGCCTTTGCAATAAAGGATAAAGGAGACCTGTTCTACAGGAGATTCATTGGCTCCTGGAGTGTTATATGTACCCTGTTGCTTTACTGTTCAGGGTAGTTTGGGCCTCAGGGGATACTCCTCGGGATACTCAATTCTGCCAGATTTGTTACAATTTAGTATCTTTACCAATGATCCGAATATTTGAATTACTACTCAAGCTTGCAGTTGGCAGGAGTGATTAGTAGCAGGGGTGAATAAAGACGTGGACAAAAAAGTGTACTGCGACTTAGTTAACCCAGGCAAAAGGAAAAGGAGTTACTGAGCAAGGGTGTGTCGTGGAACTGGTTGAGTGAAAATATATGGAGAAACCTCAAGACAGCAAGGGAAAAAATGCAATGGTGGACTATAGTATATCTTGATGCTGTTTCAGGGTCCCTAGAACATAAATGCACAAAAAAAGATACTGAATGTAAATATGTTGTACTAACGTGTGTAAGAATGAGTCTGACCCACGGGTGATGCGCAAATAGAAAATGCACATAAGAACATGTATGAATAGGAGTAGGAAGAAGGCATTATGTGTTCTTAAAATAGCATTGGAGGTATTGCTGGCATATGTTGTTGCCAAATTTTGTTTCCTTCAACAGAAATGCTGAAAATTAAAAAAAAGAAAAAAGCATTGATAAATAACTTGAAAACTCTACACATGCTTTTTATGAGTTAAAAGAAAAAATGCGAAAATATGTGTTCATGTCTTGTGAAAAGAATACAATTTTCAGGAAATGTAAATAAATTTATTTACTTTGTTGTTACATTGCTGCACAAAGGATGTTAAGAAAAGCTGTATTAGTAGCTTCTGTAGCTGATGGCATTAATGAACAGTGAACACTAATTTTGAAGGGGGAGGTGGGGAAATAAAGCCTAAATCCTAAACACAGGGGAGAGCGAGAAAAAGGGAAGACTCTCCAGTGGCTACTGGGAAGAGAAGTAAGAGCAACCCCAGAGAAAAAGCAACTTGGGATTTCTCTCCAGTGCAGTATATGGTTATGATGCATGTGATAATGTTTTCTACCATATTTTATCCCTACTACTGTGAACTTTTCATCGGGACCTGCACAACCCCCATGGTTAGTGCCTGCTTATAATGATATTAGCATTGACAGAAGTTTGCTTAATGGAGCAATGTTGTATGCTGACTAGTTTTCAAGCACACATGCATAAATAGTGTTGGCTACTACTTATCAGACAGTTTGTAGTTAGTATACTTACAACGTTATCTACTGTGTTAGGCATCACCATTGCTCTCCCACCATGGTTGCTGCTTCCCAACAGAACAATAAACCAACATAGAATAACATCCCCAACAATACTGGGGTTTGCAAGGGTAAGGCTATAAGAATAACAGCATGAAAACAAAATGAGAAAAACAAGCACAAAACTGCCATGCGGGCTTTGGAAAAAACACAGCAACAAGGTACAAACTTTAAGAGCTGTCAGCAAAGGCATGTTAGAGAGATTTCAAATGGCTGGCTGGCCCTTAGCATTAGAAGGTTGCTCTTGCAACCTTGACTGCTGTTCAGAGGGCCTGTGTATTGTGACCAGTACATAAGGGGTAGAATGTTGTGGTGTGGTCTGCCTTCCAGGGTGACTCTCCATTCAGTGTCCTGCCACCACCTAAGGCAGGGGTGGGAGATCAGTTTAGTGTGATAAAACCAATTTTCCCATTGCCATGCTGGTATATGTGGCAGTATAACTATGTGTATAGAAGGGCTGATACTATAACAGATGTCACTGATCTCACTGCGGTGTGTAAGGCTAAATATGAGTGAAGAGGCTGATGATGACCATCTACCGAAGGTGTCATACCAGCTGCAGGTTAATGTTTCTTGTAGCATATATTCTTGTTAGAGCTGATGTATGCTATCAGTTACAGCCCTTGCAAGTAAAGTGCTGTGTATATAAGCCTTCCTCAATATTTCTCAATTTAACTATTTCAGACAATAGCAATTGTGGAATTTGAGTCCTTCCTTGCCGTCTTAACGCGATAAGGCGTGTCATGTGGTTCTGTAGCAATCTGGCAAATAGGCTTATCATGGGTAAGCTCACTCACCAGAGCTGACTTTCTTCCAGCTGCTTTTCTTTCTCCTTTGGAAACGGAAAATTCTGCTAGTGGGTGGTACTGAAAGCTGCAGACAAAAGGAAGTTGAGACAAGATGAAGCTGTTTCTTTAAGAACTGAATGATGAAAACTGGAGCCCCTTTGGATAGTTTGTACTAGGTAGAAAGATGGGCCTGCAATAAAGTGTGCTCTTAAGGATTTTTGTTTATACTTTCATGGAACTTTTTTATGTGTCCTTTACCAGAGCACTATTAGTTGCTTTGAGTTTGAAGGAGCAGCCTGATGGCTTTGCCAGTGATTACAAACCATCATGTGGGATAAATCCAAGTGGAATTGAAACTTTTACCTCAACCTGTGAGATGGGCACCTTTTCAGTATAGCTTGAAGTGAGATTTCCTGTGTCAGAAGAAGACCACAGCCAGCAGGGGATATCTGGTCAGCTCAATAATAACAGTTTACAGGATGAAGGATGTTCTTGCAAGTCTGAAAATTGCTTTTTCATGGGAAGTCCTGTATATACTAACATGACCTATGTGAGCTTTCTATCTAATTTAAACCCAATCTTTACATTTCATAGGCTGTCATTCTTTTGTATTTTGAAATGAGATTATTTTCACATTCTGAAAAAGTCAAAGGAACTGGAGTAATCTGTATCCTTTTTTGAAGATCTGAATACTCCCACTGAAATTCATAATAATCATGAGTCTTCATAAACCATAGGTCAAAAATACTTTAAAGGGTAAATTCTGTTGGGCCCTCTCATGTCTACTGGATGGTACTGTTTTGCAGCTAAAATTCTGTACAAATTTCTGGAAGGCAATAGCTAACTGAATTGTAGAGCCTTGTACAGAGGAATCCAACATGCCACTAGTTCTAGGCACTTCCTTAAAAGAAATAATATTCATTGAAGTTGATAAATACCTGAATTGTTTCTTCTGATTGTCTTGATTAAAACAGAATAATCTTAAAATTCATATGGAAACAAGTGTTTAGTCTCACTGGAATACGAGAGGTACAGCTGTACTTACAGGGCAGAGCTAATGACAGCTATGGCTTTTCATGACATCTCTTTGGTAGGCTTCAGAATGACCTTGTCAAAGTTAAAAGCTCATAACATTCATATTTTGTTTTTGTGGCATTATGATTCTGCATAACAGTGCTAAAAACAAAAGCGCAGTATAATTATACTGTCAATCAAGCTGCCAGAAAAGGCATTTTCCACCAGCTTTGCACCTACTAAACTGTAAATAATTTACAAAATTAGAAGTCATGACTAAGTGGAGGCACTTTGGGGCTAGTTAAGCACTTGTCATAGCTCTGTGGTTTAAGTGACCTCACACACTGAGCTCAGGTGGCTTACTTCTGTCCTGTGAGTGGGAAATGGTCATTTGTTCTCGTATTGCTGTGCGGGCACCTAATAGAAGTACCAAGCTGTCACTAGAGCTAGGAACAGGTGTATGTACAGTGCATGCTGTAATGATGTTTTATTCATTCGAATTTCCAGCCCATTTAGACTCATCCAGTTAAAAAACAAAAATATTTTCTTCATTACCTCCAATTAATGTAAATGTCAAATATTTGAATATATTATCACACGGATAATCCAGTACATCCCTTGATTTGTGGAGTATTTGCATTAAGGTGACAATTAAAACAACAACAAAAAAGTATCCGGAACACGTGTTCTTAGCTGTTGTCATTCTGTTATAGAGATACTGAACTTGTTTCTGTGAGATCTCCTTTTGACTCTGGAAAACAAATTTCTTAAAGCCTTTGAGTTTACCACTACGTATATCTGTTCCTGAAAAAAATTTAGTAATTGTTTTGTATTCATTTTTAAACAGGATTTATTAACACTCCATTGTCTGTTCTGCTACTATATATATGTAATGTGTAAAAACATAGTTCAGATACTAATCTCTTACAATAGAGCTGTTCAGAGGGTAGAAGGCTGCTTTATAGATACTTCAAAACTCAATGTCTTCTAATAGAATAGAGACAATAAAATAATGATCAGATGTCTGTCTTTCAATAGCTCTCTCCTTTTACGTTTCTTGTGCTTGTTTGTAACTTTGTGCCTGATTGCTCAATTATAATGTGGAAGTGAATACTTCTCACCTATTTCTTAGTGCTGTCTTTATAGCTTAATTAAACATTTTTATAGTAAGTGGGACTGAAACTCTTAAGAAAACAGTTCAAAGTCCTGAAACATAGGTCATAAAAGTTAATGATGCCTAAAATTGGGCTTAATCTCAATTGAAAAATCTGAATAGAAATTACTTCTGTAGATGCAAACATACTGTAATGCATAAACTTCCCTTTGTTTGCATGTTTGTTTTCATTTATCATGTGGTAGGTACTTTATTCGTTAGTCCACATGTCTTTTGGCCCTGCTGCAGGATCATGCTGGAGACAGGGGGTGGTATGTCCCAGCGCAGCGCAGTGGCAGATGTTAGCTCAGGTCCAAGGAGCGGTACACTGGATGAGTAGGACTCTGCTGCCTTCAGGAGAACACTGCTAGGATGTTCTGCACAGATCTAGGAGACCACACTTTGAACACTAGAAGCACCGCAACTTTATTGCAGTCATATGCTAATTACTTAGCACTGCTGAAACTCTTGCTAGTTGGTTGGATTAGTAGATCACTGGATTAGATCCTTACCAAGATTCCTGAGCTTGTTTCTTTATAACTTGGTCAGATTTTTTTCTCTGTTTGAGAGTTAAATCTTATATGCACTTCAACAATGCAGATAATAATTTCAGATGGCCCTTTCTCACTATATATAGCACACAGAGGTAATATGAAGCAAAAATAAGCCCAGAACTCACACAATGCTGCATCTCATCATGGAAGGAATCATCTTTTGCAGTGGTTGCACATTTTCTTCCAAGGTTTGGCATATGACCAAGATGTGCCATCAATATGTTTTCTTGTTGTTAATGCTTGTGCAAGATTCCATGGAAAGTTTTTAGGTGTTGGTGAAGAACTACAGAAATATGCAATTATATTTCTCATCCTTCATTTCACTTGTAAGAACTTTGGTAGTGTTTTGCAAAAGAGAAATTGCTCTCTGTGCTGCTCAGCTGTGTTTTGGTAGAATTGATGCCTGTGGTTAAGTACAATGTATCAGAATTGTAGTGTGCATCTGTCTGTTTCATGAGGAGTAGACCTGTATAAGAGGGTAGTTGAGAGAATGAAAAATGGCTGATTTTGGAACAGGACAGTGGCCATGGGAAAGGTTTGAATTGGGTATCATGTAGTCATAGATTAATACCCATGTACCAGGCTGAGATTCTATTCCTTTTCACACTGATGGAGCCTACAGATCTGTGTTGAGAGCGTGCTGCTAGTAATTTTCTCCTTCATAAATAAACCAGAATTAACCTATTAATTATTATTTAACAATCACTGGAATTCCAAGGTTTTGCAAAAAGTGTCTGCCTCTTCTTATCTACTTTTGATTTGGGTTTGTTTTTTTTCCCTGGTGATTCTTCTCTAAGTCTAGGCTGTAAACTGCAGGTGGAGATTTTCATATTAGAGTTTTAGAAACAACAGAGTTTTACATTTCCCCATCATCCTGGGAGGAAAAGAATTAGAGAAGAGAGTTCTAGTAGAGCTGAGTGGTCTGGAGAGTGGCAGATGTTGAAAGAGCATCTGGACTACAGTTAGTTTAGCTTGTAATAGATGAAATTAAATGGAAAGTTGGGGCATAAATTCTAGGTCTTGGATTCAGAGGATAGCAAAAGTCGGTTAGTGCCTCCGATTTAAAAGATAAACTGAAACACTAGATATGGAGAAACTGATAAAAATGTAAATAGGAAAATGGTCAGAGTTTTTGCATACTTCATGTATGAGCATCCTGAGTGCTGCAAGAAATAATAAAAGGCTCATTTTTTAAAGAAACTGCCCATATCTGTGATCTGACTGTAAAGCTGTTCTTGTTATGCCTATAGTGCTCCAAGTCCAATTTCTGATTTTTTAGAGGTTTGATTTGTTCGGTTTCCTTTGCATCATTATAAACATTCAGAGAACCTAATAATGATCCGGCTAGATACAACATAGTTGGCAGTATTAATAAAAGGTACAGAGGGGGCGACCTGCAGGGGGAGCAGGGGCCAAGTATTCCTGGGAAAAGCATGCTTATTCCATTTCTCTAGTTGAGGTCTGAGGGGACTGTCTTGTGTGGTAAAGCTTTAATGCTTCATGATCACACAGAAAATTTAATCCCACTCTGGTTAAAAATGCCAGCTTCATGCCGTTGCAGAGGGAAACATACAGCTTATGAATTTGTAGAATAAATACAAGAAGAAAATATTACAAAGTGTATGCATGCAGGCTAGCAGATTTTTAGACTAAGTTCATAGTAAAAATGTTGATAATAGCTGAAACTTAATGTGTAAAAATATGCAAAGGAAGAAATGGGCTGAAGGTGTCAGAAGATCAAATAATCTATCATATAACTTAGAAACCATTCCTCATGAAAAGAGAGCATTATACAATCCTACACAGCCTCATTATGTGTGTAATATTTGGAAGACAATATATTCTAGTTGAAAGGGAAAGAAATTTAGAGGCAGTAGGCAAAATCTGAGGTAGCATAAACTGGAAATAATGCATCTGTACATGTGAGCAAAGCTTGTGGGACGGTGCATTTTAAGTTATGGAGAAGATCCTTTTTCTAATGGCTTCCTGTGATTTTATATCATTGTAAATTAAAAAGTATAATGAATCTTAACTTTGTATCGACAGACTTTTCTGAATGACAAAGGAGGAGATGAAGGCAGAAAAAATCCCAACCCTTTTCTTAATTCTTCAGGATCTTGGTTGTTTTCCTTTTTCTTGGAAGTTTCCTTCAATTGGTTTCTCATCAGTTTTGCTTAAAATCTTGGGTTCTATCATGTATAACTTAAAAAGTCACCCCTGTATTGGGCACTGTCACAGTCTCTATCCATGCCTGCACTGCTGGGGAGGTGGGGCAGAACTGCATGTAAGCCTGCTGCCCTGCTACCCTTTCCTGTCACCGTATCTTGAGGTACTTTATGGAATAAGAGTTACTTTATGACAGGAAAAGCGAAAATGCTTCCGTTTCATGGTTGTTTTGAGTCACTCTTTTTATGTTCTATCCCTTTTATCCACACTCTTCTGTGACACTATCTTGGCAGTTGTTCCGCTTTGGGTCAGGCAAGCATCTCAAGAGACTACAGTTCAAGTGTGCCCAAAGAAGGAAAAAAATGGCTCTTTTTAATATGAGTGAAAACCTTTCTTTTTTCTTTCTTTTTTTTTTTCTTTGTGCCTATCTTAATATAAACTTTAAATCCAGGACATTGCATGATTCCATTTCAAGTTTCTGTGGGATTTTTTTTTCTCAAAACAAATTGACCTTTCCGCAGTTGGAAGTTACTTGTTATTCCAAAATTATCTGTTGATTCTAAATGTCCCAATGATTTTGTAAGATTTCTTGGCAGTTCAGGATATGTGTAAATAATTGGTAATAAAAGGAAAAGATTGCAGTGGATAATGGGACTTAGGTATCTTCCCATTCCATTCGGGGAATATATCATTTAGAATGTACATCAAACAAGTTAATCTAATTTCCTTGCACTTGCTATGGCCAACTTTTATCTATGGTTCAAGTGCATAATCATAACTGCATCATAGCTGACACAGCTTTCCATGCATAATACTGTACATTTGGGGGATTCATGGCTCAGAATTCAGTCTGTATACTTCGAGTCCAGTGGATATCAAAATGTCACACAGAGTAATTTGTTGCAATCATGGACTGTCTTTTCAGTTTTATTTTTACATCTAATCAATGAATAGATTAATTTCCTTCTGATCATTTATAGTGCAACACAAGAATCCAAATACTGGAAAAATAAAAAACATATTTCAAAAAAAATCTGACAAATTGTTAGTGTTCTTATTGTACTTTACAAATGAGTATCCATAAACCAAACACTGAACAAGAATGGGAAAAAGCAGAATATCTTTCCTTTAAAAATACTTTTCCTTCTGTCCTTTCCCAAGAAGAAATAGCAAGGAGTGTCCAATGTATTTTACATAATTGATGAAGAACAATTTTTCTGATGATGACTTCTAAGGTCTGTATCTCAGTGGATAGTAATATTTGAGCCTCAGGCTGGGTAGTCATATCTTCTGCTGTCTGCATTAGAAATAACACTTAGATTCATGTGGCTAATTGTATAGTCCCTGCTCTCTTTGTTACATTCTACATCGTAGAAAATTATATTAAAATGTTTTATTTTGCATTTATTCTAAATTTAGTTTACATAAACTATACCTTAGTATGTGTGGAGAGATAAACTAATCACAACATTGTATTTGGTGCTAAAGGGTAACGGAAATGTGTGTGAGTGGAGACAGATAAGCTTATGCAGCTCCGAGAATTTTTAAAGCCACCATGGTTCAGGCCTTTAGTTGTATTAGAAAATATTACTTTCATCTTGCCCTTGGAAATACTGTGTTAATGAGATCATGTGCAGCAGGAAACTCAAATCTGAGTTTGAAAACAAAAAAGATGGTGTGATTTGCTAAGAATTGTCTTACCATCTTTTTTGTGTTGATGGTTGAATGAATTTCTGGAGAAAGGAGCCTCACCAGCATATTTCTACAGCTCTGTACTCTATACTAAGGCCAGCTAGCAATCCGTTCAGCATCCCCTGCACATTAGGACTGCATTAGGGATGTGACGTGTCCCAGAGGTCAGCCCAGCAGATGAGAGCAGTCAGGAAGCAATAAGCCTCTACCATTCAGAGTCAATGATCTATAACCCTAGAAATAACATAAAGGAAAAGTGAAATCTTGCCTTTATAGATATCTCAGCGATAATACAATGGACACTTGTCTGCAGGTGTGCTTCTGGTATCTCCAACACCTTTCAGGAGATCGAAGACCAGCTTTACAGACAGACAGTCACGGACCTCTCAGGTTTTGAATTTGATTTTCTAAAGTAGAATTTGCTTTTTCTGTTTGGGTAACTTAGGCAGCGTGCATGTGCACGAGGTATGCACATAGGTCATGTTGATAGGTGTGGACTTTTTCTGTGCTTGTGAACAAATCTGTAACCAGTGTTCTGTTCATACAGCCAATAAAACACTGCAGACTGCAAAGGTTTGCCACAGGTACCAGTGAGTCATGGGAGGTTCCTCTGTTGCACTGTGTGCATACCCACATCTAAAAAAACCTTCACACGTTAGCAGAGCCAACAGTGGTTAGGTTCATCTGGTTTTTGGTGCTTTGGGAAAACTACAAATGAAGAATTAATTGAACAACAACAAAATAAGTATCAAGACAATCCCAAAACCCGTTTTTCGATAATTGTTTTTCTCTTAAGAGAACGTTACCTCTCTCACAGATGGTCAGAGTGATGCATTTGGGGAAATCAGCCAAACTTGGCTTTCTTCCTGGTCTCTCTGCTTAGTAACTGCAGCATTTAAGCCCAGAAGTATTATTTAACTTTGCTCCAGATACCATTTTAATCAAAAATACAAGGCTTCACAGTTGGGAAACTCCTTTTAAGGTTTTGCAATTTTAATTTTTTTTTTTTTTTTTAAGTGTTTTGAACTTATGGAAACAAACTCTTCCAAAATAAAGTTTGCTTATTTTTAAATAACTTGAAAAGAGATTCCCAGAATATGACTTGTAGAAAGGTTTAATGAATCGTGTAAATGTTATATTACTAGGATATGCTCTTCCAACAATTAAATCAGTGGTGTGGAGGAAAAAAAGATTTACTCCCACCTCATACATAGGAAGATGTATTAGACAGTTGAAAGAGTCATGTAGAGGCTGGGTGATGTGACTGTTAGGCTGAGTTCCTTCTCTGAGACTAAAATCCAAGACTTAGTCTCTCTTTGTTGAGGTACTTTATGCTCATAATAGTATTTTCATATCCAATGGCTTTGGTTTAAACTTGAATGTGCAAAAATGGTGAGGTGCTCAAGCTCTAATAGGGTGGGATTGTATAAGTACAGCTTAATACTTCATTACTTGTCTGTGTGGCTGCAGTGGGGAAACAGATTGTACATGATTCAGGGTACCTGTTCCTCTGCTCTCAGTTAGAGTGATCTGCTCCAGTCAGAAGGCTCCCAGTGGCTGGGGGCAGGTGGTTTGAAGGGGGACATCCATCTTGTCCATGCTTGTCATCACTGTGAGTCAGGCAGAATAAAGGAGCTATGATTTTTACATTTGTGGAGGCTCAGAGCTTTGGTGAAGTCTGTGTACAATACGAATTCCAGAATAGTATGAAACTGCAACCAAAACAACATTCGGTGATGAACGCTTGATCAGTACAAGTCGAGCTGTTGTAAGATGCATTGAAAATCATCCTGTCAGTACTCTTGGAAAGAGCTTCAGTGATATTTCAGACAACCTGTATTTTTGGTTTTTCACCCCAATGCTGTTCTTGCCTTGAAAGCAGAATTTCTTCACGAAAATGTTTGTTGTTTTTCCAGTCACTGCTTTTGTAGAGATTATTCTTTTTCCACCGTTTCTAGGTGAGCTGAGCTTCCTTCCGTGCTGCAGGATGCTTTGGGTTTGGCTCCAAGCCCAGTATCTCAGCACATTCCTCTTAATGGAGTTGAATTTTTCTGTCTCTGTCTGCTTTTTTCTTTCCTTTCTGTCTTTTACTCCAAGCAAAGTTTTATTTGTACGATAAACATGAGCAGGCCAGCCCTCCTCTTGCACAGCTAGAAATTTCATTTACTTCCAACTCTGCTGTGCTTCCCCTCCGTGGGGCTGAGATTAAGCTACTTCCAATACAGCCACACTGCAACATAGGCGCAGGGAGCCTGCAAAGGCAGAAAAGATTCTAGCAACAGTTGAGGCAGAAATGTTTGGGTTTTTTTTTTAAAGGAAATATTTTTTTTCAGATAAAACTCTATTTAATTTAATAAACAGAGGTGAATTTTAAAAACCAAACAGTTAACTAGCTCTTAATACTCAGCAACTCCCAGGTGCAGTTGAGGCTGCCTGGAATAACTCTTCAAGTGTTGTCCAACACAGCCATGATTTTTCCACAAAATGAAAACTTCTGTTTCCTTGCAGAATTGGATTCCTTTTTGAACACTTCAAACTGTGGACAGGTCTCCTTTACCAGAATAGGTTGAAGCAACCTTTCCCACATGCCACACGTTATCACTCCCTGACAGTTGACAGCAGAGCTTTTTATGTTTGTTCTCCTTAATCTATTTGAGTACAAAGATCTGGTTTAGTGAAAGTGAGCTCTTTTTAAACTGCTTAAAATAACCTGTGTGTTACAGATTAAAAGAGGTTATGGAAGACACAGCCGAGCAGTTCTCTGGCAAAGACGAGGGGGTGTTACTCAGATCTGGAGTGGCAAGGCAAGTGTCTGTCCCACTGGAAAAGCTGCTTGCATGGCTGCTCATCTGTTAACACCTCTGCTGGCAATTATCCAGTAGTTACTGGGCGAAGAGACTGTTTGTTTAGCTAGAAAGCTAAGAGAGTATTATGGAAAAGCATGTTAGGTATAACTGTCCAGAGGCTGAAGCAATTAAATATAGTTAGATATGCCATAAAGAAAGTTTGCATGGAATATGAATGTCAATTTTGGTAAGGCAATCAAATGTTAAAAAGAAATAGCCTAATTTAACGGATTAAAAATAAATGCCTCACCATAGAGATAATCCTTAATTGTTAAGTTTCATAGTTTAGTTTATTTCAGAATAGCTGTAATACATTAATGCAGGAAAGTTTGTGATTTGTTCATAATGAACAATTCTGTTTGCTTCTAATTTTCAGGTCTCTTAAAAAAGAGAACAAAGAAAGAAACAAAGCAATTCTATCAAGTAATTACTTTTATTCAATTCCAATTATAATAATTACAGTTTTTAATGTGAACTTCCTAAAGGCCAGTATGATTTAGTTGTTACCTATTTAGAATACTTACTCAGCTATCTATTTATTGTTTTATGTTAAGCACAAATGATGTATGTTTGAACAAAGCAGCTTAGTTCTGTTCTTTTACATGTGGACGTCATTCCATACAGAGCTCTTAATCCCACTGTGATACTAGGAGTTTAGTCCTAACCAATAAAATGCTGGAGTGTAACTGTTTGGAGTAGAGAAATGGAGCCCTGCCTCTTCTTAAAATGAGAACTGTCTATGTGCCTGTCACCTATCAGAGGGCTTGTTAGGACTTAAAGGCCTAAGAGTTGGGGGAGAATATCGTGAATGGTGGTGGGTAATATTTTTGAAGTAAATTACTGCGTTACTGGGAGCAGCTTCTGTCAACCTCTTACACCACTGCAAGAAAGGGGATTGTGCAAGTCCTGACTAAGAGTTGGTAGTATCATTCCTAAACTCGGGTCTGGTTGGTATCAGTACGCTTCTGCGTTTTGGTGACTGTTTACCAACTATGAGGTAATTTCTTCAAGAGATGGCCAGGAATGGGTGGAATGATGGGAGATCCAGCTCCATTAATCTGTGCATAGAAACATGGAGGTTCATTTATCTGTGCTCTCATAGGAATTTCTCGTATTGTCTCTTACCTTTTTCCCAGATGTAGCTCTCTTGCTTTACCTTTATATCATTCAGTCTCTTAGAGGTCTTACCTCTACTTGGCCTAGGGAGTATTTCAGGCTTCTGCCATGAACAATAGCTTATAGTTCCAGTCTATAGAGTTTCTAAAAGACAAGAACTAACTCCCTTTTTTTTTCTTGGGATAAACTGAATTAAACTAGGATCTTCATAATCAGAAACAATTTTGTCTGGCTAAAAGTTTTAAAACAAAATTTTCTGAGTTTAACAAAGCTGAAATCATGCAGTTTTTTAAGAATGTTTTAATTATTTTGGCTTTTTTTCCCCCAATTAGTAAAATGACCGACTCACGTGGTTTCACCTCTTCAGAATGGCTTGTTGACTTAAGAAGTTTTTAGAAGTTTGTTCATGCCCCTTTATTGTGGAAAATAAATTTACATTTACCAAAGAAAAAAAATCAAGTAATAACAATAATGTGTATACAGTTCCCCAGGAGAAGAGACCAAAAGTTTCAGAAACCAAATTCTTGTGTTCTCTCAAGGTTGAACGTGGAGAAGAACAAAAAAGTCAAATACACAATTCTCTTGCCTCCTGGGTGCATTTTCCGTTTTTTTCAAAAATAAACTTCCTAAAGAAATTTAACTCTCTAGAAGCTGCATAGCAAAGCAATTTGTCCTGAGTATAATAACAAATAAAGTAGTGAAAAGCTTTTTTTTTTTTTTGTAAATGGATTTTAACTAGGAAGAAAATCTGCCTCAGAGCCAGACTATTATTTCCAAGTCTGCACCCAGCCAAGACCGATAATTGGTCTATNTAAATATTACAATTCTCCCCTTTTATCTTCCTCTGTTGTTTCTTCTATTTAATCATTTACTATGATGAATTTTGTGTCCTAGCAAGTGTATATGGACAGGGCATTGCCAATATGTGCTTAGCTTTTGGTTTGGTTTTTTTATCACCAGGACTTTTGCATCAATCTTCTTTTAGGTCTAATTGCAAGGGTTTGAAAGTTTTCCTAGACTCACTGGAAGTGCAGTTATTTCAAGACTATTTGAGCAGTTTCCAAAGTCAGTAAAAAACTTGACTTAAACAATAGGAAAACCTCTGTCATTTCTTAGTAAGTATCTACTTTGTGGGCTATTTTTACCAGATTTTGACAGATTTGCTGTCACTAGTAACATTAATCTACTATGTCATGTAACATACTTTGTTTACTATTTCATGTCTTAGAAAAACAATTGTCATGCAGTTCTGTTTTCTTCAGTAGCTGTCAGAAAAGAGTAACTGAAATGAGTATGTGTGCAGGCCTTGTTGGGAAGGCTGTAGCTGAATATTGGAGTGGTCATATGTCTTAGAGGCTTAGGGTACAGTTTTCTCAATTAATTACTGCTCGGACTCTAAAGCATAGCACAGCTCTAATGCAGAATAAAGATCAGGGTGTTGTGAAGTGGTTTTTACACCATACTGCTTTGTCTCTTGTTCCTTTCTTGGGTTTGGTTGGTTTTGGGGTTTTTTAAACAGTATGGCTACCATTTTTATTGTTTGTAGGCATTTGATACCTTCCCATTGCGGATCATATTTAATATGGAAAGTGGAACTTGACAGCTCATTCTGTTAGACAAGAGTGGAAACTTTTGTTTGCAAACAAGCCATGATGTTCTGCAGCCGTTAAATATGTCACTTCACACCAGCATAAGTAAACCTGCCCAGTACTCCATCTGGCTGCTAGGGCCATAGGTGTTCTGCAGCCATTTACAGTGCACTGTCAGCCAAGGTTGTGTCAAAAGCGTTTCTTGCCATGTGAAGCTGGAGTCTGTCATTTGACTGATGAAGAGGTGATGCAGTCACATCTTCAATTCTTTCTCCTGGATAGCAGCAGTAATGTTTGGTAAAAGCGAGGTGGCAATCACATTGGGTGCTACAATACCTTCAGCCTCTCCTGACATTGGAAATGGAGTATTTCCTTCCTGGGCTCCATTTTAGCCGGTGTTCCTTATATTGAAAGGACGGTGTCTTTGAACTGAAGCCAATTTGAGAGGACAAATTACTGGAGAGAAGAAATGTGCTAAATATAGTTTACAAACTCAATATCAACTAAGTTCTCTCTCATCACCATTGAAAATGAAAAAGGTCTCCATGTCAGGCTTTTTTCAGGTGGGAAGCACAGAGACACACCCTTACATGCCTATGTCATTTAGAAGTTCTACTCTACACCCTTTTACTTTAAAAGGTGCAGACTTTATATATAGTTACAGACTGAACTAAGATCATCGTGATTCACAGTAAGAGGTCAAATAATTGCCTTTTCTTAACAAATATAAGCAATTTTAATTACAGAGGTCAAAGAGCGAGGAATTCGCCAGAGTTATTTACTTAATCTAGATGAGAATGCAGGGTGAAATATTGAAAGTTATTAAAATACTTTTGCTTCTGAATGTGTAGTGCAAAATGGCAGGGACTAGCCTTGTGACTTCTGCATGCAGTGAAAGCTGTAAATATCTTTGTGTATTACTGTGTGTTTATAACATGGCGGTTTAGAAGGAGATCCAGAAATGGCAGATCTATATTTATATAGGGCAGATTCAAGATAAAAGCCTAAGTTTTGTTTGTCTCTAGAAAAAGATGTCTTCAATAATTTATCATGTTCTGGTTCTTAAAAGGGGCAGTAATTGCCTATCTGTTGTCTTATCTATGTGTGTGTACAACTGCAATCTGAACTGCTGCAGCTTTTAAGAATAAAAGAAGAAAAAGAAAAACTGCACTTTTTTTTTCTGTAAATAAACAAAAGCCTTCATCCTGTTAACTACATACTTTTCCCTGTTTCTTTTGAGAACACTTCTGGTTTGTATAGTACACAGTTATATGTAACAACATTCAAGGGACAGCTCTTTGGTCAGTAAAACCACATCATTTTACATCTGGCCCTGAGAAGATAGTGAATTATGGCATTACGTTTAGTGTATTTTTATCTCTTATTAAGTGATCCAGGAATTAGAATTCCAGTGTGTTACAGGAAACTAGTGTTTCTCCTTCGCTCTTGCTTGCTAAATGATGTCAGAAATGTGGTGCAGGCTGGATAATCAGTTTGCACGCCAGAAGAACTACAAAGGCTATAGGTGGCAGCAGTAGATGTGTTCAACTGTCCTTTTGGCTGATCCAAGCTTAGGATGGCTGAGAGAACTTCTCAAAGCAAGTGTTGTGGCATCTAAAAGGTAAGTCACAGAGTGTACCACCATGAGTGTGTTACTGAGTGTGGTGGTGGATGGACAATTGTACACCCTGAGTCTGCTTGTGAGTGTTCATGTTGTTGAGCAGCATATGCACTTTGGATTTACATCCTTGTACTGATGCACCAGAAAAAAATATTCAGTATTTATATTTTTACTGGGAACCACTTGATAAATTGTACTAGACTGCTCTTCTTGTCTCAATTCCTTTGGCAGTATTTCACTCTGTACACATCTATCTAGCTGTGCTTAAGAACTAGTTTCTACTTTATCTCCATTTAGGCCAGGACGACAAACTATTAATTCAGCGGATAAGCTGCTGTTTGATACAGAGAAATTGCTGCCAGTTCCTCGTGTGCACTCTGGCACAGGATTCTATGCTGTGGAAGAAAATTCCACACTGTTTCCTGTATACAGGTACTCTGGGACTACCAACAGTTTCTGCACTATCATGCCCGATTAATCCAGTGTCCTCCAGTTGATTGAGGGAGGCTACAGCTACTGCTACAGGAGGCTGCAGCTCCCTTAGGGACGCTGTTGATTCCCTACTGCCCTGTCAGCAAAGTGAGTTCTGGACTTGGGGCGAGTCAACTGTCAGAGGTGATGAGAGCCTTTGAGATATTGGTGACCGGCTTCCTAACTGATGGTGGGCTTCAAAGGTCTGATCCAGTTAGACCAAGGACATTGCTGACATAAAAATCAGTTTGAGAGAATGACTGTAGAGAGATTTTCATGTTGAGTCACTCTTTTAGCATGCATCTTGATGGACATGTATTTGACAGGAGCAAGGTGTACACAGAGAGGAGAGTTTCTCTCAGCTTTATGAAGCATAAGTGAATGAAGCACAACGCGGACGTAGGAATTGCCTGCAAATACTTTCAGATATTGTGTAAGTAGCTAATACAGCTGTTACAGGCTCTCATGAGGAGGTCCATATAGTTCTGAAAGGAAGGACCACGATTTTCAATAAAATTACAGATAGACTTTTTTGGCAGTTCTCTGTTGTAATGTTTTTTGTTCTAAAGATGAAATCCCACCTTCTTCATCAGTAGCAAAGCTCTTGTACATCACATTAGAGACAGAGTATGATATGAGAAATCTGTAAATTGGAGACAACCTTTCATAAAGATGAAAACATCTACAACTACAACTTTCATGTTCTTTCTCAATTACATTAGGAGCTTGTAAAAATCATACAGCACTCACATTGCTACTTAGAAATATCATAAGGTAACTAGACAGTCCTGTAGGGTATTTAATAACAAAAATTCTCTGTTTGCCAGTTCCTGCCACAGCTGTTAATATTTTCACCTTTTTTAATTTAGTTTTTTTTTCTTTGTCCCACTGGTCTGTAAGTAATGCACTTCTGGGCTGCACCTTCAAATTACACTCAGTAAGGTAAAGCACGCTAGTTTTAAACGCTCGCCTGCTCCTGCAGTGCTTGCTGGATGTACTCTGTTCTGATCAGAGAGCAAAAGCAATGATGCCAACTGTCTTGGCAGGCTTTTCTCAGCCAGGTGTGATTACATGTGGATTTAAATTTTCTTTACTTTCTGGAAGAATGTATCTGGCCAATATAAAATTGAAGTAGGAGGTGCTAAATCATATGGAAAATTTCAACCATGTATACATTTGTGTGCAAGAGGAAAATGAAATACCTTTTGAAAGAAACAATAATTACTCAGTTTGAAGAGTCAGCTGCCATTCCAAACATATGTAAAAGGGAATGTATCTACGGGAGACAAATTTGAAGCTAGTATTCTACCCACATTCCCCCTATTTTTTTATATCTGGCTCCTAGATTGTAAAATTTTGATTCTTAAAGGAGCTAACCAGGTATATATGTAAGACAGGCAATATCTGTGATTCTCAGTTCATCTGAATCCATAGCCCATCTGCTATCTGTTTCCTGATTCCTGTCCCTTGTTCCTTGCTATTCCTGTTAAGGAGTGGTAGAGCCCACCATTCAGGTAGTCCTTACTCAGCTGAATAATCCACTTGGAGTCATAAATACAATTTGGGTTTGTAAATCGTGACTTCTGGGAAGAACAGCTTTTAGGGTTTGGGGTTGGTTGGGTGTTTTTATTTCCCAGTTTGTCTAACCATTACCTTTCTCCAAATATTAAGAGCTGTGCATAAAGAGTTGCTGTGAATAAGGCCTTTTAACTTCAAGCGTGTTGTCTTTGTGGTGTCTCACGTCAGTTATAAGGATTTCTTTTGTCTCTTCTCTTTTTATAGCACACAGTGCGAATAAGGACTCAGTGCAAATAAAGAGGTAGTGGCATGACTTAGAATTTATTGAAGTATTCCAAACTCAAACTTTTAAAAATAGTGATATCAATTTCAGATATTTAAGGGGATAAGTACCTATTGAGGATTTAGGGTAAGGTTGATTGAGGAAGTAAATCTACTTTCTGAACGTCTACAAAGAAAAATCAAACGAGAAATTCAGTATCAAAAACATCAAAGACAATAATGCAGTTGCTTTCATCTCCAATGTGTGCTTGCACTTCAAAGCAAAGCAAAATGCTCACCCTTCCGCCAGTACCCCCGAAGGAGGATGAGCCTATCGTTGAGGATAAGTCTCCATCACTTCTTTGAGAGAGAGCAGGGAAAATACAAGTAAAATTTTGCACAGAAAAAAGCAGCTTTTCACTCTTTCTTCCACTGTAATGGTTATATCACAGGACATTTCCTGCACTCAAGAATCCTCTTGTTTCATTAAGATATGCAAGTAATTATGTACCCCTCAAACCCTACTCTTCACTCAAAAATTTTATTTCCTCTGTTTATCTCTCAAATCTAAGGCAGTGTTCTCTGAGGTAAAGTAATATTCTTCATCCTAATTATCACTTTTGCCAAATGTGCTGATTACACGCATTTGACCATGTACATTTGCTCACTCATATCCTCCCACACCCTTTTATCTTGGAATCTGTGATATTAGATTTAATTCTATAAAGTCATTTTCTGTTAACAGTTTTGTGAGGGACATGTTCAGTTACTCTGGCAGCGTGAGGAGAGGGATAGAGGTAAATCAACCCGTAATGCCTGTCATAACAGCTTGCTGTGAAACCAGCAAATTTTAGGGCTGACCATGCTATAGAAAATCATGCATGTAATGCTTCCCCAAATTTAGGTACCTGATTCAGCTCTCTTGATTGTCAGTGAAAATCCAGTCCAAAAACAATCCCCAGAAATTAATAGGGGAAAAAATCAGGACATTTCCGTTCTGTACTGGCTTTGCTGAATTTTATTTTTCAGGCAAAGGTTACTGCAAAAGATATGCAGTAAACTTAAAGCATGAAAATATCATAACTTTTATTTCTTTCAGCTAGGACAGCTTTAAAATGGTTGTTGAAATGAGACTAAATCCAGTTTTGGCTTTTTCTCCATGCTGCTTTAGCTCAGTTTCAAAGCTATCACTGATGGGGAAGCTTGACAGGCACAGTGTTTGCAAATCCTCACCAATGAGCAGTAACAAGATTTAAAAGTGAAACCTCTGAATAGAGCCAGTTTGCTCAGTCAGCTTTATAAATTCAGTTATTTAACTATCTGCAAACTGGACTTGTGTTCTTTTTGTCTATCAGATCTAAATCCTACACAAATAGGAGAGTCAGAGCCCAGTGAATAGCATCACATAACATAATTGTCCGCATGCCAGTTTTTTTCATAAAATACCAATCAGCAGAAGAGGGGTTCATAATACAGGAAACCAACGGGTTGGTTTTAAGTGAAGGTCCATGAGAATAGAAATATTTGGAAAACACTTCAATAGGAAAGTATGTCTTTGGCCGTTGTTCCTTGTCCTTCTCTGGCAATGGATAGATGAGAAGTTTAATCGCCTGGCATTTACCTTCTCCTTGCATAATATCTGTGGCCTGAACTAAAACCTTGCAGTCTGGTTGCCAGACCAGTGAGTCAAACTACAAATGAGGTAGTGATTTTCAAGGCTGAATTACAGTAATAAACAGGCCTTTAAGTACAGTGGGTCTTGTGTGTTTTATTTAAGTCATTGGTAGATCTTAGTGTTTTGGCAATTC
This sequence comes from Jacana jacana, assembly GCA_013400555.1. Classification (NCBI taxonomy): domain Eukaryota; kingdom Metazoa; phylum Chordata; class Aves; order Charadriiformes; family Jacanidae; genus Jacana; species Jacana jacana. The sequence continues at coordinate 145,644 of VZTM01041553.1, read as the reverse complement.
TGTTGTGGATTTTCTTTCCCAGAGATAATTCTCCTGTTAGGGCTCCAGGAAACTTATGACAGTTTCAAGTGTCAAGTCGTTCACCCAACTGTGTGCCATTTCTGACAAAAAGGGAGAGCAGGACGGTGACCAGCACTGACAAACTCTTGTGTAGCGCTGAAGAATTTTCTTGGGCACTTGCTGTTGTGTGAGTGCACGAATATGGAGATGTATTTAATACTGATCATTATCTCCCATAAGATGAATTAGAATGAGCAACTGTCACGGTGGCATCATTTCAAGCAGCAGCTTGAAATATTATTTCTGTGACTGTTTGGACATGTTTATTTTGCAAGAAAGAAGGAACTTGTTGTTTCCTTTCCCACAAACTTGCTGCTCATGGGCATTTGCATTTTGCCCAAAAGTCATTGACTTTTGAGTCTGTGAATTTTACTCGCCTCTACTGCACAGGTTGGATTATGGAATGGGTTGGTTTGGATTATTTAGTTTTATATCATTAGAATTTAGATTACATTGTAGCTTGGGTAATAGGTGGTTATACAGCACCAGTCCGTATGGTAATCAGGTGTAATTAGTTGGAGAGTTGCCATGAGACTGAGGTATTTGGAAAAAGCAAGGTCATCAGGAATGGCATTGAATGATGAGCAGTAGTAGAAACTTAATGACACTTTTTAAAGTGCTGTAACCAGTTCAAATGTGATCTTTTAAGAATGGATTTTTTTTTTAAATTGTAATATAGTGCTGTTAGGTTGTTTGCCTGAGATGTTCTGGTGTAGAGCTAAGGATTTCTGACTTTATTGAAATCATCAAGAAGGTACATGTTACATACATTCTTAGACAACGGTCTTAATTTCTTTCACATCCTATGAAGTAGTTCTTTGTAAGACTTCTGTTAGGAACCTAGAATTTATGTACTTCAAAAACAACCATTAAAATCAAGTCTGAGCTTATTTCTATAAGAATATGCTATTTATACGTATGTGCGTGTGTATAAATACCTTTTGTATATTAGCTACACATACATCTCAAATATTTAATACATATGTAATGAAATACCCATATAGGAACATACATCTATTGTATCATATATATAGTAAGTGTGCCTATTTTGCTGTATAGGGTTTATGTGGCAAGGTTTTGGTAGCAGGAGGCTGCAGGTGTGGCTTCTGTGAGAACCTGCTATAAGCTTCCCCCATGTCTGATAGAGTCAATGGCAGCTGGCTCCAAGAGCAACCCACCACTGGTCAAGGCTGAGCTCATCAGCAACAGCAGAAACATCCCTAGGATAATGTATTTAAGAGGGGGGGGTGGAAAACCAAACGACTCTGCAACTGCAGCTGGAGAGAGGAGGGAAAGTATGTGAGAGCAACAATTCTGCTGACACCAAGGTCAGTGAAGAAGGAGGGGGAGGAGGTGCTCCAGGCACTGGGGCAGAGATTTCCCTGCCGCTTGTGATGAAGGCTATGGTGAGGCAGGCTGTCCCCTGGAGGTCCATGGTAGAGCAGATATCCGTGCACCCATTATCCCATAGAAGTCCCCACACCTGAGCAGATGGATGCATCCAAAGAAGGCTGTGACCCCATGGGAAGCCCACATAAAAGCAGGCTTCTGGCAGGACCTGAGTACCCATGGAGTGAGGAGGCACACTGGAGCAGGTTTACTAGCCTAAACTTTGACCCAGCAAGGGACCTACTCTGGAGCAGTCTGTTCCTGAAAGACTGCATCTCACAGAAGGAATCATGTTGGAGAAGTTAATGCAGAACTGTCCTCCATAGGAGGGACCCCCAGGCTGGAGCAGGGAAGAGTGAGAGAAGTCCTCCCCGTGAAGGAGGAAGGAGCAGCAGAAACAACATATGTGATAAACTGATTGTAACTTCCATTCCCCATCTCCCTGCATCCCATGGGGAGAGGAGGGAGAGAAAATCAGGAGTGAAGTTGAGGCCAGGAAGAATTGAAGAGTGTAGGGAAGATGTTTTAAGATTTAGGGTTTTTTTCTCATTACCCTATTCTGATTGGATTGCTAATAATGTACATGAATTCTCCCCAGGTTGAGTCAGTTTTGCCTGTGACAGTAATTGCTGAGTGATCTCCCTGTACTTATTTTGACCTACGAGCCTCTAGTTACTTTTTGTCTCCCTGTTTCAGCTGAGGAAGGGGAGCGATAGAGCAGCTTTGGCGGGCACTTGCCATCCAGCCGGGGTCAACCCAGCACATTGGCTTACAGCTTCAGCCTGCTGAGAGAGGAAGAAAAATAGGGGAGTTTTTCCCTAGAATTCTCTTTCTTCCTCTGTTACATGCACTTCTCTGGATGTGCTCTCTGAAGCAGAATGACATAGTTATGGCATATTTCCTTCATGTCTGGTGCAAATTGATGACAGTCTGTCAAGTCTACCCTCTGTATTTTAAACTTTCCAAGAATGAAGTTTTTTATTTTTTGTGACAGAGGAATAGAAATTTACTGTCTCATCAGAGATCTTTTTTTCAAGAACAGTCAAAATCTGCTGATTTTCTCTTAAAAATAAATAGAAATTTTGATACTTGTAATCACTTGGTGAATACATATGTGTATTTGCAAAACGTCTGTACTATGCAAAACTCTCCTTTTTGGTAGAAAAGATTAAGTAGGTTATGTATTCTATCCAGAAAGAAAGACATTTCAGCAAGTGCCTGGTAAGGAAAGGCACAAATGGATGTAGAATTGCTGGCTGGACACAGAGTCTTCAGAAGTGCCAGTGTCCCTTGGTGGGCTCTGCTGTGCTGAGCCAGCTCTGGTGAGCTGCAAAGTGTAGGTCCCACATGCTGTTCTGCTCGTTCAGCTCTTTTGATTGTCTAGTTAGAGAAGAAAGCAGGTAAGCAACTTAAGTTTTGAGAAACCCTGCTTCCATGGAGAACTGATGGAATTATGAAAGAGATGAAACATAAATGCTCTTAATTCCAGTTTCTGAAAATATTCCATGTCAAGTTTACATTTTTTAATTAAATGAAAGCTGTCTCTACTACCAACCATGAAGCATTTTTCTTTGCTGAATGTCTGTAGAGCTACATTTAGAAAAGATGATGAAAGAGACAATATTAAAAACATTAGATTTCCCATTTTTATTTCCAATTAAAATACGTTAGAGGAGCATTATGTTTAATAGCTTATCTGTATATCAGTGTGTGAAAGAAACTACTACACTTCAAATCTAACCTAAAATGTCATGGGTTTTGGTGAGCAGTTTGTGCTTGCAGTGAGTGAGAATAATACCTTCACATAATTCACAAACCTTTGCATTGTGGTTTGGAAGGTGAACGTAGAATTTCGCTCATTTCCTTGGTCAGTGTCACAACTAGTACCTTGTCTAAACATTTTATTTTTGTCTCTGAATATTGAGTTGCTCTGGCCATTTAGTAATGCAAAGCAGCTGAAACCCTTTAAGGGTTTGCTGGCTGGCACAAAACCTTTTATTATTCAAAAAAAAAAAACCACCAAACCCCCAACACGTTAATCTCTTGCAAATGTTACAATATTGACAAAGTTGCTTGCAATAATTAAGAAATTTAAATGAGCCACAGAGCTGTAACAATTGGGTATTATGGTTCTGCAGGAAATAAGAGTTTCAGATATTAAATCTTCATATTGTGGGATAAAAAAATACTTTGAGTCTTAAGAGTGGCTTATCTTCTAGTGGAATTCACTCAGAACAATATGCATTGAATCTGATGTCTAGTTCCTTACCATTACTCAGAGATGAAGACACTGGGGTTTCTTCCCCTCCCTGAGAGCACACCTGCTCCAAATCTGTTAGATAATCAGGTCCCCGGGTCTGATGGGATATTTCTTTTAACTCTGTAGCAAATGCAGTCTCCAGACTATTTCAGAAGCATTAGTGACTTCTATTTGAAAGAAGGATTGAAGGCCAAGTCTAAAATAAATAAAGATCAAAATTCCTGTTGATTCCATGTATGCTTGTTAATATATAAGGAAATGCAGTACTTGAAGAATTTTACAAAGTTGTATCTGGAAAGATAACTGTTCTCCAACTCATGCTGCAAAGTAAGAAGGCAAAGTAAACAGATGGGATTTAGAATTAACTGTATTAGATGCTCCAGAAAAGTGTGAAAGGTGGCCTGTTACAGGCAGATTTAATTTGCAATTTTAATTCACGTTTTGAATATACATATAAATATACCTACATTTACTAGAGCAATAAAACCTAGCATGATAATGTATTACACATCAAGCCTTGATTGAGTCATATTGTCCTTTGCAGGGGGACAGCAAATGTTTTTTATTTAATTGTCTCTAAAACTGTGTTGCTTCCTGTTTAAATAAGCCCCTGTCCCTGCATGAATGCCTGCACGTTCATGTTTAAATGTGCTTAAATGTCAGTTATCTGACATTAGAAAAAACATCATTAATGCCAGATATTAAGCAATTATCATGGCAGGGGAACTAAGGTTTCCAAACACATTTCTGTGTTCATTTATGATTTACTTGCAATCTTGATTTTATGTGTATTAAAGCATAAATTAAAATAGCTGACAAATACTCTGAGCATTAGTTTGTTAATAGACAGAGCAAATAGGCCTATCACTTTTATTTTTAAAATATATAATTATAGTGAATGATATGATGCTTATGAAGTTGAGAGACAAGTAGCTTGATTCTGATCTAGAGCAGACTTATCCTCTTGGACCTGAGAATCTATGTCTGCAGTGCAGCTCTCCACTGGATATCTTGTGCTCACCCTGTGGTCCCAGCCAGTGGAGCTGACAGCTATGGCGTGGAGAGCTAAGCCATGGGTACGTATGCTATGGCTGAGAGTCCTGCTGTATAGTTCTGTTCTCTGGGGCGCAGACAGATGTTGGGAAAGATTTACCATGATGCCTTGAAAGTACTTTTGACCTGAACCGTGTTTCAGCCTTTTGCAGAATACAGGCTTTAAGCACAGGAAACTCAAGTGTGAGGTGAATAAACATGGGCTTACGAGATTAGAAAACTACATTACATTATTGACATAAGCTAGAATTTGTAGCTGATTTGTTATTATATTGGAGAATGGCGAAACAAAAGTTAGATGAAAAGCAATGGTACCATTGACTTCCCTTTTACTCTCAGTTACTCATGTGATGCAACAGATTTTAAGGTGCCCAAGATGATTTTCAGTTGCTGGTACCCCTGCTGCATGTGTGGCAGGATTTCCCAAGTTGGGCTCCCACGGAAACTATGTGTTTCAATGCTTGAAGGACAACTAAGTGCTTCTGGAAATTTGAGCCTTAACTTCTTCGTGTACAAAGATAATTACATACTATGCTTTTTTAATTTTATTACTTACATGGGGGAGAGGGGGTGTTGTTTTGAGGGGGGGGTTGTTGGGTTTTTTTTTGCAGTTGCACTATGACAGCATCCTAATGTGGGGGTTAGACTGAGGCATAGATTTCCTTAAGTCCTCAAACACTTGACAAAAGAGGTCAATGTCTTGATCCCAGTGGGGAAACAGAGCCTGTAATTGTGCAGGCAGCTGAGCCTATCTGATTAATCCTTGCTGCCTAACATGGGAGTTCGTATTCCCAGCCCTCTTCCAGCCCCTGCTCCCTTCTGCCAGGTTTAGCAGGAGGAGTAGGAAATTGCCATTTTGATATTGGGGTGAAGTGAGTTGACTTCAGCTTTAGGAACAGCGGGGGACACAGCCTTGGGGGCTGGGGAGGGAGATGCTACAGTATTGAGCCCGGAGAGTTTAAGGTCAGTAAAATGCCTAGAGCTCACTTAACAATATTAAATTATCTAAAATATCCAGGAAGTGTTTCAAGGTTAAAGTGTCCACACCCATACAGTGATGAAACTTAGTGGCTATTTGTTTTTTGGGACTCTTTTCACAAGATAAAACAAGATATTTAGAAATAATGTATTGCTCTGCCATTTGTGGATGTCTTAGGATCTACAGTCATTGGTAATTTTTCATCATTCTTTATACAGAGACAGTAGAAATGTGTCATACAAATGCTAAGCACAGAAGGCCTCTATTGCAGGTATTCCCAGATACTTTTAGTAAGTTTGTCTTAGCTGAGGTTTTAATTTAGCATTAACAAAGGATTTTGTGATGTTTTATATGCTGTAATCTAATATTCTGCCTGTGATTTCATTCAGAACTACTATACATTTAAGTCTCAGTTTGGAAGCTAGATACCACAGGAGACTAGTCCTGGAAAAATCTAAATTATCAGTTATGAGCTGATCTAAAACTTACAGTATTGAAACATCTTTTGAAATATGCATTAGAGAATCTTTAAAGAGATCATACAAAATTCATCAAAACCCCCTTTTCAGAAGCAGCTACTTTTTCATCAGGGTTTTACATGTCACTGGTTTTAGTGCCAAATTTTTCAGACATTTACATACAAACAAAATTCTGTATATGCACACATACACAAGGAAGAGTTCTCTTACCAAGTTACATGATAGAAAAGACAAAGCAACTGTAATACAAATACACTTTTCTACCTTACATATATTTTCTCTCTTTTTTTTTTTATTTTTTTTTCCTTTTTTCTTTTTTTTTTAATAGTACCATGGCTGGAAACCCTGTTTCAGAGGGAAACCCCATATAAGAACAGGCTGTTCCCTCAGTCAAAACCTTGAGTATGTAATAACTCTGACCTTACCAGTGTTGATTATGATTTTGGAGTAATGGTCTATCTATTTTGCTCAATCTTCTGTTTGCTTGTGTTGCCTCGGTACCTCTCAGCCTACTACTAAATAGACATCTTGTAGAAGTACATCTCTCAGCTGTTGCCATGTCTCCTGTTTGCATGTCACCAAACTATAGCTTTGTGTCTCTGTGTTGTGTGCTGAATGGCCCTTCCCTCTGCTGTTACTTTTGTAGACTGCCAGTTATTAAGAGCTAATAAGGATGCTGCATAAGAAACAGGAATTCCTGAAAGCTGCTATTAATACAGGAAATATGCTAACCAGGAGTGGAGGGAGAAGCAAAAATGAGCGAGACGTTGATTTGCTGTCTCCGTGTTTCCCTAGATTTCACCAGTCCCCACAGTACTTAGCAGCTCCCAGCTGCTGAGACTCCCCATTACCTCTGTCCACCCCAGCCCAACGGCCACCCTTGAGTTGTGCAAATGTATTAAATCCTACATTTACGTTAACAAGAAGGCCTGAAAGGGAAGTATGATATAAAAATAACAGTTTAAATCTTTTTTAAACCCCACTTTGCAAATTATGTGTTAGTTATACATAGTTAATTTCCATAAAATCTCAGGTGTAGCTGAATGAAGCTTAACAGCTTATATACGTGTCCAAGAGCCAGAGAGTGACCAGATCTATCTTTAAATAAACATCTCTCAGAACATAAACATGCTTCACTGATTCCTTGTCTCAAAGAAGACATGTGCAGCAGCCACACCAAACAGATCTACCTTGCAGCATGCCTTGAAGGTAAACAGATAATGAAAACTTGGACTGGCTACTTTTTTCCAAATCATTGATAAAACTACTTCAACTCCTCTTCTTCCTCTTGAAGGCATTCAAATAACTATCCAGTTAGTAATTATTCTATTTCATGTAGTAAATCCCTTTCCACATGTAGATTTGATTTTCTTTGCCCAGCATATGATTTTGATGGGAATCATAGATTTTGAGAGCGCCCTGTCTACCTTAGAATTAAAGGAGGAGCTTGGTCTTGGGTCAGTTCTGTACAGCATCAAGCACAGACAGGTGGTGTTCCTAACAAACTAGGAGGATGCCTGAGAAGTCCTCAGTCTTGTTTTGATAAAATCTCTGTGGATTCATTTGTATTGCCCTTTTTCCCGAGGCAATGAAGAGAGAGGGTGCTTTCACACAGAGTATTTCAGTTACCAGGAGCATTCTGTGGCAGGTGTGTGTATGCTGGAGAGACTTGATTGCCACCTTGCTGACTTTGCCTTAGGAAGAAGAGTAAGCGATTATTTTAGCACTGGCATCATTCTGAAGGATTGTAACATATTTTACTTTGTTAACCTTTCTTATTCCATTGGATTATTTGGTCGGAGTCAAGAGACTTAAGCTGACGATTTTTACTTCTGTGATTTGCCAGCCCTTATAGCTGGTGGAATGCCAGGTTCTCTCTGAGCTGTCACTGGGTGAGTGTGTTCCAGCTACATCCACCTGTTTATGCTCTGGCTGCCAGGAGAGTGATTGGTTGTCAATTTGGCATCTTTGCCAGCACTAAATCCACTTTTTTTTTTTCTTTTTCCTGGAGGAGGGAAGTAATTGGCATTGGTATCTTCACAATGGTGTATTATGAATGTTCACAGCCAGCAGGACCAGCATGCTTAGTACGATGGCTTGTTGAATGATCTTTTCTCACATGTGAAAACATGGATATTTTAGGTGATACTTTTAACTGTAAAAGCAGCATATCACAGCTGAAGACACTCCGTGTTGCATTAGCTGGCTAAAGCTGATTATGGTCATCAATTTCCGTCTTCAGATGACCTTAATCCTGTGCCAGTGCTAACAGACATTATTCATGCTTTTGTTTTACCCAGGCAATACTGTTAACAGAAAGAAATAAAATCAGGAACTGATCAAGATGAGTTTGTCTGCCACCCTACTCATTAATGTCTTGATATGGAATTAAATGGTTTTCCTCTTGATTGTGTAAACCTGAGAGAAAATAAACCCAGTGATGTAATAAACTTAATATAAGGCTTACCAGCCTCATCAGCTGTGTCTCCACTAGCATTGGGATTCGATGCCAGCTGTCTTAGTACCAGTTTTGTTTACAATTTCTGCTTTAAAAGACCTGCTCTCCCTCTCAAGTTATCTTTCAGATAGTTGCAGATTACCCGTATAGCCAGTTCCTGGGGAATTTCACTTGTCACTAATATGCTTAGCACTAGAAAGCCAAAGAATTGTGCTGTGTGCAGGCTGCAGGTCTCGATAACGGGTAACACGATGGATCTCCCTGGCACAGTACCCTTCCGTGTCCTCTTTCAGCACAGGTGAAGTCAGATAGCAGACAGTGCAGGGGCCTTTTTTTTCTGTCTTGGTGTCATTGGTGGTGGGATGGGGACAAAAAGAAAGGGCTGAAGTGACAGAATTATCTTAAAACAAATTGAATTTTCAGTACATACAGGTTCTTCAACATGATGATTGTTCTTTAATAAACAGCTGATTAGATGAGTCTTCCATAGAACAGCCAGCCAATTTCTTCCTGTAATTAAAATTCTGGAGAGGTTTCCCTTCCCTCAGGCTGTCCCAAGCATCCTACTGTAGTACCTTTCTGAAAAGAAAGATTGATCAGGAAAGAACATGGAGGCTGAGCAATAGGTATAACTATGCTCTCAGAAGACATATTTCCCTTGTGAGCGGCACAATGTATATGTTATTGGTGGTACTGTATAACTCAAACTGTAAATTTAGGGAAGCCTTGTAGATTGAGAATCTCCTGGTACAATGTAACAGAAATGTTTTAACACAAACTAAACCATTTCTACCTCAGTCCTTACATTAATTTTCATCATTACTGGTACTCTTCATACTCCTCAGGGTTGACGAAAAGTGAGGAATTCTGACCAAACATAATCTTTCAAATGCTGGGATTTTTTTTATCTAAATAAATAATGCTGTCCAAAGTGATGCATTTTTGTTAATTGAGCAAAACAGGGAAATGTTGTGGGCTGTGGTAGTGTAATTGTTAGTCAATGGCTAAGATGCCGAATGAAGAAGTACTTCATGGCAGTTGAAACAGGTTGCACCTCTTACCATCTGCTTCTAAACAATTCTCTTCCAGAAAACTTTAGGATTTTACACTTAAATTCCCTATCAGGAAGGATGGTTTCTGGGAATTCTAAAAGTTATTGCTCTCAATACCGGATGGTCTTTTTAACACTGGAAAAGGAAATAATTTGTGTCCTTTTCAGCAATGCATTGGCGGATTTTAGGGAAACACCTCTAAGAAACTGGACCAGCCCACAAGCTTGCTGGGCAATTTCTATTGGGCCAAAGAAAGAAGTAGGGAAAGGGCTCTCATGAGGTGTTTCCTCACTAAGCTGTTTGTACATTCATGGTCTGTCTCTGCTGCCTTTAAATGACGAATTTTGTCATTTGGTTAACTGACCATTACCTACCATTGACATTTCTTATAGGCTTTATTGTTTAACCATCCAAGGTGGCATCTGGCTGGAGCAGACAACAGCTGACTTTTAGCTCCAATACTTTGATTTCATTCCCATAGAAACTAATGGACATGACTCATAAGAGTGAGTGGAGGAGTATCTCAGCACGGAAGGAACACATAGCCTGAGCTTACCCCAAGCCTGCAAACTGGGACTTTCTGGGAACTGCAAGGCAGAGGTAACCAGAGAGACCCAACTCAGCCAGGTTCCAGTTGGTGTTTCTGTAATTTACATTTCATCCCTGCTAAAGTCACTCATTTTGGCTTGGCAGGGGCTTCTCAGTCTTTGTTGAATGCTTCTGTTCTTCATGGTCAGATATCCCTGATAGTGTGTGCTAATTAAGTTCTGGACTTGATGATCACTCGTGCTTGAGTATTGATCTTGGTAAAGAAAGATGCAGTCAGGTGTGGTCTGGGGTTGGAAAAAATCTGTGAAATTGAGTCCAACCATTCACCTAACACTGCCATGTCTTACGTTTCACTACCAAGTTTGATGACACACAACAAATTCTTAGCCCCTAAGTTAGAGGTTCCTCCTTAGTTTTGGAGGCCAGAAAGATAAGTCTCTCAGTACATGCTGAAGTTGGTAAATTGTGGAGTATGTAGTTAGTGAAGATGGCTTCTTGTGGCTGTGCAGTAGCACAAAGGTGTTTTACGTGTTACAGCACTGCTTTGAAGGGTTTGTCTTACCAGAATACGGGAGAACAGAAAACACGATTTAGGTCAAACTGTCATTTGAATTTGTGTATCTCGAGGCTATCTTTATGTTGGAGAACATGTGCAGCCAAGAGACAGGAAAGGAAATCAGAAGTAAGCCCAACAAAATGTCCCTAAATGTTGTTTATCAAGTATTTTTTGTCTCAGACCTGCATGACTGGGAGGATGTAGTTACATATTGTAGAAATGACAAAGTAGCTCTGTTGTGTAGTGGTAAAGCTGGTTTTCCCTGAAAAATTTATAGAGATCATAAATAAATGGGAGTTGTGCAAACATCGTTCAAAACTCTAAGTGTTGTATTTTTTCACTCTTCGGCTTTATTACCACATTGGTAGCATTTTCAGATTTCTGCCACATGGATGGTTGTTTATTTTTTTTTCCCAAACAAATAGTGTTGTACTACAGGAAAACCACATAGCTTTTAACTGTAGAAAGATACTTTTTTTCAGTGGTGGTGCTGTTTTTAGTCTGATGTAAACCTTGTAACAGTGAAAGTACTATTCTGAAATTTCATTGATCAGTTACCCAAATGAACATTGTTCTGTGTTAGCAGCATATCCAATGAATATTTGTGTTTAACACCTTGTAAGCTGAATGCAGTGGAGAAGCATGATTTCTGAACACATAGAGTAAAGCAGAAAGATAGCATTTAGTAGGCCATAGAGAGGTAAACCTTTCCATTCTCAGTATTACTGACTGTAGTGCAAAGGAGGATCTTTAAGGTCCCTCTCAACTGTAACCATTCTATGATTCAATGGTTATGGTTCCAGCGCTTTGTATTAACATTGTCGCTTTTCACTACAGTTACTAGTCCTGTCTGTGTCCATGTTGCAGGAAAAGCACTAGAGATGGTGTCTGAGTGCTCAGCTTCAACGTGAGGCAACACAATTCTGAATGTACCACTCATAGCTCATCTCTCAGACAGTGGAGATGCAAGGGAAGCTTGCGTCAAAGAGAAGCCCCCACACATGGAATCACTACTGCAGATGCAGGCATTGAGACACTGTTGTGTTAAACCCAGCCTCTATATTGCTTATATATGAATACCCAGAGGAAAATGTGTTATTGTGATGTGATGCCAGAAGGATCAGTCAGTCTCCTAAGGCATTTGGCTTGGATGCTTTCAAGTGTAGGCAAGTATTAAATTTTCATTACAATGATAGTGTTTTCAACTAGACTGCTTTTTGAGCACATCAAAAAAAAGGAGAGGCTGCCATGATTCAAGGCCAGAAGTGGTAGCTGGGAAAGAGAAGGGAGGGCTAGCAATCTTACATCTGCTCAGAGTGAGGGAATCCAACTTCTTAGCTGAATAAAATTAACATCGTATTCCATTTGTAATATGTGATAATTATTGCTACCAAGAAAACAACATGTTGAGCTACAAGAGGAGATGTGTGCCAGAAAGAAGCAATAGCCAGCCAACGTGACCTTAGAGTAGGAGGAGGGTCTACCCAAGTGCATACACATTGGTTCTAGACTTCTACCAAGAACAGTGAGATGACGGCTAGAGAACTGTGGAAAAACAAGGTGAGAGACATG
>VZTM01041553.1:106726-120307 GCA_013400555.1 Jacana jacana | reverse complement strand
CTGCAAGCTGCAGCAGGATAGGTTTAGGCTGGACATTAGGAAAAAGTTTTTCACAGAGAGAGTGGTCAGTCAGTGGAATGGGCTGCCCAGGGAGGTGGTGGAGTCCCCATCCCTGACTGTGTTTAAGAATAGATTGGATGTGGTGTTGAGGGATCTGGTGTAGGGGAGAACTTTTTAGAGTAGGGCTGATGGTTGGACTTGATGATCCCAGGGGTCTCTTCCAACCTAAATGATTCTATGATTCTATGATCTAGCCTGGATCGCTCAGGACTCTGTCAAGTTTACAATATCTCCAGGGATGGTGATTCCACAACTTTGCCATCAAACCTGGTCCAGTGCTTAATTATTATCATGGTGGACTTTGTTTCCTCTTGGAACCTCTCCTGATTCAGGTTATGCCTGTTGTCCCTCATTCTCACACCACGAAGCTCAGTAAAGAGCCTGGTTTTGTCCTCCCTGTGGCTGCCCTGCAGGAGCTGGCAGAGTGTACCCTGGTCTGACCAAAGCCTTCTCTTCTGGCTTAAGGCAGTCCCCTTCCCACAGCTCACTCTCTCTAGATCATGCAGTCCTACTCTCTCCAAAAATTTGCTAGATTTTTTTTTTCTGTCATGAAAGTTTCTAAACTGAAAAATCAATAAGCTCTGTTTTCAGAAGGCTTACAAGCAGTTAGTTCAAAAAGAAACTGCACAAAATAAAGATGATCTTTTGCTTGTAAGTCACTTGAATCACTTGAAATCTCCCAGCTGGGTCACCCTGCTGGAGTGTGATGATAATTTGTGGTATTAAAATAGCAGAAGTAGAACAGAAAGCTTAAGGTTGTCATACAGCTGGGTTTTCCCCATTGTGCTCCTGGGGAAGTGCACTGCCAGCTCTCCAGGGCTGATGGAGTACTCTGGGATTTTTAAATTGTTTTTCTTTTACCATTCAACACAGAGAATGAGAAAAGGAAGGAGAATTCTGTAAAAAAGAGAAAACATATTTGCCAGAAGGGAACACGGCAGTTATCTGGTATGATTAATTTAAAGGATAAAAAAAAAAAAGAGAGAAAGAAAAAAGGGAAAAAGAACAGGAAATGCTTCCAGTAACAGTAACTTCCCCAGTAGCCCTCCTGAGTTCACCTCAGTAACGAGGAAAGTGATTGGGAAAAGGCATTGTAACTGCTTCGAAATTTTTAAAGTAAGTTTCTCAGGGGAAAATGCAAATTGCTCAGAAAAGGCTCTGTGCCTGGGAGTATTCTGCTTTTCATTTTAGACTCTCATAAATACGGCTCCAAAAAAAGAAAAAGAAAAAAAAAGATAAAATGAAAAAGCCTTTCAAGAGGGGTTTTCTGCTGACAGATGGAGTTCTGGTCAGTTCCTGGGTGCCAGAAGAAGAGTTTGAAGCAGCAGAGCCTGTACTCTGAGGGTCCTGCTGCTGGAACTCCCGCGTGTTTGTGCTTCCCTTCCTTGCTGCAGAGCCACTGGGATTCGTGATGTCCGGTACATCTAAATATGATCTAGGGAAAGGAGAAGCGTAGGACAGGGAATTTGTTTCTTCTCCTCTGGAAGACATGGTGTACCCTGCTAAAAATTGTTAATAGTGGTGGCTTCTCAGCACCCATAGTAATCTTCTCTAAAGCCCCGGCTATGGCTCCCCCCTCTAGTGGTTCTTGATAAAGTGCCCTCTTCTAGCTCCTCTGTGTGGAGACAAGTAAAAAATACAAAGCATATAGTTGTAAATATTTATAGTTGCAGAAATTAGAGTTATATGTGATTTCAGAAACAGTAATTGAGATAGTCATATCTATTGACAGGGTTGATATAAAACATTCTTTTTATCTATTTTTTCTGAAACTTTAGCTGCACCTTGCACTGGGGAATAGATACGGGAGTTGTATTGTGGTTAGAGAGAAGATGTTTATGTCTCAGTGCTGGTTGTGTAGAAAATTCTAAAATTAAGAGCTTTAAACGGGAAAAGAACAAAATGTTCCAAGTATTGTGTATATACTGAGCGTTCTCATAAAATCATGCATTTAATGTCAATAAAGAGTTAGACGCTTTTATTGCATGCACTCATTTAGGCTTTATGCTAAAGTAAGAAACGGATTTCTACAATTTGTTACAGTTCTAAAATTTTTATCTGCTCTGGTTTTAATTCTCATTGAACAATTCTAGTTCTATCTTGTATAGATTGTTTAAAAAATTATGTTTCCTATTAAAAAAAAAAAAAAAAGAAAAATGGTAGGTAAACACAGGTAAAGGGTGAAGTGGTGCTGTGCAGCTGTGCAATGTGGGATCCCACACTTCTTCACCCCGGAAGATCCCCACATGTGGTATCTTAGCAGTAAGATAGGACTGAAGTGAACTCTGGGTATTTTTACTGTGGACATGCTATTCTTACGTGGTCATCTGACAACACCTGCCACATCACATAGTTTCGGTCACTTCACTGGAGCTGGCCTTTTTCTGGGTTTTTTTTTAGTATTGTGTAGTCCATTCTTCTTACTATTTTGTATTTATTCCAGCCAAAGACTTTGCCCTATGATGAAGAAACCTATTCCAATGATGTGCAAGAATTTGTATATTTATCATTTTTTTTTAAATACTAGCTTGAATCAAGTCTAATATCTAAGAATATTTCAGATTTGCAAAGCAATCTCTTGAGAAAAAAAGTATTCTTAAGACTTTAGGGTTTTATTTCTATGAAAAAGAATTCTGTCCTTCTTATCTAAATTGTACTTTATCAATATTGTATACATAATATAAGATAATTGCATAGCAATTGAGTCAAAAATACAAATAAGCTTCAACACTGTTTAAGGTATTAGAAGGTTCTTCAGTACTTCCAAGTCTTCTATAATGAAATATAAAACGATCACACAATGTGTCTTCATTTTGATGAAACCAGAATTTTCAGTGAAAATTTGTTGATGTTTCCTGACAGGCTTTATGCAGGAGAAAATTAAAATACAAATCCGTTGTTTTAATTGTTATTCATACATAATTGCTAATAGTTCAGTAGTACATTATTCCTATGTAATCTCTGTGGGAATCTGGGGAACAAAATTCTTCCAGGTACAGCACTTCATAGGCAGGTTGTCAACTGCTGAAAAATAACAAGTTGACAACAATTTGAAAAAGGATACCAAGCTAATGGAGCAGTGGCAAAAAACCTGTGTTGTTAAAAGCATGATATATGAGAGAAGGAAAGAATGGGCAGAACAGTGTAACATGAAAAATGAATGGGCATTTCATTATAAAGGACTTCCCTCTTGTTTTCAAACACATTGCAGCTTGTGAAATCCTGGGGGAATACTGAAAGTGGTTTGTTGGCAGCACACAGCAATGTCAGATTCTTAGACTTTTTCTTAGCAAGAAATTTGTATTGATGTGTCTTCGGTATGTGTTTAAATTGCAGAGCTACGCTAAATAAAATGTCATTTTCTGAATAAATTAGGATTTTATGCTATCATCTGAATTACGAATGTCATCCAGTGTAATACAATGTTTGTGCTTCTCCTGAGGCAGCCTCTTCAATTTTTCTTACACCTGTGGCTTAATATAGGACAGAAGGTCTTCCAAAGACCGGTGCTCCCATTGCAACACTGCTGATTTTCAAGAAAAGGCTTGAAAATGATTCCAGTGTTTCTAGGTAAACCTCCAGGCCTTGTAGTTTTTAATTTGAACAGGCTTTTTGACAAGCAGGTATCAGCGAGCACTGGGAGCAGCTTTTGTTTTATAGCTCCTGCTCTTCACCCTGTAACCTTGCACAAGACAACTGAAATCGGTTTAATTTTTTGGTTTACTTTATGTCACTGCTCCAGTTTTCACAACTGGTTTAATTTATCATTATCTATTCCTGTTGTTGCTGGAACGAGGCAGGTTCAATACTCCACAGTGATCAATAGAATATAAAAAACATTATAATGAATGATTTGGTAAAATAGTTGCAAAAAAGCTTTTTAAGGGTTGAAGATTTATTTTTCATCTGGTGTATTGGCTCCCCCCAAGTTAGTATGTTTGGATGGAGCTTGTTCACAACTGATCAGAACTTCTTTTTTTGTGTGTCTGTAAATCATCTGTCTTTCTTTTTTTTTTTTTTTTCCAATACATAATAGTAAATGAAGGAATGGTAAATGTACAGTGCAATGTCATAAATGAAGTCAATCAATACTTGAAACACCCCTAAGGAGATGCAGAGGGAGGGTGATCTTTCACTGTAGGAGTTTCTGAATTTGAGCACTCTTAGATACACCACCAATTCCAGGACTTCTGCACTCCTGTTAGGATAAACAAGATGTGAGCAATCCTTCCTCCATGAGGCGTTTGTGACTAGTAACTGGGAGAAGTGTTCAAGGGGCAACAGATTCCTTTACTGAGCATTTTCTCATTTGCTGTCTCCGCCTGGATGATGTCCATAAAGTGCATTATACCTAGCAAGACCTATCTCTGCTCTACATGTCTTGGAGGCCATACAAATGTTTTCTCTTGACTGCCATTTCTTCACCTCTCCCTCTAAATGGTAAATGTGTTTACCATCAAATAGGAGCTGGTTATATTCTAATGCTTTGGCTTCCGAAGGTAAATGGTTGAAAAAGGCAGTCTTACCTCCCACTGCGTAAGGCTGACAGATACAGCTTAAACGCTGTCATCTTAGAGGCGTGTTGTGAGATATGTGTATGGACATCACCTAAACATCCATGCAGTTTCTGAGCACAGAGCTGAGAAAGCATCATTGCCCTTTTCGTACAAAGCTCTCAAGTTAGAAATCCTTCCCTTCTCCAGACAGAAGCTTCATCAAATCTTTCATTCTTAGTTTCAGATTCACAACATTAATAATATTAAAGGATATTTTTGAAGACAAGTGCCCAACTGCTTTGAGAATGAATATTCCCGGGGGTCCTAAGTCTCTGTTTGTGACTAAAAATATATAAAAAACACCAGTCAACTGGTGTGTGAAACAATTAGTTTAAGCAAATGGCTAGTAATTATTCATTAGACTTCAGGGCTCAGAATTAAACTTCACTTGCACTTAAACCCTTTGCAGTTCTATTTTAAACCTGGGGAAAATTGAACAGGTGCATAGAAGAATGGGAAACATTGCCCTCACACTTCCTTTGAACGTGTGCTTGAAAACGGGATCTTCGCACAGAAACACCGTGTGTCTCATTAAGTTATGAAATACACTAAATATTAATGCAGAGTAATCATGCTGGAGATCAAAGCCCCCCATTTCATTGAAATGAATTCAAAAGTAGAAGTTTCTCTGAGAAAAGTAGGGAAAATAACATCCTGAGTAATTCTTTGTTATTTAATAAAGATACTAAGGAAAACTGAACTATATTTTGCCAGGAGTTTTATTTACCCCAAAGGTATATTTATGTAACTATGTAGTATAGGTTTTATACAATGTATTGTATTGTTTTAACTGAAAAAATAGTAAAGGTCCCAGTTTTTTGTGGCCAGTCTTTTATTTTTTCAGCATTGACTATAACATTTAATCTTCTAAAAGGGGAAGACTCTGAAAATGAAAGTATATCACCTGGAATTAAATTAGCTGCTTCTTTTCAAGGTGAACTACTGGCACGTTAATTTTGCTGAGCAGGAGTGTGGGATAAATAATTTAAATTTTATCTTGGACTTGATAAAAATTCCAAAAAAAAAAAAAAAAAAAACCAAAACCCTACTTTTTATGGAACCGGAAAAAGTTCAATTTGAACATCTCTTGCAGTGATCCAAAGGCTCAGCATTTCAGAGGAACTCAGTGTAATTCGGTGGAGCTGGGCAGGCAATCACTCTGAGAAGAGGTTGGATTTTAAAGCTCACAGAGTTAATGCCTACAGACCAGTGTAAATCCTGTTTATCCTCTCAGGTGACGAGCTAGATGAGGCAGATTGTATATAGAGATCTTTCCTGAGTCCTGCGTTTAACTGGTTGCCAAAAATTGCCTGCTTGGAAAGACTCATGGTAATTACAGGAGTTATGAAACAAAGGAAAATGAAGTGATTAGAAAAACACTTTAGAATTAAATGATTGAAATTCAGTTCAGTCACACAAATCTACAGAGTAACTTATAGAGTTGAATTGTCATTCACTCAAATGACAAGTTTGACTCATATTCAAGTTAATATTTTGTCTTGCAAAACTTGTATTTATTGGTAAAATTGTGTTGGTAGTTATCAGCTGGTTTGGTTTTGAAGAAGTGCTCTTGTTTGCAGTGGGATTTTTAAAAAATGAGGATTTATAAGCTTGTGTGTTCCAAGAAATGCACATACTGGAGAATGCTTGTAGTTTTCTGTGATGCAACAGCATTGCATACGGTATAAACTGTACCGCTGTAGTTCTTGCATAGCTCCCCTTTGCTGAGAATACTGGTGAGTGAATTGTGTCACAGTTCAGAGGTGTCTGTGGTTTGAGTAATTATGAAAAGGGGCTGTACAGAATAAAATGCAGTTCAGCATTTAGAACGTGTTGGTTTGGTTCCTAGCTCTGCTGCTTGGGCGCTTCTTTTCACCTGAGTTTCCATGTTCTGAGACGGGAATGCTGATGCTGATATTTGTGTTGTACTTTAAGATTTAGAGCTAGAAAATGCTACCCAGGAGGTAGCTAATGGTCAAAGATTGACAGATTTGAGAAATATGTTGGTTTCAGCTGCATGGTTGGACACTGATAGTAGCATTAGAGAAATGAAGTCAGAGTACAAATAACATTTGTACCAATATTCTTCTTAGTGTATTGCTGGATCAAGGTGAGCTGATTTCTAAACTTAAAATGTGTTTACATAGAAAACATTTGTGACAAAATGTTTATCTACTTGCATCGTTTTTTGACTACATCTCAGAGGAACTCAAATAGCAGGCAAAAAAAGAGATAAAATATGTATTTCCTTTCAATTCATATAATTTTTAAGATCTTAAAAAATTAACTCCCAAGGCCAGCTTAAATTAGCAAAGAGGGAATTGTGTGAGCACTCTTTTCTTCACTTTTTCCAGATTGAGGTCTGAAAATGTAAATATGTAAATGATTTAAGTCTGTTGAAAAAACAATTACTTTTGAGAAAGGATCGCTGCTTACTCTTGTAATAATTCAGAGGGTAGCTAATTTGTCCATCACTGTAGATGATGTCTGAAGGATATAGCAAGCAGTCCATATTGGCCTTCTGACTGTTTTCCTCTTGGTTTTGTGCTCACCTGAAGACTTTCTCATTGATTACTCCCATTTAGTTTCTTCAAGCATTTAAAAAAAAATAAAATAAGGTGTCAACACAGAAATTAAAGGTATTAAAGAGCTTTCTACAGAATTTGGTTTCTGGTTTCTTGGAGAGTTTTGAATTAGCATCCTCTCTAGACCTTTACTCTTGCAAATTAGACCTTGAAAACTTGCTGGGGGTTTTGAGTCCTTTGATAGGATTGTTGCATTAGGCTGCAAATGCCACTGTTAGACTTGCAGTGCAGCAGCAGAAAATTTTCTCGTGACTATCAAACTGAAGGCTTCATTTTAAACTGCACCAAGGAGGGCATAGCTTTATTCTTGTTTGCTTTTTACCAGAACTAGACCCCTATTCTGCCTGTCACTAAACACTTGGTCTCAGAAAGTAATGTAGTTAAAAATGGCATTTGTTTAAATACTGTAAAAATCTACTCTTTTCACCCTTGCAATGCAATTTCCATCCCTTTTTCCCCACTAAGGATTGCTGGAAACCTTCCTAAGACTTTTAACTAGTCAATCAGTAATGCCCAATTCTGTACGTTTTGTTTTCTTCCACAGTTCTTTTCTTTCTAGTAGTGCAACCCTGAGGACTTTTGATTATAAGATCTTCTGACTACAACGTATGAGCTTAATAGCCATCACGTTGTATTTATGATCCTGTATCGCACTTCAGGGAAAGCTGCTCTAGCTTGCTTGCTGGCTTTGTTTGCAGTACTCAAAGCCCTGGAGACATCAGCATTTAACTGTGCTTTGAAATTGCTGAAGTGTGTTGTTCCACCAGATTGGGTGGCCTACACAGCAACTCCGATAACAAATGGCTCTGGGTTTTTTTGTGGGAAGTAACCACACATGCATTGTGTTAAGGTTGCCTTCTGACTATTAGGCAGTAATTTCTGAAGAAAAGAGCCTGCTGTTCTCTCACTTCTGAAATGAAACATGAGTATAACCTGGAATGAACCCGTGTCTTATGTTTTTATTCATTGTTTGTTGACCCTGTGGTCAACCCTCTGTCACTATGATTAATCATTCAGGCTCCAGTTGTCCAAAAAGACAATTCAAGCCTTTTCTGCAAGAGAAAATGGGGGCTGGAATGAAATAGAACAAAGTATTAATGAAACAAAATGGGTTAATCTTTGACATGATAATTTATACCTGGGCTAGCAAACCAACAGGAGCGCTCTTGTACGTGAATGATTAATAGCTGCTATGGTTACATCTCTGACAAGTGATTAATAAAGTTTGTGAGTAACAAAAATACTTCCTTTTCTTTTCCTTAAGTGTGCAAATCTTGGAACTCTACTTCTGTCTGCGCAGTGGTTCAATTACAATGCAGACCTATTTGTAATTCAGATGTCACTCACCATTACTCATGCAGACCTCGTCAAAATGAAGTTCACTTGAACTGTTAAGTACTAAAGAACTGGGAAATCCAGTGTGTCCCCAGATACTTTCTACCCTGTAGGTGAACAAAATTTGTCTGATGCAGCTGTTTCTTCAGTAGTATGTAACCTCTCAGAATGGAATTTGTTACATACAAAAATGGTATTCTGAGATGGTACAAATTAGTTACCAGATGCAAATTGAAGCTGTGAAGTCCATCTGTACATCATAGAGTAATGACTTGCATTGAATCTCAAACCTATCCAGAAAGAGCTGTGCGGGTTTTTTGTGGTTTTCTTGGGGTTTTATTTCCCAGAAGTTAGACCACGCCATGAAAATGTGTGTCATCTGAATGGAAATCATTCTCAGAGCTGTACAATGACAGCTTCAACAGAGTACTGCTTTCTACATCCATACATTCCCTTCTCCAAAAGTTAACAGTATTAGATGAAAATAAGGAAAAATTTGTTTACAATACCCCCAGCAAAATGAAGCCTTCCAGAGGTCATTTGTAAATGCATCATGTACCAAGCCCTAAACTGTTCAAATTTTCATAGAACAGTTCAATGGGTGGGTGTGTTGAGCTGCAATCCAGGAAGGCAGGGCTGGCAGCAGTGATTCAGCCTAAATGTTCAGGTGGCTCTGCAGCCTCTGTCCCAGCAGTGGGTGGCTGTAACAGACACCTCGGGAAAGAGGAGCGAGGAGGGAATGGTGCTTTCTTTGCTACACTTCATGGGCAGCTGGTACTCTGCAGCTTCCTGAGCTGCAATTTGAACTCAGTCCATCATGTTTGATAGCTATCAATAGATCATGAATTTATGTAAGCAGTTTTTTAACCCTTTTGTGTTTTGTCCACCTTGACATTGTGACACTTAACTTGACAGTTTCAAATATGAGTTGCATGTTACCGTTTTTAAACTTGCTGTATCAGCATTTCTTTGTCTTTCCTTCTAGTACCTATTTCATGAGGAACAGTGAATAGCCTTTCTTTATGTTCTGTTTACTGTGCATGATTTTGTAGACCTGTTTCATATTTCCTTTAGGTCATCTTTTTCAAGATGAAAACTTGAAGTCACTTGATCTTTTCTCCCATGATATCTGTGTCACATATTCTAATGCTCTTTGTTTAAGACAGAGGATCTACCTGAGATAGTTCCATTGTGGGTTTGCACACAGTATAATATTGTATTTAAGGTTTGTTCCATATCTGCTTCTTAATAATTCCAGATATTCTCTTTGGCTGCCCCGCAGCTCAGAACTGGCATTTTCAAAGCAGTATCTGCTATGACTACAAATCACTTTCTTTAGCAGTAATAGCTAGTATGCATACTCTTAGAGGATTGTCTTGTTGCTTTTTGTTCATTATTTTTAATGCCTTGTACATGATTTAATAATTTTCAACATTGATTTTTCTCTTCTGATATTGTACTCGAATGTTAGGAAAATAGGTTTTAATAATTTTATGTCTCCCCATTTAGAGGTAGCGTATTTATTTTCCTTCTCTAAAAATATACACTGCTTACCAGTATAAAGAAAACTTAGTCCAGAGTTCCTCACAGTGCTTTTTGGCTTGTGTAATCTGCAATTTAGGGCTATAGTTTCACAGGCTTTACACTTTTCTAGAAATCTGATGAGGTTGGAGTGATGGATTGGCACAGAAAACATCTTAAAGGCCCTTTTGTGGAAATACCACCTCAGATGTTCATAATTCGTTGCAATAATACGAGGTGAGATTTGTCTTTCATGCACTTAAAGATTAAAGAGCATAGAGAAAGCGACACTTACTCGAGTGACAGAGTAAGTGTCGTTGAGAAATTTGTATGAAAGCTAACAGGTTATTTCTTCCTCTGTAGACATCAGTCTCATCTGTAGGAAAAGAGCATTGTCTCCCTGGTGGATGGTGAGGTAATTGCTAGCTTCAGGAAGAGGGCTTTTTGAACAATACTTGTTCTATTTATTTGTAAAAGTGTTTTGGTTGTCCTGAAACATTTTTTCAAATTCTTTCTGACCAGCCAGCAAAATCTGCTTTTGGTAAGACGAGATACTTAAATTGACATAAAATGCAAAATTTTGTCTTTATTTTGATAACTTCACAAGGAGGGGTTTGGAAATTATTAAATTGAGCAATGGAAATCTAGGAAGAGGAAGTTGGCATCCTTCTGGGTGTATCTGCTGGTCCAGTTGTGAAAGTATCTGTGTTGCATTTGAGGTCCAATTTCTAATCCTCCTACTGAAACTATCACTTTTACAAATAATTATGTTTTCATTATCTCTCTGGAGAGGTGAGTAACAGTCTATAATTTGAAACACTCATAAAAAGAAAAGGAAGCACCCAAGTTTGAGTAAATATTCCAATATGTAGCTTTTTAATTAAATGTAAGAGCTTCAGCAAAGGCATCTGAGAGGAGCACGCGCTGAAGTGGTTGAGTAGAGTGTGCTCACTTGGTATTCCATCAATAAATTAACCTTCTATTATTAGGCTGTGTTTTCTTTTTCTTTGTCTGACTGGTTTCTTTCCTAAAACAACAAGATCTCCAAAACATTTCCACACATCCCAGCATTTGCTTTGCAGAGAAAAGTAGAAGGTTTTGATGCCTTGACCATTTAAATATTATTTGATCTTGCTTGCTCATTTAACTTCTAAGCCAGGGAGAAAAGGTTCAGTATTCAGCCAAAGGAAATGCAAACACAAGTGAGCCTTTAGTTTGTATGTTGAAAACTCCACAAAACTTTATACTATCATGTCTCATTCAGACTTTACTTCTGCCAGAAGCAGCCTGCCTCATTATTTTTCAGTAGGGTATCTTCAAATAAACTGTGAAGTGGTATTAAAGCCTGTATGAGTCTGTAAGTCTCTGGGCACTTTATGGTTTGTAACCCCTGACAGTGTTTACTGGAGAAACAGGGAGAAGAAGGGTCCCTTCGTTTCCCCCTGGTAGTAGTGTTACTTGATTTACTGCATTTCTTGAAAACAGGAAACCACCATGTGTATTTTTCTTTCTTTCATAATAAACATGTGTCACTGTGGTTGCAGAAGCCATAGTATTTACATTTAGCTGTTGATATTTTAATTAACAATTTAAGCATGTTGTTTGCCCTATGAGTTCAATGGGAAAAAACTTGACAAATAAACAGCAGTTCCCTCTTGGACACTCACTCAGTAAATTAGCTTGCTTTGTCAATAGAGCGCATGCCTATCAGCCCTTCAAGGCAGCAGGGGGCAAGAATGTTCATTTACTTAAGCAGTAGGTTATACTATTAGTGTGTGTGATTGCTGTTAATTAGGATATGTGTAGATGTCTCTGTGCTGCACAGTTCGTAATATAAAACCTTTACGCATTTAGGCTATTAATGAAGTCAATAAATGGTTCTGTTAGGAGCCTTTTTTGTTGTTTTTTATTACTTACTCTCTGTTTTGCTATTATTTATTATAATAATAGTACAGTAGTCAAAATATAACTAAGGGCTATCAGAAACAGTAAAGAAGAGTTTTTGCTTTGAAAAGTCTGCAGGGGAAGGCATCATTTTAAGAGTAGATTAGATGGGGTGNTGAATTAATAAGTCTGTGCTGTGCTGGGCTATTAGCTACATGTAACCTCTGTCTGACATCAGCATCAGGGTCAATTCAAACTCTTGTCACAGTGAACATGTCTTTCGAATATATAATCTAAAGGCATGTTTCTGTTTACATGGAAAAGATCAGCTGAAGGGAAATACTATTCTGCAAATATAAATAATAGAGTTTTATAGGAAAATTCATCCATTACTTACAAACGAAGTCTTTAAAGGCCTGGCATCCTAATCATGGTACCGTAATATAAGCCCTTTAATGTAAGCTAATGTTTTGTCTGTCTGAGCGTCACAGAGAAGGAAAGGAAGAAAGTGCAGTTGGTATTTAAACTAGCAGGAAGGGAGGCACTTTCCTGAGCTCCTGGTGCTCAGAATGTCTAAATGAGCTTGGAAATACACGGCCACATGCTCTGTCTTACCGCATCCCAAGGGAGAACAGAACGTGCACGGTGTTAAACGCTGTGGATGCAGCCCTAGAAAAGAATACGGTCAAGTGTTTACTACCATTGGTAAAATTCAATCCTCCTTATCGTGGCTGAGATCAAACCTTAAAGTTTTAATTTGGCTTTTACCGTATGCCCTCAGCAATACCACCCTCAATTTCACCGGAAATGGTGTGAAACATTAAAGGCCAGAATGCACAGAAGTGGCTTTTCATAAGCTTTAGGTCATGTTTGTATGGGAATTTTGGGCTTGAATTTATATCAGGATTTGTAAACTGTCACAAATCCACCATGAACGATGAAAATGTAGTAGGGATGGAGTCAGTTGCCTCANTTTGCCCTATGAGTTCAATGGGAAAAAACTTGACAAATAAACAGCAGTTCCCTCTTGGACACTCACTCAGTAAATTAGCTTGCTTTGTCAATAGAGCGCATGCCTATCAGCCCTTCAAGGCAGCAGGGGGCAAGAATGTTCATTTACTTAAGCAGTAGGTTATACTATTAGTGTGTGTGATTGCTGTTAATTAGGATATGTGTAGATGTCTCTGTGCTGCACAGTTCGTAATATAAAACCTTTACGCATTTAGGCTATTAATGAAGTCAATAAATGGTTCTGTTAGGAGCCTTTTTTGTTGTTTTTTATTACTTACTCTCTGTTTTGCTATTATTTATTATAATAATAGTACAGTAGTCAAAATATAACTAAGGGTTATCAGAAACAGTAAAGAGTTTTTGCTTTGAAAAGTCTGCAGGGGAAGGCATCATTTTAAGAGTAGATTAGATGGGGTGTTGAGGGATATGGTATAGGGGAGAACTTATAGAGTAGGGCTGATGGTTGGACTTGATCCCAGGGGTCTCTTCCAACCTGGATGATTCTATGATTCTATGATATATACCAATGGTTGTCTTGTCAGTTGTAATGAAAAGCAATGTCAATCCCAAGGGGCCAACAACAGAGATGGTGGGATGGGAGAGGTGAGGAGCATGTTCTCCATACAGGA
>VZTM01041553.1:86702-106310 GCA_013400555.1 Jacana jacana | reverse complement strand
ATTTTGGGAGATTACGTCTTGTGATGTGGAAAAAAATATTTATTTGATTAAGAAATCACATTTTCTCAGATTCTTAGTAATAAAAATACAAAACAAGCAAAACCCAAACTTAGAGAGATTTGGGGTATTAATCAGCATATTGCAAGAATCCAACTCCTTCCCCAAGCAAAGAATCCCAAAAAATTCAACCCAAGTGCAACCTTCTGTGGTATAAATAGAAAATATAAATGACAAAGTGTTTGAGACCTTGACTGACATCAGTACCAGGGTTTCTGGGTTTGCACGTGTAAACTGGTATACNATTTTTCAGTAGGGTATCTTCAAATAAACTGTGAAGTGGTATTAAAGCCTGTATGAGTCTGTAAGTCTCTGGGCACTTTATGGTTTGTAACCCCTGACAGTGTTTACTGGAGAAACAGGGAGAAGAAGGGTCCCTTCGTTTCCCCCTGGTAGTAGTGTTACTTGATTTACTGCATTTCTTGAAAACAGGAAACCACCATGTGTATTTTTCTTTCTTTCATAATAAACATGTGTCACTGTGGTTGCAGAAGCCATAGTATTTACATTTAGCTGTTGATATTTTAATTAACAATTTAAGCATGTTGTTTGCCCTATGAGTTCAATGGGAAAAAACTTGACAAATAAACAGCAGTTCCCTCTTGGACACTCACTCAGTAAATTAGCTTGCTTTGTCAATAGAGCGCATGCCTATCAGCCCTTCAAGGCAGCAGGGGGCAAGAATGTTCATTTACTTAAGCAGTAGGTTATACTATTAGTGTGTGTGATTGCTGTTAATTAGGATATGTGTAGATGTCTCTGTGCTGCACAGTTCGTAATATAAAACCTTTACGCATTTAGGCTATTAATGAAGTCAATAAATGGTTCTGTTAGGAGCCTTTTTTGTTGTTTTTTATTACTTACTCTCTGTTTTGCTATTATTTATTATAATAATAGTACAGTAGTCAAAATATAACTAAGGGTTATCAGAAACAGTAAAGAGTTTTTGCTTTGAAAAGTCTGCAGGGGAAGGCATCATTTTAAGAGTAGATTAGATGGGGTGTTGAGGGATATGGTATAGGGGAGAACTTATAGAGTAGGGCTGATGGTTGGACTTGATCCCAGGGGGCTCTTCCAACCTGGATGATTCTATGATTCTATGATTCTATGATTCTATGATATATACCAATGGTTGTCTTGTCAGTCTGAAACAGGAATGCATACATAGTGCACCTAGGAATTATAAGTGACTTCCATCATTTCCATTTGATATTCAGTTCAGTGTTTAAATATGCTTTTCATATCCCTTTGACTTGAAATAATTTAAGCATTTGCTTACTTTTCTAAATCCATCATGAATGTTCTCACTTGTGTTTTCTTGTAAACAAGGTTATGTGGGTATATATTTGAAAGACCAGACTCTATGAATATGCATTTTTAATTTAAATTTTAAAGCCAAATGTGTATGGCAAACCCTGAATTAATAAGTCTGTGCTGTGCTGGGCTATTAGCTACATGTAACCTCTGTCTGACATCAGCATCAGGGTCAATTCAAACTCTTGTCACAGTGAACATGTCTTTCGAATATATAATCTAAAGGCATGTTTCTGTTTACATGGAAAAGATCAGCTGAAGGGAAATACTATTCTGCAAACATAAATAATAGAGTTTTATAGGAAAATTCATCCATTGCTTACAAACGAAGTCTTTAAAGGCCTGGCATCCTAATCATGGTACCGTAATATAAGCCCTTTAATGTAAGCTAATGTTTTGTCTGTCTGAGCGTCACAGAGAAGGAAAGGAAGAAAGTGCAGTTGGTATTTAAACTAGCAGGAAGGGAGGCACTTTCCTGAGCTCCTGGTGCTCAGAATGTCTAAATGAGCTTGGAAATACATGGCCACATGCTCTGTCTTACCGCATCCCAAGGGAGAACAGAACGTGCACGGTGTTAAACGCTGTGGATGCAGCCCTAGAAAAGAATACGGTCAAGTGTTTACTACCATTGGTAAAATTCAATCCTCCTTATCGTGGCTGAGATCAAACATTAAAGTTTTAATTTGGCTTTTACCGTATGCCCTCAGCAATACCACCCTCAATTTCACTGGAAATGGTGTGAAACATTAAAGGCCAGAGTGCACAGAAGTGGCTTTTNAACCTTCTGTGGTATAAATAGAAAATATAAATGACAAAGTGTTTGAGACCTTGACTGACATCAGTACCAGGGTTTCTGGGTTTGCACATGTAAACTGGTATACAAGGAAGAAAGCAGCTGGAAAATGTTGTTTATGGTAGCAATCATCTTCCACTTGCTACATTGGGATCCTTTATGGCTCAGTGCATCCTCTGTCAGGGTGGTTCTGAGGTGTGACAGGAAACTAAATTCCTTATAGAAGTTGCTAGGCATCAGTCTTACCAGAGCTTTTTGCAGTGTTCAGCCAGCGCCAGGCGCAGCAGCAGATGTGTTTGTAGAGGAAGTTTTCCAGCCATCAACAGCTTTGCTGAGCTTGTTCCTCAGCTGAGCTGCTGAAAAAAATGCTGGGCAAAACTTCAAAGCCATATTGTGGAATTCAGAAAATAAACAGGGTCTTTTTGAGCTCAGGAAAGATGACTACATTTCAGAAAATAACCAAGAGCAGTAAAGATTACCACAATTCGAGTTAAAACTCACTGCCTCAGACCTGGTGTTGACACTCAGTGCTCAAAAACTGAAGAACATGACCAGTGTAAGATAAACAAAATAAGTAGAAATACAAGAAGCCATTAGTACACTTGAAGGACTTTTTTTTTAAAGTCTATACTGACAGCCATTTCATTTCAACAGAAACAATAGAATGTTTCTCGAGCCCCATGTTCTGAAACAATAGTGGCTCACCTTTTGATAGAGTCTTTTAAGTCATAGAGCTAATTTACTTACAAACTTCTGAGCAATTTGAACTCAATGGCTGGTGAAACGCAGAGGGGGAAGAGGTAGGTAGTTTCTGAAAATACTTTTCAGTGCACAGATTTTGCCTAGTAATTTTGTCTTTGGTTCCATGACCAAATGGTACAGTATTGAGTCAATATGGTCTACAAAGTCTTAGATTATGCATTGTAGCTAGTCCAGCTGTGTCTCCACACAGGTCATTATAGCTTGGTTATAATCTCTTGAGAAGAGATGGGTTTATACTTTCTAGTATGAGTGGAGAAATTATTTTTGCATGGATCGGTGAAGATACCAGTAACTGCCCCAGCACTTTCTGTGCTTTGTGCAGAAGATGCAGGCACTGTTTTGACAACATAAGAAAGAACAGAATACTGGAAACTGTTCTAGCATACCTTCTAAGAAAAATTTTCTTGGTACATTTTCTCTGTTATTGAACCGAGACGAGTGGAGCATTATATAGAGACTGCAAAAATTTTGCACAAAAGTCTACTGTAGTCTAGAACAAATACAGATTTCTTGGTTACAATGGTAAGCTAATAGTGCTTTGTGGGTTTCAGGATATTATTGGCAGTTAAAAATTATAAACCTCATAGGAAAAACAGCTGTGGGTATTCACACAATAAATTAACTTGGCTTTAAATTTGAGATGAGAATGATACTCTTTTCAAAAAGTAATTTCTCAATGAGCAGTATTCCATTGAAACACTGAGGCTCATTGAGAAGTCACTAAAAAAGAGTGCCCAGTCTGAGAATTGTCATTCCCAAGACTTGTACAGCACTACTAAATGGATGAGAAATACCGTGCCCAAATTATTGCAGATACACCTGAGATAAAGTAGCAAACTGTGTTCTTGGAAATGCTGATCAAACTCATACCAACTTCACTGACAATAAAACCAGAAAAATTTATTTTAGTCTTTTTATCTGCTGTGTCACTCAGATCCTACTTCATACACCTCCTATGTGACTTACAAACACTCGTTATATTTTCAGTTATTCCAGATGCATCCATGACTTTGGTTTTAGAGTAATGTTTCCTTTACTGTTGTATGCTATCAAAGCAGAGGAAGTTAACATTACTTTATCTGAAACACACGATTTGCCAAGGCAAATCAAGCCATGAAATGCATTGAGGTAGATTTGTTTCTTTAACTGGCCGGTCCCTGATGATTCAGAGGCATAAAAAGTATCTGTGATGTTTGTTTAGGCCTTAGGTCACCAAGTTACCTTCAGTCAGCGTCTGATTTTAGAAGTCTGAGAATTCTGTGCTTTATATGGCCATAGCTAGCTGTTCATATTGATATTTTGCTCTAAATCTGAGGCATGCTTTAGAGCAGTTTTGATTTACTGTTCCATAATTTAACCAGAGTGATGGTTTAATCATAAAGTTCAGCAAAAGAAATTAAAAAGCAAGATAAAGAGGTCAACTAATGCAGTGTACGTTGATAAAAACATTTTACAGATCTGTTATTACTACAAAGGATTACCATTTTCTGGCAGTGCTTGCCTAAAATCAGTCAGTAAATGGAAACACTTTACAGCTAACTTCTGAAATATGAGAAGCACCTGCTAATTGTATATTACATCTTCAAATGAAAACTGACATTTGTTCTATCTTCTCTACGAATCATGGTATTGAAGTATGGGCTTCATTTTTTGACCTTAAATAGGACATCCTGACACATGGTCAGCTTGTGACAGTGATTAATTAGTATTAATGTACCTGTTCAGTGTTCTGTCAAGGATGACTAGTATGGGCTGTTACACTTTCCCACAGAGCAGTACTCAGAGGGCAGAGAGGAGCACAGGGAAGAGGGTTTGTAGGTTTGCTTTGCTCTATCTCAGATCAGCGGCTGTGCAAGACTTGTTAGATTTTTTTGTTTGTTCCATTGGAGTTTTGGGTCAGGTCTTCATGGAATATAATATGGTTAGTTCTACTTTGTCAGTACAGTCACTACATTGTAGAAGATAAACAGGAGTCCTAGTCATCAGTAACTCTAAATTATATATTTTTGTTGCTTTTTATATCCTCCATGTTCCTCGGGGGTACTGTGTGTACTTGGCTGTGTTGCCCTTTCAGCAAATATCAGAGTGGTTGAAGTCCCCCATGAGAACCTGGGCCTGTGATTGTGAAGCTGGATATATCCAGCTGTCTGTTGAAGACCTCATTGACTTCCTCTTCCTGAGCCAGTGGCCTGTGGTAAACACCCACAACAGTGTCACCTATATTATTTTGTCCCTTAATTCTTACCCATAATCTCTCGCCCTGTTCTTCATCCATATATTCCAGTTGGTCTCTCACGTAAAGGGCAACTTCACCACCTTGCCTTGATAGCCTGTCATTCCTAAAAAGTATGTAGCCATCTATGATAGCATTCCTGTCATGTCAGCTATCTCACCGTATTGCTGTGATTGCAATGAGATCATGGCCCTGTGACCACACCTCCAGTTCTTCCTGTTTATTCCCCATGCTGTGTGCGTTGGTGGACAGAGAGGTAAGTGAACATGCAGTTTTCTCTGGGAGGATCCACCACAGTTATGCTCACCCTTGAGGTGATTAGTCTTCTGGTTCTTGTCTTGGGAGGTGGTAAGGCACATTTGTCACTGCTCTGGTTTCCCAGCTTATTACTCAGTTGGAGTGATGATGGCATGAGCATTGTCATTTTGGACCCTGCCCACCTCACCAAGTTGGCCAGCTTGCACCCCAAGATTCCCTTGTCACTTCTAGACGGGTGGCTGCCGTCCTTCCCAGCTGTTGTGAGGAATTTTGAGTTTTATGACAGCAGGGCATTCTTCCATGACTGTAGTTTGTCCTTCCACTCAGACTGCCATGCCACGTCCTGTTTGCCCATCCTGGTTGCCATACTCCCAGGGGCCATTTAAATCTCCCATGGCACCCTCCCAAGCCACGTCAGCTCTGGGAACCCCCCTCCACATCAATCTAGCACTCAGCCCCAGAGCTGACCATTGCTACCACTGTGTTCTTCACTGAGTGCTCCTTTTGGTTTCACCGCATTTCAGATATGAGATATAGAAAGTATGTATCTCACACTCAAGAGATGTAGAAAGTGTGTATCTTACAGTCAAAAGAACATAGGGTTAACAAAATAATGTGATGAAGCTGATTTTCAGAATGTGCTGCTTACATTGTCTCTGTAAATCATTCTTGTTTGGGGTCAGTTCAAGATTGGGACCCAAATCCTAAACCAATATCACTTCTGAATTATCTGTCTGTGATGTGAGAATAGCAGTGATACTGTTCACTCCTGTTTCAGAAGGACACAACAACCCTGAGATAAGTCTATTTGTGACTCTCAGTAGTACTGAGTTTTAGTGAGTGGGTTACTCCCATCTGTCTGTAGCCTCTGACTTTGTAGGTCAACGCTGTTCCTTTGTGATAGTCTCAGGAATATTCTAGATCTTTTGTACTTCCTAAGGCAGTGCCTTTGGGTGGGGTGAAATGAGTCTGACTAATCCTGACTGCTGCACTGTAACACCAGGCCCTGCTGTCTGTTCCTAATGCACCCAGCAGACCTAAACCCCTGTATTTCAGTTCTCTTAAAAGCACTTAGTCTTGGCATCACCCAATCAGAGAAGGATTAAAAAGTGTACAACGTGTAATTCTTAGTTGGTTTTGATAGATTTTTACATAGAGGAGGTAACAGATACTTCAGAATTGTCAGGACTATCAGACTAGGGAGAAATTAATTCTGGGGAAAAGGATTCTTAAAAGCATGAAGCAACTTATCCATGGAGATTGATTTGTAGAGCTTGCAGGCCTCCTTTACTTCAGCTCCACTGAACTATCTCCAGGTATGACATTTTACTGTTCTTGACAGAGAGATGAGTGCTGATGGAAATGTAAATATCTTGGAAGAAATAGAAGTTGTAACAATTAGTTTGACAGAGTAGGCTTTAGGGGTGGGAATGTCTTCTGTGTTCAGACAGGAAACCATGCTGAAGAGGAGGAGTGCTCCAGGATTTGTGTCTTCCTGATGCCTTTCTCATTTGGCTAAAATGTGTAAATGGTAACAAGTGGGTAAGTCTTAGTGTCAGCATCTTTAAGTTGAATTATTAGCAGCTACCTCATCCAGAAAAATATCTATTCAGATTTCAAAAATTTTCATGATGCTGTTTAACCTCTTTTCTCACTGCACCAGCGTTGTACGTCATTCAGCTTTTAATTGTTCTGCTTTTAGACATATGGAAGTGCTAAAGGTAAAACCAGAGTATTGCCACAAAAATTACTTGCTTTTCCATCTCCTACTAAGCATTATGTTTAACACAATCACATGATCTCCTTCCAAGTGTATATGTACAACTAAGTGCTGACATGAATAAATTTCTTAAGAGTATCTGAATTCTTTGTGTGCTACTAATGAAAAATGAAGAATAAACACGATTTGTCATTTCAAATGCCAGTTGGGGAAATTGGGTCATTCGTTAAGCTAGACCTAGTAACCAGACCCAGACTTATTTTTCAGATGATATAGAAGATTATTGTGTATCAAAAGAAATACCTTGAAAAAGAGGCAGTAATGGCAGGGGTGATTGTTACAGAAGTTATCATCTTCTGACTTAGAAGGTTGATTTTATTTTTATCGTATTGTGCAGTCTCCTCTATCTAGTGTGTAACATCAGTAGAGAAGTTTCTCTCTTCTTCCTCATTGATCATCCCAGATACATGGTTGAACACCTTATTCGTGTAAATCCTTCTGAAGTGTTCCACATCGGCCTCACCCCATTGTTAGAAAGCTGGCATGGTGCCTTTGAGTTGGGATCTAAAACTTATCAAGAATGTGCTCCCCTTGGATTCTTTAATGTGCATTGTGAGGGGCCCTTTTTATAGTATCTAATGAGCTGTCCCACGAATGCGCTGAACATTATCAGCCATCACTTCAAGGTGCTCCTTATTCACTTTTCCTTTTCCTCCAAAGAGACAGTTAAGTGAGAATATTTGAGTCCAGCAAGAAATCTGCTCTGTATGGAAGCTGCCTTTTTCAAAGCTGTGAGAAGGGTGCACAAGATTTCTCTGAACCATCAGTGAGCAGGTCTTGCTTGTACGAAGTGTAGCGCTTCATGGTCACCTTCCCCTTATTGAGGAATTATTATCTTTGAAATTATCAAACAGGCAGTCTAGCACTGAGAGCACAGAATTTCATTTCTTGTGTCCCCAGATGTAGTATCTATGTTATAACCGGTCAAAATGATACCAGGATTTCATAGACACAGGCTGTAGGAGGTGATAGCCACAAAGGTATTTTTACTCTTGGACTTCTATAAATGTTGGACATGTTAAATATTAGTAGTAACTAAAACATAAACACTCAGATGTGGACTGCATCATTACTGAAACAATCCCAGTGTCCTCCCAAAATTAAAGGTAAAACAGCTAAATATTTCCAGTTAATGCTCAGGGAGTTAGAAGTTTCAGTCCTAGTTCACCATCAAGATTTTGTTGTTTGGACCAAGAGATATAATCTATTAAGTTTTACTTTCTTTCTTTAAAAGGAGGATAACACTTGCCCTGTAGGGAGGATTAAAGGAACTTTTATAAAGGTATAATTAGCTGTAGCAAGAACAGTAGAGGGACTTGCAGGCAGCAGATGCTGTTTGCAGAGGTTCCTTTGCCTCTAGATTGGGGTAGTCAAAAAAGCCATGCTCAATAAGCAGACTAGGAGAAGGTTCTAAATTTGTACAACTATTTGTTCAAATGAAACCTTGCGTTGCAAACTGAGTAGTGAATGACCATCTAACTAGGAAGAAAATCAACCAATACTGCTAGGAACTGAAATGAAAAGTGTCCTTTCTCTGCAAGAATTGCTGGTTTAACTGGTGGCCTGCATAATACTGATCTATCTAAGTCACTGAAAGAAGAAATATTTGTCCTACAGCAAAGCCCCAGAGCCCATAATTCATACCATTTTTTGCTTTACCAAATAATTTCAAATTTGGGAGTGGAAGAATAGTCTTCCTGTCCCTGCGTGTTCTCTGGCTTGCCACTAACGGCAGTTTTCTCGAAGAAAAAGGTTTGCAAGCCTTGGATTTAAAGGAGGGTCTGACTAAATTCTTGTAATTGCTAAATATTTGTGCCCATGTATAGCCACATAAATGGCTTTTAACATCGAATCCATTACCTTTTTCTAATCACCACAAACTACTAATGCTAAAAGTTCAGATCTATATATTGCTTCCTGTCAAGTTAAGATCTGTTTTTTGAAGTAGTCAATCATAAAAGACTGATGTGGCTCACTGGATTTCAGGTGATTATGGTAAAGATTTCATTTAGGCTGGTAGGTGATCAGTTCATTGAGGTTTTTTTAAGCAGTTAAAACAGTTACCATTTTTCTTTGATCTTTTAGACCAGCAGCGTCCCTCCAGTTTTGTCTTCTGTGAACAGAATTTTGCAGTGCTGGCCTGCTATTGAACCGCCAGCAATAGGTATCTTCAGAACTAGCTGAATGGCTGCTAATTTATTTTATATTTTAATTTGATCTTGTTAAGGTTTGCACTTTATTTCAGGCATTACCATCCTGCAAGGTGTCAGGAATGGTAACATTCTCTGCACTGGAAGATGATTTGGAAAACTTCCAGGCACTGCATAAAGGGGCCGTGTCTTGCTGCTGTTAGAGTTAGGTTTTGACATATGGATATCCTGTATGATCCTCAGTAGGCCTTTAAGTGCTAGTTTTGTCTGACAAAGTCTCACAATTTTGGATAGCTGCTTGTTAGATTTATTTTTCTCTCCTTGCCTGGCAAAAATCAAGCTGGTGAAGGAGGAGCACAGCTTCCTATGGCCAGTGCAGAGATAACGGACCAATGTTACCTGATAGATGGGGAGATGCTCTGAATAAGTAAGAGGTTGGTCCTTGCGCTTATTTTTAATGACTGTATCTTTTGCAGTTGAACGATGTTACAGCATCTTACAAGCAGCTTTCATATAGCATAGGCAGTAAACAGTCACTCAGAAAGGAGTTAGGGAGTGTGATGCTGGCAGCTGTGACCCTGTGGCACTGTGAGCTGACCTACACTCCATTGAAAGGCGCCTTCAGGGTCAGTTGTCGGTGTTGTGCCTGATTACAGGTGAGTTGTTGGTCAGTTGTGTTACGTGAGCAGTTTCTATTTTACTTCATCATTTCTGCACTTTAGAAGTTGCTAATGGAAATGACTTTGAGTGATACTACATTTTCATTCAAGTGTGGATTAAGTTTGTTACATTTCAATGGGTGAAAGTACAAATTTTCATCTAATCATAAAAAATAATCTACAAATTGTCCTGTTTCAGATTGCTGCAAGGGAGTATTTTAGTTTTGCTTAAAAGGGGTAACAGTTGAATTGAGGGTGGTGAGATCAAATGTGAAAAGAATATACCAGCATTGTAAATGCTGTTTCTTTTTTTCTTTTGAAGTGTTAGATACATAAATGGATTAGCTAACAAAGATGATTGAAGTGTGGGTCTGGATGCCAGCCTACATATTGTGATATGCAGCTTGATCAACAGGAAAAAAAAAAAAAAAAGAAAAAGAAAAAGAAAAGAGAGTCTTTAGCTAATGTTGATGCTAATTAATTCAATGGACCTTGCATTAGGCCCACTTTCCTCAGGGAGGTATTTGTCCTCATTCTTCAGTTTGTATTCAAGCTACTGTATCTTTCTGTCACTAGGAACAAAGTTGCCTTTAAAAAGTCATCTATGAATATCATCATGGAGACTGACTTTTATCTTAACCCTGTAGGTCAGCAGTATGAAAAATAAGAGCATTCGGATTCAGGTCTCTTTGACCTTTGCAGACTACGTGAATCTGCTTAATTTTTTTTATAGCTGAAAATGATTTTACAGGAGAAAAAAAAACAATTACTGCAGAATAGATCTAAGTAATAGAATGTGATTGTTGAAAATGGGAATATCACCCTTTAATTACCATTTGCAAAGGCGGATTATTTCACCACAGTGCATTATCTACATTAGCTTTTTTTTCACAACATTGTTAACACTGTTGTGATTTGTTAACAAAATACTAACTGCTAGGAAATATCTAGCCCATTACCTGCTGCTGCTGGTTCTTGGACACTACTGCAGTAAATGGTTGCCTGGGACTATCTTTTTTTTCCTGCCTTCACTGTTGCACTTTGAATTGTGCTGTAGCTCAAAGCCATGGCCTGTTCATTTGTATTCCGACAGATTAAATGACTGAGTTGGTGCACCCTTGTTAGCCAGATAGATTATGTCCATTTGGATTCCATCATTTTACAGAAAACTCATGAAAATGCAGATTGAGAAGCTTAGCAGATGAAATAAATAAATAGAAGTAGGGATATGTAGCTTATCCATCGCTCACCTCAGACTGGCCTTGCAGCTTCTTCAGAGAATGCTGTCCCAGCATGAGGAAACTCTCAATCAGTTTTAGCTGCATCTTTTCGCCAGTGCAATAAATCCTTGGGCAATCCAGTTCCGCTTAGTGTTTCATAGGCAGAAAAAGGCTCTAGTGTACCACGGGGATCTGTGTGCGCTGTTACCAGTTGATATTGTGTCTCTAGATGCTGAAGCATTTACTGCACGGCAGTGTAATTATCTAGCCAGGTACATTTGCTGGTGTAATTGAATGTTTTCTTAAGGCCCTCATGAAAGATTTTTTCTGTTAACTAATGTACTGTGCACATTCATACCATGTTTATCACAGAAGTAGCTAGTACACATCTCCCACATTGGGTTAGGTTTCAATAAAGATTGTGGGAGGCTCACTTCTTGTTTGAAGACAGCCCCAAAAGATAAATGTCTAAAACAATTTTAATAAGGAACTTTCTCTCTCGTAATTGTTGTGTTGGTTCCTTTTGCTCTCTCCCTTGATTTCTCTGCAGCTCATTCAATGTGAAATACGGAGGATTCATGACAACGTATCCATTAAGAACTGATGTGAAAAACACCAGCTCACTAATACAGTGTGAAAAGAGGATAAAGTCTTTGAAGCAAAGATACAAAAAGATATTAAAAGTTTATTGAAATTGTACAAGTCAGCTGAGCATGATGCCTTCCCCACAAAGGAGACACACTCTGTTCTTGGCAGTTGGGGTAGTTAGACCTTTTCCTGGTCCCTGATTTCCCTGTTCCCTTTTCCTATTGGGCAGGTAGGTACCCAGGGACTTAAAAATCTTCCCATCCGCCTACTGAGCTCACGCCATGATTGCAATGTTCCAAGTGAGTCTTTTTCTTCTTATTACCTCCTCTGCACAATTTTTGGTTACATACTGCTTACATAGACAATTCACACAAGTTGCCTTTCACAAAGCATGGCTCTGTGTTAGTCTGAGTTCACAGAAACTTAGTTTCCATATGCACAGGCAAACTCATTATGGCTGAAGCTAAAATGTTATCCATCTCTTAGAAGTAAGAAGGTATGGAAACTATTATTTAGCCAATAGGAGTAAGGAAAGACTGCAGAATTTGGTACTTCTCTTTGTTGTTTCTCCCTAATTTCGGCATATGGAAGAAAGAACAGAGATGGGAAGGCTGTACTATAGCATGCAGTTCTCACTGTAATGGTACTCGCAGAGCTCTGGGTGATGCAGGAGAAGGTCTCCAGGGAAAGCTACTGAGCTTGGTATCTCCACTAACCCTAATGCTGCACCCTGTCATTCCGCACTGCTCTTTGGTTTCTGCTGTGGGCTGCTAGCTTGTAACGTGTGCTGATTATAATCAAAGAGAAGGCAAAAAAAGGAAAGAAAAGTAGCAGAACTAAGGTAAAACGTAGGCATTTCTGGATTGCCTTCTCATTGCTCTCTCTATGTTATTGCGGGACCTGAGGCTGCTCTGGGGTGTTGCTGCCCTGCAGCATGTAACTGCCCCACAGCCAGCTAGGCCTCTCAGCAGTGGCTGTGCTGCAGCCCAGAGATGCCAAAGCTATTGCAGTCTCTTCAGGAGCCAGGGGCCATTAAGGTACAGAAGCTATTTAAAATCCATACATGTGTGTGGATTTGTCCTTTGACTAATCCAGTCATTTAGATTTGGTCTCTGGAGCTATTCTAGAAATTGAAACTTAAGTCATTAATGCATAGTGCTGATAATACCGTGAGTAAATTAATTTGTGGATGTATGTTAAGTAAATAAATAATATAAAACAATAATCCCTACCAAAGGGAAAAACATAATAAAACCAAGGTCTTCCAATGTATGGGGACTCCTGGCTTAGCCATTCTTCTTCACAATGCTTTTCTCAAGTGTGAAGAGGAGGGTAGTCCAAATGATAAATTTTCTTGCTTTATTTATGGAAGAGGAAGGTACATACTAAGAGAGGCTGAGAAACATTTAATAAGCTCATTAATACCTCTAAAGATCAATTCTGAGATAGGATGCTATGTAATTGTTTTATATCTAAGGATATGATTATATTTATTTATATATTTTAGTTCAATTCTGAATATACAATTCCAGGTTTACTTTGAATATGTGTTTTTGATACTGGAGTAGATAATGTCATTGCATTAGTTGGATGACTTTGAGAAGGGCAAAGACTTTTAGTTAATGAATGATACTTGTTTCTCTCAAGCTCTTTTATCAGAACTTCCAGTAAAAATAATATTACACTTATGGACACTATTACAGACGTGATTTATCTTGAAACAACAAGAAACTTTGGGCCCCTTCACTTTTGGAGCCTTGTCACATCTTAGAAAAAAATATTCAAGTCCTACAGCCATGTAATCTCCCCTAAAGGGACAGGAATCATCTTTCACCTGGGGCTGCTTAGTCTTAGTCAGACTAGGAGAGTTACACAGTGACTGCAAGGAGCAGGGCTTTGTGTAAGGGGTGCAGGGTGCGGGGTGGCTCTGTGTCCCCACCGTCTTCCTTCGTGGGTGTGCTCCTTTGCAGGGTCCCCACCGCCAGAGCCCCCTCTTCACTCGGGCTGGTTTCAGAGAGATTTCAGAG
The DNA here is from genome assembly GCA_013400555.1 of Jacana jacana. Lineage (NCBI taxonomy): Eukaryota > Metazoa > Chordata > Aves > Charadriiformes > Jacanidae > Jacana > Jacana jacana. Next base: position 92,469 of record VZTM01041553.1, on the reverse strand, counting down.
AGAATCCAACAAGGATTAGTTTTGGCAGTTTGAATCACTGCTGCGGTTTTTGAGAAGAGCCCGTCACAGAGGGGAATTGCAAAGATACTCTCACTCATATTACATATGTTTTAACTGAACTTACAAAGCTGCCAAGCCAGCTTCTCTGCGGAGCCCTGCGAGTGTGTGTGTGAGCCTGTGCGCAGACATGTGCACACACAGCTTCTTTCCTTACAGATGCTGTTTGCTTTGTGCTAGAACGACTTGGTACAGCTGCGGAGTTGTCATTTTTTTATCACATTGCTCTATACTTTAATTGCATCTTTTTCTAGTGTCTCCTCCTAAGCCTAGGGGGAAAAAAAGCATTTCTAAATATAATTGGTTAAGGCATTATTTTTGAGCCAAATAGCTATTTATATCCATTCCCTAAAGATGCTGTTGTATGCAAGGCAAAATACCAGAAAGGAAGACGGATATTGATTATCACCCCTAAAAAGAGCTGGAAGAAAACAGCAGAAGCTGTCCAGCTGAAGTCTTACCACATCAACTCCTGCAGGGTATTTTCATTTTCATCGCTGCTGCTGTTCTTTCCTTCAGTTTTATTTTTAATAGTGTCTTGCACAGGATAGAGTAATGATGTTTGGGTATTAATCTGATATAGTTTGCAAGCTGTAAACATAGCCTCTTCGTAGTTGCAGTGCAACAGTTGTCCCAAAATGGCGGTGAGACTGCAAGAATGGGGCTTGAGATCTTAATCACTCATTTTGCTCTTGTATTATAATGTATTTTAAATTTTTTTTTGATCTAACATAATCTGCTATGCTGTCATAACATAGAAAAGAGAGCAAGTTAACTTAGTCATAGCAAGGTGGAAGAAAAATAGAGATGTTTAAATAGACAATTACTTTATGGGCCCCTGTTCATTAAAACTGTTCAGTAGGAACAAATACTTTATCCAGAGCACAGTTTTTTTAAGTGCCTTTGTGCTCTCACATTATATTTAGAAAAAGCAGGGGGAATTCTCTACATCTCAGCCCCATAGAACCACTACCAGAATGATTGCAGGGCTGGCTACAGGTTTCTTGCTGTAGTGGGTAGGGCAATCCACCTTCCGACTGCTTTTTGTCTTCTCTTGACTCGCTTTCTTTCAGCAGAGACATCCTCAATTCCTTGTAGTCCTTTGGAGACTTGGTATGTTCCTTTGAGCCAAGTGTCCACACTTCCATCACTACACAAGGATAGACAAACATAATATGAGTGGGTTAAATACTCTCAGTGCAGATTACGGTTACTTTGGTGGGAGGAGTAGTAAAAGGCAATTAGACATGTGTTTTCAGCTGCAACAAAGGCAATGCAATGCTCTCCTGGAATGTGGATGCCATGGATTTCCATGGGGGTTATAAGGGATATATGCACGTGGGTGGATGGCTGGTAGTACAAGGGATATATGCACATGTGGATGGATGGATGGTAGCTGAAGTGGTAAAATGATAGATAAAGAAGGAAGCTGTAAGAGCCTGAGTGTCAGAGAGCAGCTCCTATGAGACCCAGAGCTCCTACTTTGTGAGTGGATGCTGCTAGGTAACTCCTTGTGAGCTTCTGAGGAAAAAAAAACCAAACAGGCATTTCTGCTAGTGTTCTTATCTAAGTGGATTGCTCAAAAATCTGAGTTCGGTCTAGTTGCTACTCAAAACATGTAGCTGTAACATTGGCACCAGCTACTTCAGTTACACCGTGTCCAAAACAAAGCCAGAGAAGGCAGCAGTAAGGGGTAAAGGGGCTGCTAGCACACTACCCTTCATCAGCCCTATAGCCCTGTCATAACAACAAACCTGGTCTTTACACTCTTTGTCCTAATGGAGAGATGGGATCGGCACTTGTTATCAACAAGTGGCCAGAAAAGTCATTCCATTGCCATTACATAGACGTGACAGAACGGCTCATCTCCAGCATTGTTTTAGAAATATCTAGTCCTGTGTCCCAGTGATGAGGAGCTCCAGGGAAGCGATGTCCTGTCTTCTCAGGTACCAGCATAGGATGCAGCTGAGGATGGTCACAGTCCTGACAACTCTTGCTAAAGTGGTTTAAATAACCTGTTGTCTTCCAGCATCTTGGGCTGTGGAGCAGTAATTGAGTTAAACCGATGCTATGGTAGTCATGTGTCTGTTGTCCCAATTTAAAGTTAATCAGTTCCTATTTTTATTTCTTTATAATAATTATTATGATTTTGTATTATACTCTAGAACAGATAATTTCACTTCCCTAGATATAGCCTCATCAATTGAATGTGTTTTGATTGCTGTCCTTGGAACAAAGGGATTAATTTCTTAGTTTGATTGTTTTATTTCCACTTGATCTCGTTAGTTGCTGAAGACAGAAGGTGTATAACACATCAGCAAACAAGGTTAAACTTCAAAATTTACGGTTCTGTAGTTAGAAAAAAATTGAATGTGAGGAAAAGTTCTGGGGCCTGCTACAAGCAGAAACAGGCTCTTGCCATTTCACAGAAAGCCATGGAGCAACTGTCTGTTTATGCTGTTGTAAAAAAAGTCCAAAATTGGCTGAGGCTCTTGGGAGAGTCTGGATTTGTCCTTCCCAGTTTATTTCCTGCTCTTCCCATTTATGGCTCATGCCAGTAGCGAGGCTGTGTATGTGTTCCCAATAAAGGCACATGTGCACATGAATACACACACACACACCCTTCACGTGCTTGGGTACATAGATCTACACAGAGCATGGCCTTTCTTGGCACCTAGAGCACTTAGATGCATCAACACCACAGCCCACTCCTGCTCCTCCTCTCTGAATCATTAGCAAGTTGAGTATTTAGTGTACACATTTATGCATACACACATATAGAAATATCTGTCTACAAACTATCTGTTGTAATTCACAGTCACTGTCAGATTTGTAGAGCCTTCAAACCCTATGCTATAAGACCATGCAGAATTGATGCTCTGATTCTCAGCCTGTCTATCTCCACCTTGGTTTTTTCAGTCTCCTTGTGCTTGCCAGTGACTGCAGCTTGATTGCGGTTCTCACTTCCTCAGGTGCCTTAAGCCCTATGCTGGACTGTAAATCCACACAGAATCCAAGCCCAGAACCTAAGCCCTCTTTATCCTGTCTCCGTGTCCAGCCTCACATCTTCCCAGGACTTACTGGCTAGCTGAGCCTGAAGTTTGTGAGCAAATTACACACACACACACGTACACACACACACACTCCAGGGCAAAGTTACCCAGCAAATAGATGGATGGAATTTCATAAGGTTGCAGTTATGAGACATGGGGCTTGGCCAGACAAGTATACTGAACTGCAGCTTGTTTGTATGCAGTCAGCCTTTCTTTTAATATTGCCCTTCCTCTCCATCTTCACATGCTTCTTTTTTTCTAATCCACTGTGATCGTAACCATTCCTTTACAAATTGTCATAAGCTGCTTAAAACATACCATGGATTTTTCACAGTGCCACAGACCCCCAGCAATAAAATCAGGCAATATTATGAGACTCAGTAATTCTGTTTCTACTCTTAGCAGTTCTTCAGAACTCTGAATGGATCCTTCCATGGTCCAGGCACCTGAGAGTTGGCTCTTTGGTATTGTCTTCATTATCTCTTGCTTCTTAGGGTTTGTGTACCTAGGTGTGAGTGATGGCTGTTTCTGTCTCTTGCCTTTGTTTTTATGGTGAATAGTCTTTAGCTGGATACCCTGTCAAGCCAGATGTCCTTACATTGCCAAGTATTTTATTTTTTGTTGAAGGAGCAGTTTACTATCTATTCAGATTTCATCTGTTCTTTGTAGCCAAAACAAAGCCAGTGGGAAATGGTAAATCTGAATACCTGGTGACCCCAGCTAACATGTCAGAATCGTGTATGCACGTTTCTGATATTAGCCTTGCATAGCAATACAGACTCAGTATTAATTGGAGCACGGTACCTCTTTTCCCAACCTGCGTGTCACTGTGAACTTTGCGTGTAGGTCTGGAGGGATTGAGTAAAACAGGCACAATAACAGGAGATGCTCACATTTTATACAGCGTATGTACATATGACTGGAGTAAGGTCAAGAGTAGAATCAGGCATGTGTGTAACTGTGAGTCAGTGGTCTGTGAATTACGGAGTAAACTGGCCCCTAGGCTGCAAATTGTCTGTGGGATGGAGTACTCTTGGTTTTGGCTTTGACAGCTCAGAATAGGGTGCCATTAAAAACTGCCACTGACAACTACAGCAGTAGGCTCATATTTTCTAAAATCCTGGTGGCTGCCTTGTTTTTGTAGGCAGCCACAAGTACGAGAATGTAAGAGCACAGTGATTAAGCTGAAGAGGAAAGGAAATGAGTTTGAATGTTACGTGAGTGGCAGATGGAAGAAACGGCCAAAGTGCGATAGGAAGCTTTTCAGTCCAAGGTCATAAATATGAATCTTTCTCAAGCTGGCAGTGACCAAAAGCCTGAACCATCTGAAAGCACCATCACCCAGTAATGACAGAGATTGGAAGCAGGAATGTAGAAAGACATGAAAAGCTTTTGAAAGTGCCCTTGTGGGCTAATACTGTTACTCCAGTGAATAAGTCTCTTGAAGGCTGTGAGTCTGTGGCCATTTATCTGGTAGGCTTCCTATTCATCTCCTTTGAGTGTAGTGTAAATGCACTGTATTAGGGTCATGATGAGAGCAAACCTAAATATTAGAAATGAGTTAGCCAGCTATCCAGCAGGGAAGTACAGACTATTGCAAGCACAAACACAAAGAAAGCAGGGAAACAAAAGATAACATTTGGAAAGAGGTGGCTGCACTGGGACTTGTGATCTTACAAACAAGTCTGTTAAGGAGGAGAGACTGTTTGATGGTATATGAGACAGCTTTTCTCTTGCAAAGTAAGGGGAAAACACTGAGCATTCTTTTTAAAAGATTTCTTGCTTCCAAAATATTTTACAGACAAAAAAAACCCAAGAATGAACAGAAACGAAATCATATCTAGATTGCTCAAAAATTAGAAATGTTGATAAACAGGAAATTGTGATAGAACAGAGTGAGGAAAAGCCATGCTGCTCTGTATCTGAGGGCTTGAGAAGGAAATACTGATGAACAGAGAGTAGAGAAGAAAGAGTTGGAATATAATATTTGAAGTGTATTGAGACAGATAAAATGATCCAGATTATCCCCCCTTAACATCTCTAGAGAAAAATTGAGATAAGGAGAAAGAGTTTGCAAACAGTACTCGCAAAACCCAGACATTTGTTCATATTTTACTATTGCAGCAGCACCTCTCATCTCTGCTGGGACAAGGGTTTACAATCTGAGTCCAAATCCAGATATCAGTCTGACATTTAGAGCTTGTTTCTTTAGCAGAAATGGGAACCTCAAATCTACGCACAGCATTTGGAAGTATGAAATCCATATGTAAAACAGGAGGTAGATTTTATCCCTGCCGTCTTTTTACCAGAACGGAAGAGTGGGTAGTTGAAAGGCCGTTACTATTTTTAAGAAACAGTGTTTTAATTACAACCTGGGGGAACAAAAAAAATCCCATACTGAGACCTGTATGCAAGAGAGGTACAGTGCTCCAGAATGTATTGTGCGGAGGTTTTACTGTCCCGTTCCTTTCTGCTATGTTGAGGAGAGGAATCTTACTTCGCTTCTGCAATGGTAGAACAGTTCACAATGGTAAGGGCCTCTGGTGATTGTCTAGTTGTCTTGCTCCTCAGAGCAGGGCTGAGCTAGCTACAGTTTTCGGTGTCTTGTACAGTCTAGTTCCTAATATCTCCAAGGATGGAGATACTAGTGCCTCTCT
>VZTM01041553.1:72383-83432 GCA_013400555.1 Jacana jacana | reverse complement strand
GCTGAACTAGGACAGTATATCATATACCTATTATGATTTTTTCCCCAGATACTTAAAATGACAGTATCATTTTGGTTTCTGGCATAAAATGATCCCAGGGAAATAGCACATGATAAACAGAAAGAGATCTGAAAGGGAGTGAAGAGAGGGGAGAAGGCTGCTCTTCCATAGTTCACCTTCTTTTCTGCTTGCCCACCAAGATCAAGTCTGAACTGGAAAATAATTAGCATATTATAAAAACCACCAACCTATACACAAAGGCAGACAGCCAATCAGCAATAGAAGAATTAAAATAATCAGAATTGCATCACAATCGCCAGGTTTCAAATTCCGGTGGTCTGAATCTTTCTTTTCTGACTGCTATGTTCTCAGTGGGTATATAGTTAGTTGGTAGAGATACCCTCAGTAAGACAGCCATTAAAATCAATGGAATTACACTGCTTAGAAATCTTGACAGCTATCTTGGCCCAGGTCTCTTTCATCTCTTTAGAGCTGAGAATCCTGCTATCTTTAGTTTAATGTGTGCTTGCTAAGCCTTGCAACAAAACACTCAGGAATTGCAGCAGCAATTGGATACAGGCTGGGAAACCCCACAATTAGGGCAAAGCTCCAGTACCAGCTGTCTTCTAGGTCGTAGCATACTATAAGATGCAGCAAATATCATACCTGGTTTTTTACTTTACCATGTAAATGAGTAGAGAATAAGGCAGGGCAGAATTCATTTAAGCTGCAGGACTTTTCTGCAGTAGCAGTCTAAGTTCCCAAACTATACACAAAGCTTCAGCTATAGTTTAGTCCTTAATGACATCCAAACTTTAAATATTAAAAAGTGGGGAAAAAGTCTCCCCCCGCCCAAATCCATAACCCCTTTGGTCATAGTTCTATGAGACTGGCTGGTCTAATTGATCTTACCTCCTGAGGGAAGCTTCCTTTTACTTTATTTAGAGCATAACCACTTGCCTGATACACTAATATCTAGTCATTCTCTTGAAAAGGTCCATCAGCCAGATTAGGACAGTCTCTTTATATTTTCTTATGCTTCAAATGCTAACTATTTTTATAGGACTTCCACAAGACAATTGTCACTCTCTGAAGACTGATCATTTAAACAGTTATAAATACAGAGCCATAATCGTGTATATCTGTCCAGCAAGCTATGAGCTAAGAAACCAGTGTTCAACAGTTGTGTATTTGCTCATCATAAAAAGATTTTACTCTTTTAAGAGTAAATTGTTAGTTGAGCAAAGTAAGCCAGTTCGCTGTAATAGCCGTCTTATAGTTAATCCAAATAAGAAATGGATGAGTAAGGGGAAAAAATTCAGAGGACTTGCATATTTATAACTTGTTCTTCGCTCAGAAAATTAGCTCTACAATTATGATTAGATCTTACTGAAGATCTTAGTGTTCATTTGCAGAGGCTGTTAGTGTCCCAGCACATAATTATATAAGGAGACACTTTCCTATTTGGCTCTTGAGTGCCTACAGCAAAGCTTATCTGAGTAAGAAAAATATTTTTAAAATAATTTCTTAGTTTCTTTCATAGAACTCTGCCACAAGAGACTGGGTCATTGGTTTGTTCACAGTTTTGCAAAGCTTATTTTCACTAGTTCCTTTACAGCGGGGGACAGAAATTACCATGATTGAGCCTTGTGTATGAAAGCATTAGAAAAGTCAGGACCCAGATGAAGGTATTAAACAAGACAACATATTGTATCCTTGTTCTTTGTGTCCACCCTTTCCCTATTCCATGGGAAAAATGGATAAAGTAAACAGAATAACTGTGCAGGGTTGTCCTTTGGTCTTTCAGCTCACAAAATTGTGGGTTTGAGACAATACAACTCTGAGTAGGATTTCAAATTCTTACTCTACCAGTGATGAGTTGTGTAAGCTTCAGCTTGTTCCCTAAACCCTATCCTGAACTGCAATTAATTTGGGGGACTTTTTGACCAATTTATGACCCTGATACTTAGCTGAGCATCACAGTAAGCATCAACCAACAGTTCCTTAAGCTCAATTGACTTAAGCTCAAATGTCAGTCAGTTAAGCAGTCCTGAAATTTACCCCAAAAGAAAAGAAACCTTTTCTGTAGATCCCTTTTGGCCTCAGAACGCACGTGTGTGTGTGTATGGACAAGCTTTTCTTCATCCACAATGCGTGAAAGATTACATTCAGGGAATATGTAAGTGTTTAATATGGTTTGTGTATAGTTATATAAGTATGTACACGAACCTTATTTCAAATTAAAGGTTGTATGTGAATTTAGGTATTATATGTTATATTCAGCATTTTTAAGTACTTCTCAAGATAGGTTATCCAAGGCCTTAGGCAGTGGTTCGGAACAAATAGCTTCATGGACTAGTAATAGTCATCCTCATGTTTTCAACTAGGAAGTACTGATAACAACGAGGTTTACTACTGCATGCTGGAGAGCAAATTCTTTAAAAGTACCATATTAAAAAACGGCATTATTCTACTGTAAACAAGTAGAGAAAACCAGCTACCTTTTCACACACATTGAAATAACAAAGATGACTCAGTAAAAGAATTTTAGAGTATATTGTTGCAAAAAAGGGACTTAAGTATGTGAGGATATTTGACTAATGTGTATGTGTTGGTGGTTTGGGGTTTTTTTAATATTTTCAAGTTTTTCAAGCGAATCTTAGGTATATGCCTACACAACTCTTAAACATATTCTTCTGAAAAGATTTCCCTTTGCTATTTCCATATTATTAATACCGCTTTACATAGTTCTTTCAAAAGGTATGAATGGACCTAATAATAGTATCTAGTTGAAAGGGATAGTTTTTTGAGTAGGATATCTATATATATATGTGAAATCTTGGGCATTTGATTTCACCATCAAATTAGTTCATGGATTTTGTGGGGCTCCGGGAACACTGGTCTCTATTTATTTCACAAAATAACTCTTTGGTATTGAAACACCACCAGTGGTTCACACAGCACAGTGGAGCAGCCTACAGTCGGGTGCAGGCACTGAAACACAAATTATCTTGGCATCATATTCACATTCATGTCGTTGAAGTAGTCAAGCAATGTGGAAGTCTGTGTCACGCCTCCCCAGATCATGTATGGGAATAAATAGGGAGATTCAGTCTCTGGTTGTTACATGGATGATTAGAGAGAGGGAAGTGGAAATTAAATATCCAATTAATTTGGGTGCATTGAAAATATAGGGGAATTACGAAGTGATTTGACTCCTGCTTGAAAAGATGTGGAACTTCCCCTTAAAGCTCCCTAGGGCATGACTATATTTCATATTTCTGATTCCTAAAAAAACCTTCTATTAGTAGCAGTAAGAACAGCTGAAACTTTCTCACTACAATCCTCACTCCAACCAGTCCAAAAAAAGCAGGATACTTTTAGACAAGAAATTAATGAGATTTGAGATAGCTTCAGTTTTTCCCTGTCTTCTTGACTGTTTCCCCAGTCCCATTCTTGCTCTGATCTCACTGGGGAGCCCAGCCCAGAGCAATTCACTTTGTGTTGAAGCTTGCAGTGTCGCTGGGAGCTGGGACTCCCGCCCTTTTTGGATTCTGCGGGTGGATTCCCTTCATCCTTCCTGGGGGGAAAGACTCCTAACCCAAGTATGACAGTCTCCCCAACTCCATTTCTCCAGGGCCTCACAGGCTCCCTTGACTGCACACTGACAGCAAATCTATTCTAGTACTTTGGGAGAACAGGAAATAACACTAGCCCAGGGAAAGGGATAATGTGACATCCTTTTAGTCCTATTTCTTCCACACTTCTAGTGCTGTGATACATTTATTCATGCTGAGAAACTGAGAAGGAAGAGAATGAATTTGATAGAGACAAAGAGGTTGATCTGAAGGTAGTACTGAGCAAGGTTTAAGGCAAGTATCTGAGCTGTTACGATAGTATTGTCGCTGACTAGAGCTGTATATATTGACAATCCTTAATTTTTCCCCATATAATACCTTTAGAACACCCCAAATTTCTTTTACCTGCAATGAGGTGGAGGGAGCAGATGTGTATCAATATCTAGATGCTTGGGATGGTATTGAAAGCAGGAAGGATGAAGTTCATCTGCTTTTTAGGTGTTCTCCACATTATCTATGTTTTGTCCTTTAGTATGTTCTGTGCCATTCTTTACCATTATGTCTGGGATCTTTGATAGCATGGATTTGGTTTTTTCAAGTTACTTTCTTTACTGTAAGCCTTGCTGACAAACAAGCTCTGTCACTGTTCAGGCATTAGAGAGAAATGTTACAGCAATAAACAGAGTGTTACCTGTACAGTGTGAACTGTACAACACAGATGTTGAAGCCCATGATTTGGGTACCTGCATTCAAGTCCAAACTTCATCAGTTTTAAGTGGTTTGGCTGGTTTGGTTACGTTATATCATTATGCAGGAATGAAGAAACAGGTCAGACTCAGTTTGTATCAGTATTGCTCCAGCAGCTTTTGGTTGCCATGCTGGAAAGAGCTGGCTCGCACTGGCTGGTCTTGCCAGCGCTGTGGAACCTCCCCAGGCCCTGCTGTCTGAGGGGTCACTGCAAACCTTACAGCCTATGCATTTCAGTGCTGTCTTTCAGTCTGGCAGAGCGATGGTGCAGGGCAGAGGTGAGCTGATCCACCAGGCCTTCAGGAGGAATTTCACATCACCTCACCCAGTTTGGCTGGACCATTGGCCCTGTGGTCTCCTCAGTGCTTACAAAGCACTGGGTGTCTGCATTGACTTAGTTTTGTAAATACTGACACTGGATTTGTACCTGCCTCTGGATTACAGATGCTTTAATAATGATTGTCTTACAACCTTACAGAATAATATTCCTACTGCTGCTTCCTGAAGGATATAGAATGTTCTCATGCTGGACACGATCTGGTTGCATCCTAGGGTCCGGCACATCTCCTCAGGTGCTTTTGTGGTGTGCAGTGATGGCATGTTGGCAGAGCTTGTAGTAGTAGCATGGGACACAAGGCTGAGAAGCGGTTGCGTGCCTTTATACCCACAAAATCTCACTCTCTGGAGTAGTTTCTTAGACTGTCCTGGTGGGGGGGGGCGGAGCCAAAGTTCCCTTCAGTGGGAGAGGCTCCTGCTTACACCCGTTTCCATGGCAACTGGGATGCCTGACTCAGCAGTTTCCCCCAGTGGGCCAGGGCTGCACCTGTGGGGAGGAGTGCAGAGGTCAGGTGACCCAAACTGACCAATGGGGTGTTTCCTCTCACACACTATAAAAGCTGAGGGGCCAGAGGGGTCAGGTGGGCTGTTCTTCGAGGGCTGCCTTTTAGTGAGGAGTCTTTGGAAGGCTGCCTATTGTTTGCTCATCCTCAATCCCCATCAACGCGTTCTGGAACCCAGTTCCCATTCCCATCACTGGGACCAATCTGGAACATCACTAGTGACTGCTGGTGGTAGCTCCCTTGGACCTTGACACGATTTTTGTATGTATTGTATCCATTTCATTTTTTATTTTATTATTAATATTTTATTAAAGTAGTTTAGTTTTTTTCCTAAACTCATAAATCTCTTTCATAGAACTATAGAATGGTCCAGGCTGAAGGGACCTCTTGGGCCATCTAGTCCGACCTCCCCACAGTCAGCCCCCAACTAGGCCAGGCTGCCCAGGGCCTCCTTGAGCCTCGCCTCGAATATCTCTAGGAAAAGGGCCTCAGCCACCTCCCTAGGCAGCCTGTTCCAGTGGTCCACCACCCTCAGAGTAAAGAACTTCTTCCTAATAATCCAATCTTAATCTGCCCTTCTCCATCTTAAAGCCACTGCCCCCTTGTCCTCTGGAAACAGACCCTCCCCAGCCTTCCCGTATGCCCCCTTCCCGGAGTCTCCTCTTCTCCAGGCTGAACAACCCCAGCTCCCTCAGCCTGTCCTCAGAGCAAAGGTGCTCCAACCCCCTGAGAATTTTCATGGCCCTCCTCTGGACCCACTCCATCAGGTCCATGTCCTTCCTCTATTGAGGGCTCCAGACCTGCACAGAAGACTCCAGGGGAGGTCTCACCAGAGCAGAGCAAAGTGGCAGAGTCACCTCTCTGAATCTGCTGGCAACGTACCTTTTGATGCAGCCCAGGATGTGACTGGCCTTATGGGCTGAAAATGCACACTGCCTGCTCATGGCCAGCTTCTCAGCCATCAGCACCCCCAAGTCCCTTTCCTCAGTGATGCTTTCTAACACCTCATTCCCCCGTCTGTATTGAGAGTGAGGATTGTTCATCTTTATCTCTTTTCTTCCTCACCTTGGGGTAAGAGTAGGGGAGACCATCTGTCATTCTGCATTGGCCAACTCAGCCCAAACCACAGCATAGAGTTGAGGGATTTTCAGGGTAGGGCTACTGCATTAAGCTGTGTGACATCTTGGTGGGGTTTAACCCCAGTAGGCAGCTGAGCTCCACACAGGTGCTTGCGAGCAGGATGGAAGATTGTGGTTGAGGTAAAGGCAGTTTAACAAGTAAAGCAAAGCTGCAGTGCACAAGTGAAGTGAGATAAGCAGTTGATTCATGGCTTCCCATCAGCAGGCAGCCATTCAGCCCATTTCCTCTTCATCAGGTATAATGATTACTTGGGAAGACATTAGGTTTCTGTAGGACAAACAAAGGTCCCCACTCTTTCTTCTTTCTCCCGACTTCTATTGCTGAATATGACATTGTATGGTATGGGATACCCCTTTGGTCAGTGGGGGACAGCTGTCCTGGCTCCTCATGCCCCCCAGCCTGCTCACTGGCAGGGCAAGGTGGGACAGTGCTACTGCACTGTTCCACAGAAGCTGGAACCTCCCCACGTTACGAGCAACAGTTAGGCCACAGGTCTGAACCACAGCACCCTATGAGGTTTTATGAAGAAAACTCCATCCCAGCCAAAAGCAGTACACATCTTTGTCTCTTATTTTATTGCATATAAAGAATAATTCAAATCAAATGATTGTTTTAGCTGTGCTTTATTCTGTAACAACTCTGACTGCTCACTTTCACGTAAATGTTACACCAGCTTTCAGAAGTCTAATTTCTCGTTCAGCACTCTGAGTAGAACAGTGTAATATAATAGAAGATACCTAGTGCTAGCAGATTTTGTGTTTTCGGTTTTAAGGAAGAGCTCTGAGACTTGTTTTACATTCCTGAGAAATAAAAGTAGGTTTTACATGAAGAAATGAAACTGAGCAAATGAAGAAATTACAGTGACTTTGATTTCACCCTTCTAGAGCCCGTGTTTCACATAACTAATTTTAGGTGTTTCTTTTTGCATACCCCAATTGTCTTAGCAATTCTGTGCAAGTTTTGTGCTCTGTGTGGAATGGGTAACCTTGTGAATCTCTTAAGTGCCAGATCTGTAAGTTGCTAGATGCAGCAGAATGCTGTGAATTGTTCTAGAATTGGGCACATCAGAAATGTACTTACTAAGTTAAAGACTAAAAGAAAAAATCAAGTATTGATTGTGCCAGCTGATTATTGTTTGTCAGAAGAGCAATCTAAGTTTGTTCAGTGATTATTCCATAACATGACGATGACTGAAAGAAAATGTGGATAATCTTATTTATCTTTCTATTTGACTCTCTCTTTGGAAAAAAAAAAAATTAAAAAATTAATATAGAAGTCAAAACTTCTGAATCAAATTTCTCTCAAGCCATGACTGCTACTCACAGTGACAGTTTTCCCCCGACTGCGAATAATGTTACTCTTTTGTGAGTCTTTCCTTTTCTGAAGAAAAACATGGAAGGGTACAACAAGTCCTATGATTTTTTACAAGTTACTGCGCATTTATTATGAATGTGATATTGAAGTCTGTATTCTTTTTTTTTTTTTCCAGAAAAAATGGAAAAGTGTAAGTAAAATGTTGGTTTAAAAAGTATTAAACCCAGAATCCTGACAGCATTGCACAGTTAGCTCTTACATTAAGCATTTATGGCAGCTACGAATTCACAGCATGGTTTTTGAGGCCGTAAGAAATGGGGGGGACACAAAACCAGAATGAGTGCAATTGACATTTTGCAGTCAGAAGAAAGGGTTGAAAGTGTATGGCTTGTATGCAATTACTTATATATTACATATTAGCCCCTTAAACTAGTGCTCAACTCAGATCACCCCTTAAGGAGGCTTCCTGCAGTTAATTATTAGTAAATTAAGTCCTTCAATCATTCTGAAGGTTGAAGTACATTAAATTATATAGTTCTTGCCAAATGATGGCCAAAATCTGACTTAATTTACACTCTGGAGTCGATGGTGTTCGAGAGGTTGTGTATCGGGGCAGAGCCTGGCCTTCTTAATAATACAAGCAGAACAAAAATAAAGAGCACATTCTGAATGTCACTGGGAATCTGCAGAGCCTCCTGGTGTAGATCCGTATACCTCCAGGAACATGGTGCAGAGTGACAGAGAGGAGAGGCAAACTCACTCCACTTCAGGGGCTTTCTTGAATAAAAATGATTTGTATGGATGTTCGGCAGTTTTGCTGTGAGCCTTGGGGAATGCCTTTGATGCACTTGATTAGGGAACAAGATCTCAACCTTGTAGACTCAGTAAGCTCTTCACATGTTTAAATACGGATAATTAGTCTCAGTTCTCTTCCTTTTCTTTTTCTTTTTTCTTCTTTTTTTTTTTTCTTAGACCCTCATGGTTTTTTTAACTGTCTTGTACTATTCATTGATTGTAAGAGTTTGTTTAACTGCCAGTGCCATACCCAGTTCCTAATTTATGCAGTATAAATGACCATGTCTATTTTTATTTTTTTTTAATATACGATGATATACATTTTAAAACAGATTTTAAATGGGAAAAGGAAATCCATTCAAATGCTCCAAATGCGCTGATGTATGCAGTATCACAGTGAGACACTAGTTCAGGAGCAGCTTTGCCAAGTTGGGTTATCCTGCCATAGCCTGTAAAAGTATGAGCTTCTGCTGCAATCCACATTTGCAGCATCCTCTCTGACACGAGCAGGGTAAACACAGTGGAAGGCTGTGTTCAGTACCAGTGGCATAGTTCACAGGTATGCTCTGTATGCAGAGATGGAGAAGAGATTGGGCATAGCCAGCAAGATGAATGTTGTTGTTTAGAGTGTCTGAAAACAGTATGATGATCCCTGGGATTCAGTACATAATGATCCATCATGAGAGTGCTTTGACCTACAGACTTACTTTAGTCCATGATTCTTTGTTGTCCTAAAAGTTCATGCATTCTACCAAATACTTATGTGATTTCAGCTCTGTAGGTGGGTAAATATGTTTGGCTGGGCCATTTTTTTCTATCAGCATAGATGAAAGCTGGACTTTCAGCCTTGTTGAGTGTAGATTTGTTCTGATTACTCAGCTCAAAAGAGCCGTTGGTCCAAGGTACATTTTGGGCAAAGCGTATTCTACCATGTCTGGAAAATGTTCCTATAGTTTGAATTCTCGCTCTGCTGGCAGACTGACTGGTTCAGATTATTGACCTATGTATGGAGTTACCCGTTTTCCATATCTGTAAATGAATTGCCTTCTCAGTTACCGAAAGAATAATTCACTGGTTTATTGCATGGACTTGAAAGTTAATGAGAAACATATAGAGGGTGTTAGACTCTGGTTCCTGGTTTTCAGTATGTGCCCATCTCACGTGTGGAAGGACGAGGGTCGCAGAAAGGTTCAGAAGTCTGGCGCGCTACTGTCTCAGGGACTCTGATGAAGCTGTTTCAAAGTGGCATATAGACACAGTACAGTGTGCTAATTCTATGTCAGAGCATTTTACAGGGAATGTAATGGGAGTTTACTGTGCATATTTGTTTGTATGTGTACTAGTGTCGAGGTGTCAAATCCACACATCATACTCTTCCCTTTAATCACTCTACTCTGGCACAGGTTAAAATAAAACAACACACCCCTCTCCCCCCCAAAAACCAGCAAAAACTGCTGGTTGTGTTCCGCTCTGATGCGCCGGTTCAAAATGGCTTTCCGTCTCACTCCACTGGTTTCTTGGAGGTGGGGATTGATCTGTGAATCTCTTGCATGATATGTTTGAAATATTTATCTGAGGTTGAACTGTCAGGTGGTGTCCAACTCACTCATTACTAGGCAGCAGAGGGAGGCCAGGCTGTCAGGAAGTTATCATTTTCATAAGGTATGGCTTTGTGCTGTTATGTATGGACAGGAGCTTCTATGCTTTGTTTAACTTTGCAACTAAAAGCATTAGATTTAAATGCTGAAAATGGTAAAGTGAAGGTAACAGTAAATTATATCTGAACAATGTTAACATTACTGTTATCTGTAATGTTTGCAGTCATGGGTTTTTTTTCTTTATTTCTCTTTGCACCTGTATTCTTTGCAGTATTTTTTTTGCTCTTTTTCTTTAAACATGCCAGTGACTGGTTTGCAACCCAGTGTAATTGGTACCTGGTAAATGACCCATGTGTTGTTTCTTGATCTGAATGCTCCCTGATCTACCTGAGCTGAGCGACACATGCCTTCAGGGTGCCACAAAGTTTGCCATGATCAAAGAATTGAGGACTTTTCTCATGGTACAACCAGGCACCAATAAACAGTTATCTTACCTCCTACGAATTGCAAGTTGAATTTTGCTACAGATTATTAGTAAGAAATAAACCATCAGATGAAATCAGACATGTCATTTTTCCTGTGGTGTGCCCTTTTGCCAACATTAATCCATGATACAATACTGGTGTCTGTTCTGCGGGGACACAGCGCTATGTACAGCCGAGCCTGAAAGGTTTCATTATATTTTGGATCTCAGGAGCGTGACAGACGTTTTTACATTATACAAACTACCTAAAATTGTAGTTCTTAAATGTTTTCATTGTCTGAAAGGCACATCTTATAACTGTGGGAAAGGAATGTTATCTTTAGGTCAAATTACTGTGTGCTGAAGCATGACCCAATTTTCCATTTAATATGAAGCCTATTTTTGGTTGTGCAAAAACCCACAAGAAATACCCATTGACTGTGAGGTGCTTATTTCAGTTTTATTAAAGAGCTGCTGATTGCAAGTTATGGGATGCTATAAAATTGAAACTGCCTTATTTAAAAGCATTCTCGCTTGTGCAATGGTATAAAGGTTGATTTTGTAGCTGTGTAGAT
>VZTM01041553.1:4259-65032 GCA_013400555.1 Jacana jacana | reverse complement strand
TCACTGCAACCAAGGCTGCCCTCAACCTTCACAGCTTCAACCAGACCCTCCTTATTAGTGAGGATAAGATCCAGCAGCGCTCCTCTCCTAGTTGGCTCCTCCACCATTTGCATCAGGAAGTTATCATCAATGCACTGGAGGAACCTCCTGGACTGTGGATTGCTGGCTAAGTAGGCTTTTAGTAGATGTAAAGGTGTGGTCAGTAGGAATTCTGTTGCTGTTATTAGCAGAACCAGCTGGCTCTCAGCTAATATAAAGTTCTCTTCTTACTGTCTTTTCACTAGTTTGGGTCCCATACCTTCCTGTTTTCTGCTGTTTTTGTTTTAATGTTTTCTAAACTTGTTTCAGTGAAGCAGTCTCTAGAACAGCCCCTCAAATAACTGAAGAGTAGCAAACTGCCCTAGGTGTGAGAAAAGTCACTGAAAAGCAAGAGGATGGCAATATTTCTTGTTGGCTTTCCCAAAAGAAAATCTATCATGCAACTTATTTCCAGAGGGTATCATTGCATTATTGTCATGTGAATTAGTAGTTACTCTTCTCAGTGAGACTTTCACATCCCCAGAGTCCTTCTGTTACACAGGAAACTTTTTATTATTTTAATTATTTTCTGTGCAACCATAATGTTGAGACATTACCTCAGCATTTTTTAGAAGTAAAGATGGAATTGAAAAGCAGTGCAATGTCCCGACCTACTGCTCTTGCCATACTGGTAAAGGGAATATTTCTTACTCTTTGGGAAATGCTGCCAAGAGAGAAGGGACCGGCACCTCTTCTAGTGAATGCTGATAGTAGTTCCTGACTTTTGTTGCTGGCTAACATTTTGAACAGGAAAAGTAGTAAGGAAAAACCATTTTTCATATGTATCTGTGCATAAGTGTGAGCTTACAGTGGATATTTAAAATTGAACTATATTCTTGAATACGAGAACTCTGTGGCAAAGTCTACCCTTCAGCTTACACAGTAGCAAACTACAAAATACATTTCCAACCACTTTGTACTCATATATCCAAGCCTGAAAACACAAACACAATGAAGCACTTGAATTTTGTCCCTCAGGGAGCACTGCCCTGTCATATTGGGCCCTGCAACACTTTGTGGTGATGCCTCATTAGCGTGGAACTGCTTACAAGTAGTGATTCACTGTGGAGAGGAAGGAGGGGCAGTGGGCTGTGAACACAGAATACGGTAAGGGCTAGAACACACTGAAATAGGAGTTGACATACTGGTATTTTGTCCCAGGGCTGAAGCTCAGTCTTTCAGTGAATATGGCTGTAAAGATGTGACTGATTCACTTAAGTCAATGAACACTGCTTGGAGAGAAGAGCTGCTTTTAGAGCAAGAGAGATATGGCAGGGTCCAAACTCATCTGAAGATTTGACGTAGATCTTACTGCGCCACCCTCTTTTAAAGCAAGTGTCCCAAAAGGACCTTGAATCTCACAGGCAAGGTTCTACTAAAACATCCACTAGAATCATGAAATCACAATCAGCCTGGTAAGATAACAGTCAGAGGATGGTACCTTGAAGGGGTGTTTATTTCCTCTGTGCTTTCAGTCCAACAACGCATTGGCAACAAATTAACTGCGTCTGTTCAAGGTCTTTGTAAAAGTCCCTTTATCCTTATTACTTGGGAGACCTAGTTTTGTTCATTGTTTTGTTTCGTGATTTCCTCCTCTGCTTGAACTGTAGGTTCTACCAGTCTGAATGTCTCACTTGCCCCAGTGCAGAAACGGTCACCCATCCACCCCCAGTCCCAGCTGCACACAGGAGGCAACCCATCCCGTCCCTTCTTCCTTTCACTGGGTCACACCAGCCCCAGAAGCAGCAGCCAGAAAAGCTGACGTGGTCCCCCCACATTACCACCCATGCATTCACACTTTAAGGGAGGACAACTTGTGATGCACGGCAGATTATAAATAAGCCATAAACTCATGCCATCTGTCAAGGGGCAGAACATTAAAGGTGTTGCTAGTTGAGAGTAGATCATGATGTTTCTGTCCTGTCTCTGTCAAAGGGCTGATCTACAGGGAAGGTAATGGTGAATTCTTGTAACTGTTTTGCTTTTTTTTTATTCAAATGTGAAACACACATTGTGAATTTGAGCATTGATGACTGTTCCTTTGGAGAGAAAGCACACCACCATATGAAGTCAAGTCTTTACCACAGTTCTTGTGGGTAAAACTAGCTTCATTCACAAGGATATAACCTTATTGGCATCGAAACAGAATAATTATTTCTAAAGCTGAATCATGAAATCAAATACAAGTTAAGTAGGTTCCATGTTACTTTGCTCATGACACATAGCAGCTATGAATGTTGATCCAGATTGTCAGTGATGTAAACCAGTATAGGTCTGTCAAGTTCTTCAGAAGGTCTGGATTCCCATCAGGGGGGCTGTGTATTGGAACTGGGCTCCCAGACTTTCTGAGTCCGTAGAGTTTGTAGTAGAAAAAGTGAGCCCAAAATCTATGTCATAATAAGTTTTAATCCTGTGCTCTTTCTTCTTTTTACAAGTGGTTCACTCAGTCTCCTAATCACAGTGTATTATGTTGCTGCTTCACAATCACACTCCAAATGCAAATCACTTCATTGGTTTCTTAGTGACAGCAAGCCCTGTCAGCAGTAGGTACTTTGAATATGCCAGGAAGATTTTAACTGCTTTGAAATGGTTACAAGGGACACGGTTTCCCGAGATTACAATCAGGGCATTCCGTCAGAGGGATGCTAAAATAGCAGTGCTTTATTTCCACCAGCCTAAATGCAAGGAGATAATAAGTGATTACTGTCTTTGTATCTTTATGTTTGAGGACTGGGTAGAGCAATTCGTTCAGTGAACAATGATTGTGTCTTCTCAAGGCATATGCATCTTCATTAATATTAATGAAGCTTGCATGCATGCATCAGAAAGGACTTATACCCTATATAATCACTATTTATCTAGGCAAATTTAGCTTCATCTTTGTCTATTTACTAAATATAGGCCTTGTGCAGGTGATTTGTAACTTCTGCCTGGTTTGTGTTGTGAACAGTTACCATTGTCTTTATCTCTGAGGCTATGAAACTGCCTTCAGCTCACTGAAGAGTAGGAACCTAGCTTTGACCTTTACAAAAAGGATGGCTATTTGGCCCATCTGTCATTCAGAGAGTTTGTGGACAAAGGAGGTGAATGCTTAGAGATTAACACAGAAGTTCACCATGTTTTGTTATCGTTTCCCTGTGATTCTAGTTGTACATGTTAAGTGTAGTGCCATGCCTGAAGTTGCACTGGGGATCAGAAGGGAGCAAATGCTCTTCAGAGAACTTTCCACACCACAGGTGCTTCTCACAAGCCCATTCCTTTGATGCAATGTGAACCATTGGCCCAAGAAGCAGAGTTTTTATTTCAGCATTTCAAAATTGTATTTGTAAAGAAAAGATGAGAAAGTGGTTCTGCCTTTAAAGTGCTGAAAACTGTTCATTGACATCATGATATATGTTTTCACGTGAATTTCGATACGTATATACACACAGAATAATTTTTCCAAGTTCTTTTCACCAGTTTAATTAAAAAAAAATAATTATACACTTAAAATACTGCTATTTGAGTAAGTTGAGTATTAGCCAAGGTTCAGTGATGCCTGTAATAGAAAATGAAGTCATGGAAAATTCTGAAATTTGGTCAGACAGCCGTAACTGTAGCCACTGGGTGACCTACTGTAAGCCATCCCATCAAGATAAGTAATTATAATTAGTAGCAAAGTGTATAATAGTTGGGAATTGCAGTGAATAATGAGCCGAATCTCCGCTGCCATCACAGTATCCTGGGGAAAAGGACCTGGGCAGTCTTGGCTGTGTAAATAGAGGAAGGCTGAGTAGCAGAGGGATAACACATTGATTTTGTTTATGTAGCTTATAGGCCTACTGATTCTCTCCAAATCTTAAATATCTAGGATAATAACTCTGAAGATCATCAGGTACTGAAAAACATCCTTTTGGTGAAAGATTCTAGGAATTCAATCTGGTGAATAGCACTTTGGAAAATAGCTCCATATTTTTGAAATCTCCAAGATTGACATTACTCTAATATTGCTACAAGGTATAAATCTGTCACATTTTTTAATGAAGCACTTCATCTTTCTTAAAAAAACAAAACCAGGCACATTCGATCTTTTAATTTTGAAAAAGAGAGATGAAGAGTACCTGCGCTCGTCTGTACCAATAAATCCCATGCACATATGCTCACATGCAGTACCTGGAAGATGCTTTAGTTTAAGTCTGGCAAGGTATATCCGTGGGGCTGTCATTAACTTAATTTTAACATAGAAAAGCTCTTTGGATTTGTCCTTTTCTGACTCTGAATACATTTCTTCATTATTCGGTGTCTCAGCTGCCAATATTTAAAAGGGATATTAGACATTGAAACTGTTCTGTCCCTTGAAGTTGTGGAGTTTCCAGGAGTACGGCTCTGGGAGATTCTACCCTTTCTTAATAAATCCTTTTTAAGCAGGTGGTAAAGCTAGTGTAGTCCCTAAGCAAATTTAAAAGGAGACCTCTGTGATCATCTGCTATTATTTTATTCTTCAAATAAACTTCTTTTCTTCCCCACTTATATAATCCTTTGTTACATTATGAATAGAATCTGACAAAACCGTGTGGTCTCTTGGATGAGTTGCTTTGCCTCTGGGTCAGTCAACTTCCAAGAGTTCCAGGTTTCCATATCATGGGCTAATTTATACCATTCATGATTGTCTCAACTCGAGGCTATTCTTTCAGGGACAAAGGCTTTCCCAGCAGCTCATCTAGCGTAACATTAAATGCTTTCTAGCCTTTTGGAGAACTCTGCTCTTTATAGGCCATTTGACTGAATTCCAGATAGCATTTCACTAAGTCCAACTACTTGTTTTTGCTGTCTTTCACAGAGGGACATTTCTCAGTTCGGACTATTCTAATTTGAGCTTTTCATTCAGGTAACAGTCCTTTACTATACCAGACTCTTGCTCTTCAGCAGTTCTGTTCAGCTGTTGGCTTCTGTAAATTCACACCCTTCTATTTCTTTAGAACAATGTCCCTTGTATTAGTGTTCTTGTGGATAAACCATTCCTGATGTTACATGCATAACGGACAAAAATGGTGTCTTGCCCCGAGAATGCCCTTGTTCAAATGTTTTCTGCAGTATCCTGCTATGAGAAAGCTTTCTTGTGATACAGTTTGGCAGCAGGAGACAATTCCTTTTCTCTTGCTCTTTGTCTTAGCCTGCTCTTCGGGATGCCTCTATAGATTTTATTGTCTAATCTCCGTTAGACATTTTAAAGAGCACTTTGTGATACTCTGGAAATCAGGGTAAGAGCCCCAGCACCCAGGTGCTTGGTATTGGGATGTCCTGGTGCTCATTATGGAGATCTGCATTACCCTAAAGTGGGAAACACCTAATCGTTCTGAAATCACCCTTGACTCAAGGTAGGTTACAGTCAAGTGCAAAGAGAACAGGTTTTTCACGATATCCAAAAACTGCCAGATATTTGTAAAAGATGTAAGTGAAACAATTAAAACAAGCACAGCAATAACTTGTTTTACTTAAAACCACATTTTACTTACCCTAAAATTATATCAGAAAGTTTTCTGTGTGTATCCAAGGACAAGATTCATTACACCTTAAGGTAACCCAAATCCAGGCTTCTGTGATTTTGCCCTCACTTCTGGTCACGTTTGTGCTCTTCCCTGGTACCAGTGTCCATGCATCCCAGGAGGATAAGCCCAGACAGGGAAACCAATTCAAATAAAAACACCCTTAGAAAAAAAAGGCATATCAGAGGGTCCAGAATCCTCCAGTTAAAGGATTTTCCTTTAGAGGTTTTACTTTGGAAACATAGTGAACAAAAACTAAGAGTCAAAGTGCATTTCAGGTTTGCAAAAGCAAAGGACAAAAATAATACTTTTCTCATGAATCATGAGAGGGTGCCACCTGCTATTGTGTTTCAAGATGGTTAGCTAATACTGCACCTAACCCTCATTTTCCCTCATTTTTTCCCTAATATTCATTCAGTTATTTCTTTACTTTCAGTCAAAGAAATTGGAATTTCAGAATTAGATTGTTTGTGAAACTGCATGAGTTTCCTTTCATTCTACAATAATTGTGAATGCAGTACAGTGATTAAAAAAATAATTAGAAAGAACTGATACAGCCACGACTAGGTACGTAAAAGCTTACAGATGTGTGAAAATATGTACTGTATGGTTTACATGATCAGGTACAAACTAGGAGCTCCAGAGGTCTAGGAATTTTTCAGAAATTAGATGCAAGCAAATACTGCTTTGACTTACAGGCTCTGATTTAATTAATTAAACTAGAATGAGGTCACATTCCAAAACAAACTAGGTGGATTCATTGTAGATCAGTGCTGCATGCTGTGCCTGAATCTGCACAATCACTCTCCAGGTCTGAAAATAGAGTCACCCATGCAGGTAAGCTTAGAGCCATTATTCATCATCATTATTGCTTTTTTTTTAAATAGTACACAAAAAGAGAACTGAGGCTTTTTATGTATGAGGGAAAACACATTATTCACAGGATTATTTACAGTCTAACATAATATACATTTAGAAAGCAGTGGCAGAAGAATGAAATAAAATAAATCTCCGACCTTTTCTGTCTGCCTTGCCTTTTAAAAATTCTTTGCCTGTTTTCTGTGACCAGTTCTACTACATCCTCAGCTTCCAAAAAGATCTTCCCCTGCTTACGAAGAGCACCTACTGCTAATCACTGCTCACAAAATGCTACATGTTCCCTGTTTATTCTGTCCTCTATTTTACTTTGAAAATTTATATATTGTGCAAGCTTTTGGAGACTGGAACTCTGACCTTTTATTTTCCAGAGCTGATGAGTGTTCTTAGTGTTTTCTTCTATTTGTATCCATCCCTTTGTATTATATTATCTGAAGGAGGACTCTGCCCACATTAGAGATTCCATTACCTAGGAAAGAGATTAATTTGAAGTGGTTCACTAACCACATTTGAGACCAATTATACTTCCAGCTTATGACTTGAGGATCTGGTTGCACATGAGAAAATTTAGTAGCCCAGCCTGTTCTTTCTTGTAGAAGTGAAAATGTGCAGTCCTGGTATTTCAGGTGGTGCCTTAAAACAGTGATTTGGGAGGAGTGTGGAGGGTGCGTGTGTCTATTTAACAGGCCTCCCCAAAGATAATGTCTTTTAATTTTATACAAGGCCTTGACAGAGGGTTAGTCTCTTAGATCCAATATTGAAACTTACTACATGTCATCTTCTCTGTGCATTTTTTGGGGAGTTTACCTTTTTTCCCCCTTTCTACGCTCTAACTGTAAAGCATGCCGCAGTTCTTATCAAGACAGCACCAGTTCATTCTGAATCAATCCAAGATACGAAGTGCCACTTCCAGTCATTATAGACCTCACTGCATTTGACAATCTGCTTGACTATGGAGGCTAATGGTCCTTGAAAGAGTTTTAAAATTTAGGCAGGAAAATTCCTCGTACAGCTTATGATATAAAACAGGATCTTCAGGTATTGACATAATCTTTTTGAATCTGTAATTTCTCAGCACTATAACAAATAGCAGTAAGTGGAGCGTATCTTTACAGTCAGTGTGGGTTAGCTACTGATATTATTTCTGTGGTTATATGGTAGAAATAAACCCCTGCTATACTATATTATGCAATTACAAGTGAAATTACTAGTGAAAATTTTCTAGGAAGTGAAGTCCTGATTGGCTAAGGAAATAAGATTCATCATCTGAAGTATTCAGAGCATTACATTTTACATCCTCTGGAGAGAGGCTAAGTGAAGAGCAGAGCAGTGTAGAAACAGACCTCGCTCAGGCTTTGGGAGCAGTATTTGAAGCTCAGAGAATGGAAGCCATGGGTTTTGTTCTGGAAGTTCTTCCGAAATGGAGAATGTGGACCAGCTGCTTTGAATCAGGTAAGCCAAGCTTAAGCCAAGGGTTTCCAGTTCAGCGCCACAGGCAGAAGCGGTGAAGAGGAGTTGCCTAACGTGCCTTTTGGAGGAGGGTATTTCCTAGTGAGATGGGCCTTTTTGCCTTGGGCATTCATTTTACAGTTGTGAAAAGATAATCAATTCATGCTGAATTGATCTAGCCCCAGCACAGAAAATCTCATGTTTTCCTTCAGTGGTTCAAACTTGCTTATGGATTTCTTTCTAGATTATTCCCGGCCAGTCACAGAGATTGTCTTACTGATTTATTTAGCCTGTTGAATTTATTGCAGTGCTGTGGACTATGACACTCAACTCTTGGCTAAACCTTCCTGTAGTACTTTTTTCTGGACTAAATGTTAAAAGAAATTGATCAAGGATGATTTTTAATTATAAAAGTGCTTTGAAATGATTTTTTTTTCACCTGTATAATTAGAAGACATTTTTAAAGAAAATTTTCTAGTCAATTAGTCCCTAATGAAGCTCAATTTGTTTTACAAATTAACCTTTTCTTAAAATAACAGGGTGATTTAATGCAAGAGTTATTCTGCTTATTTCAGCCTGTACTACAAGTCCTCTACTCCACAAATACACATCTCTGCTAAGTCAATAAGAGATAGGATTTCAGTTAATAGGTTTGTGTTCCTAAAGCTTAACTTCAGCTTACGTGTTGACCATCTAACACTGGAATACTAAGGCTAGTCCCAGAATGTAGTTTTGAGCTCTGGCTTCATTCTTGCTCCATACCTCGTTGTGTGTGGTCTTGAAATCACAGCATCCACTCTCCATGAAATTAAGGATGTCATCTAAAATCTGGTTGCCGGTTTCTCAGGCTTTTCATGATTTTATGGTCTTGCTCTCTGTTTATTGCTGTCAGCCCTGCTGCGTTGCTTAGTAGCCAAGCCTACCCCCACCTGTGTGTACACACCTCTGCTTGTGACTCTGAGTCTGCCCTTTCTCTGGTGTAAGAAAAGCTCAAATATCCTTGGAGTCAGCAGAGCTAGACAAGTAGAAGAGAAGTTTGCATGTAGGAAGACAGGGACTGTACTTAGCTGTTGGCTTTACAGGTTTCCATCCCCAGAGCCTTCCCTTGCAGGCTGCCGTTGCAGAGGGAGTCTTTCCAGGTGGGAGGGGGGATCTGTGCTGCATGTGGGCTCTGCCCCCTTGTTCCTTGAACTGACTTCTTAGGACAGCTGTCTATTCTACTGAAGCAGGGAAATGAAATATTAATTGGTTGAAATGACTTTTTTATTGCATGGATTTCATTTTGAAATTATCATAGTTCATATTTTAAGGTACTACATAAAAATGTTTTGGTTATTATGCAGTGTTCAGCAGTACATCATGTTAATCACTGAACGAAGTACTACTATTGAGGTCTGCCTGTATTTACAACTATATATTTTTACTCCATTTAGGTCAATGTATATGACTTCTGACTAATAAGATAGAAAACCATAAGCAACAGATGTAGCATTTGCCATTATCAGCTAAGTTTCATCACTGAGGACAGGATTTTCAGGGACAATAAGGGTAGTGAAGCATCCAGTTTCTGCTGAAAGCACATACAAGTTGGTTTCCATAACTTTCACTTGTGCCTAGGAGAAATTTCTGTTTCATATTGGTACTGAACCCTGTCCATAGCTACTGGCAGCTCTAACAGCTTTGAGGCCAGATTCCTTTCTTGAAGGTGAACATGTGGTGCTGTTTCTGTCTCCCGCTGTGATTGTGTGTTGACATCAGGGGGGAGGAATGGGGAAGGATGGTGGTGCCCCACCTCTGCTCTGCCAAGGGGGTGTTGTGGGTCACTTGAGTTGCTTTTAGTGCTGGAATACTGCTGGGAACGAAGTCTGGATAAAAACCCTAGGGGAAAACTGATTTGCAAACATCTGCCTAGTATAAAAAGGTCCTAGGACTCTGACTGGTTTGAACAAGTCTTTCCTAAAGGGGTATTGCACTGTCTGCTATGAAGAGATGATAGCTGTAGGGAACCTGAATTCACTTGGAGCTCAGCTACCTGTAGGGAAAAACACTGACCGAGCTGGATATTGAAAGCACCTCTGGAAGCTCAGGTAAGAAAGCTGGTGTGCATATTACTCCAAGTTATTCTCGAGAGAAAACCTCAGCTAACGTTTCTGCTTTAAATTATCCCTTTCTGCAGCCAGTGATAATTTTTAAGTAGCTGAGAACAGGAGCTGGCCTTTTATTCATTACTTTTTTGATTTGTAATGGTAAGCCAGATTTAGGTGTAGCTATGAGCAAGTTCTATTGAAATGAGAAGTCTGGGGCTGACTGGTTGTTAAGTGGACTATCTGCATTTAGGGAGTTATGGACAGAAGTAATGATTGGAGCTTTCGTTTCTCGTCATCCCATCTCCTGCGGGTATTAGCTCATTTACTAAAGAAAGAAATGGAATGCAGGTTAACAAGACTCTAGTTTAAGGGGTAGTTAAGACTAAAATCGCAGTAGCATTGCAAAACTGATCACAATTTAAAATATCTACATAATGAATACAGTAATGCCTGTCCTCTTCGAGTTATACACTGCTTCTGCCCTGTTTTTCCCCACCCTATTCATTCAGGGTGAGATTTTGTCCTGCACGTGGGCCTGTTCTAGTGAAGCATTCACATGATGTGCCGTCTTAGTGTGCAGAGTTTAGTGCTTCCTGGTTTTGTCCCCAACACTGTCACATTAGGAAAACTGCTCTAAGTCTCTGCCTGTGTACTGTTCTCTTCTCAGCTGTGTCTGTCTATATTCTGTGCTCACCAGAGTATTGCATTTGAATCTAACCTGAGACAGTGTGCCCCTTAGAGACTGGGCAGTTCCAAGTTCTTTTTAAAAGTTAGAACATTCACAATCAAGGAGGAAAAGAGAGGAACAAGCGCAGTGCATCTCCCTATTAAGGATCCAGGCTTTCTCCAGCTTCCAGTTTCTGTTAGAAACTCCATGTCTTTCAGTGCTGTGTGTATTTTATTTAGGAATAAGTGTGCTTTTCAGATCCTCTGCTCAGGGCCAAATAAGCTCTTCTGTTAAAGAACTGCAGTAAGAACTCCCTTGTTTCCACCCTTTTGGATGGAAGTGACTTTACATGCATGCTGAGCTGTTACACTTGGACCAGTGCAAGGTTAGATATCTTACCATGATAACCACCAGTGATTTGTCAAAAAGATAATTTAACATGGCAGTAAAGAATAAAACAGCATGAAAAATTGTGATTTGTCTCACCCAAACATGCAGTTAAATGGAAGAGAAATATATGTCATTAGTTAAGTATAGTTGATTTAGTTGACAGTGGTAGAAATTTGAGAATACTTTTATTATGCTCTAATTCTTCTATGTTCATTCTTCAATGCAAGTTCTGTACTTGGAACTAATTTTCATCTATTACACATTTCATAATACTATTAGTCTGATTAATTAATGCATAATACATCCTGGAGACTAATTTGTTTACTCCTAGCGGGCTCATTAGGGCTCGCTATATGAATTTGAGATTAGATTTTAAAGTGAGCCACCTTCTACAGATTGAATCATATGTCTGCTTTGCAGTAAACTGGCAAATGAAAGCCTGGTAATCTGTATCCCTCGTTGATATGCAGAAGCGTGTTAGAAGTTTACTGAAGCCAGACACTTCTCACAACTAAAAAAAAATGTATTTCCCTGCGATAGGTACAGCTTTCTGTGTTTCAAACTGAAATGCTGATTTATTAGGACAATTTGCCACTACTGCGAATCTAAATGGAGTAGTACATGCATTTTTATTTTGCATTCAAATGCAGGCTGTATTCCCGCAGGGGTTCACCTTTGTTATTTTACTTTTTAATGATATTGTCTAACCAGAATGAATGGATACCTCTGTGCTGAAGCTAAACATTCACCAAATACAGTACAATTTGGGAGAATTCCCTTGAGTGCTGTGCATCGGTCTAGATTTCGCTGCCCGCTGCTGTATAATAATGTCACGTTGTTACAAGTTTTTGCCCAACTGACCTAAAAGGAATTTTCATTTTTTAACTCCTGTTTTTTCTTACAAGCACGAGTTGTGAGTGGTTTGTAATACTGGTGGAAGCAGGGTTAGAGAATTGAGTGTCACTACAGAAAGAGACGGAGTGATGGCTCCTCTAGGAGTAAATGTATTTCATAGAATCATACAATACCAGTCTGGAAGGGATCTTAAGGATCCAGCCTTTCTAGACAAGAGGGCCCAGCACCCTGTCCAGCTGAATCTTATGAATTTCCAATGGTGGGGAATCAACCTCTTCCCTGGGGAGATTGTTCCAATGGCTGAATAGTCTCATTGTGGAACGGTTTACACTTGTGTCTTACTGGCATCTCCCCTGGAGTAACTTTTCCCTGATGCCCCTTGCCTTTTCCATGTGACTCCTTGTAAAAAAGGAGAGTCCATCTTCTTTGCAGCCACCCTTTGTAGCCATAATTATTCCCATAGGTATATGTGTTTATCTAGTGCATACATATTTATAAAAATACCTTACACATTGCTACCCTCCTTGTTCTGAACCACTCATTAAAGCTCATATCTTTCCTTTCTGTTCTCTGTTAGCCTTTTTATATAGAAGAAGAGGTCCTGTGGCAGTGCTTTTCCAAGAGCTTTGTTTTCAGCTGGTATTCTCTGCAGACAGGTGATTTAGAAGTGTTCTTAAGTTAGTTATGGTCAATAACCACAATTTCTGAAATAAATCATTATGTACATGCCTTTCATTTCCAAAACTTGGATTGGAAAGCTTCCCAGACCAGGTCTTGTAATGAGACTTGCCGCTTTCTGTTAAATATGCTTTTCTTACTGTGAAAATACTCTTCTTTTCACAATATTGGGAACCTCACGTTTGAGTTCTGCCCTGATTATGAAAATGTGAATCCATAAAATGAGCAGAATGAGTTAACTCATTTTTTCTTTCATCCATCTTCACGGAGAGTTCATGTTAAAATAGCAGTAACTTAGAGAGCTTTGAGTTGTGATTTAACTGTTTTTCTTCTTCATTCTAGGGGAAAATTTGCATTCCTCTTCATGCTACAGTGAAATCACAGGGGGCCTTGAGGTTTTTACATGGTGTCCCATTCTTTCATCTCACCATTTTTCCTTCTTCCCGTCCTTTATCTCACTGAACAGAGACAATCTACAAATCACTCTTTAGACTGAAATCTTAGCCCTGCTGAAGGAATTAGGAGGTTTGTGATTTATTTTCGGGTCTAGACATTGAGTATTCGCCTTTTGTTGGTCATCAAATTTGCCATGGAATTTGTGCCCTATGTTTATTTCATGGATGCCTACCAGGAACGTCTACCATCCTGGTGAGATCAGTGCATTGCTTCACACACGTATGATGTTATGTGTTTTACTAAATATGTTGTTTGGGTTTGAAAGAGCTTCACCTTGCCGTTGTGCAGCTTGTGTTTTGACAGGCACATATAAAAAGCATGGTATCTCCATCTTTTGCTAGTTGCTTGATGCTGTATTAGTTTTAATAGACCGTGTAAATCTTTGGCAGCAGTACTTTGTTGTTGTACTTGAAACAAAACCGTCTCGGAAAAAAATGAAGTGTTTCTTGAATTAATGGAAAATGGAGAGCTAAGAGCTCTCAGTCCAGGTGGAGATTGGTACAGGGTCTCCTGTCTTTCAGGGGTGATAGCACAAATGCTTTTGTCTTGCAGGATTTCTCTTCCTAAGTTTGGAAATAGAGAAGGGATGACAAACTAACTCTCTCTCTAAATTATCTCCATCCTGCAAAATCCCTTTGTAAGCTAGATGTCCTTCTCCAGCAGATATTCCAGAACAGCCAGTAAACAAGCAGTGCTGAATGACATGTTCATGGTTATATACATAAACTGTATATATGATCTCATCAGTGCTATTTTATTCCAATGATTATACTTAAATTAAATTATTATATAATTCAGTGAAAGTAACTGTGTATTTAATTTTAAAACCCTATTTTTAAAAATTTGTTTACTTTTTGTAAGTCCTGACTTACATATTCCTATAGAAATACATCACTGAAAATCAGCTAGACAATAGCTCATGTTTCTGGAATGTTACTACACTCAAACTGATGATCCGGTTTGGGTTGCTGTTATTTTAAAAAAAGGGATTCTTGAGGATTGTCCTGTGTTTGTTCCTCTGGGATATTATTCTTTTGGGTCATTCTAGATGCATTCCAAGGGGTACCTTCATTGTAAATAGTACTATTATGCGTCAGGAATAAATAGATTGCCTGATGAGCCTAGCCAGTATTGTTCATAATTGTGTTTCTCACAAATTTCCCTTGTTTCTCATTGTCTCAAAACTCCAGCTTCAGTGACAGAGAAATTGACCCCCACTTCTGCTCCGAGGTTGGAGTTTCTGCTTTGTAACGGCTGAGGTATACTAATGATCTTGATTTATGTTAAGAATGAAGTTTGGGACCAAGTTTATGCACC
This sequence comes from Jacana jacana, assembly GCA_013400555.1. Taxonomy (NCBI): domain Eukaryota; kingdom Metazoa; phylum Chordata; class Aves; order Charadriiformes; family Jacanidae; genus Jacana; species Jacana jacana. Next base: position 50,654 of record VZTM01041553.1, on the reverse strand, counting down.
TCTGATACGCTGGCAGCCACCCAGCAGATACATCAAGAGGTGTGTTTGCTCTGTTAGATGGCAGAGTAGGCGTTGTGGAGTGAAACACATTTCTCAGACGCTTCTCCTTGACAACACTGTCGGAAACACTTACAGTTAAATCTTGATCCCTGGAATGCAATAGAGGTGGTTTGGATTTTTCACTTCAGTGGGAAGAGAACGTGCCCCTGAAAGCAGTTAGTGGAGTGCCCAGAACAAGCTAATCTGTTTTGCTAACACAGTTCAGCTATGTTAGAAAACACTTTTCAAAAAGAATTAAGCTTTCCTCTGGTATGGACAGGACTAATGAAACTTCCTTCAGAGCCCATCAGCACCGTTCGTTTGTAATCAGCCAGAGGGACTGCTGTCTAGTGACAGGAGACACCGTCCAATCCTAATGGAAACCAGTAGCATCTGCCGTGCGACAGGGTAAGCAAAACCGACAAGTTAAGATGTCTTGAGAGCTCTTCTGCAGCAGCAGGTGTTTTATGTGATTCAAAACAGGGTAGGCAAAGCTTTCCTTGATGGGTCTTCAGCATCTGTCCTCATCTGTAACTCCCCAAAGCTGAGTCAAATCCTTTGCCTCAGCAGTACTGCTGCCTGGAAGTTCTAGCATTAAAACTCCTGGAATATCTCGTCTGACAGTTTTCAATAAATTAATTGTTTAATATTAAGCACTTGTTTCCAAACTCCCTAAACTATGTAGAGGATAAGCACAGCATATAGCTGTCCTTCAGAACTGCTAATTACAGCTTAAGTTATTTCAGCTTGTGAAAACAATTTCTCTTGCCATTGGTATTCCGATGGCAGAGACCAGAGCTCATGTGCAGAAAGCATTTGTAGCATCATCCAGAGGGTTCCATGTCCAGCACTTGGTACTCTGTGCTGGGCTCCCTGCAAACCATCAGGGGAGAAAGGGAAATTCAGCACTCTTCCTTCTATTTTACCAGCTTGCGATTTTTTTATTCAATTAAATTGGATGTAATTAAATTACACTGTGTGTAGTTTTTGAGCAAGAAGTGTTCTTGTGAAGTAGCTTTGGGAAGGAGGTGTTTGTGTGTCCCCTGCAAACGTGTTTTAGCAAGCTGGGGGTTTCTGTCAGAGATGCGTGTCTTTCTCACTGGCCTTCTCAGTGGAGTGTTTAGCAGCAGGTAGAGTGAATAGTACAAAGAGGCTGTAGATGTGTAGTCACTTAGAAATGTAGAATACAGTAAGTATAATTTTTAAGGATACAGGGAAAGTGTTAATGCAGAATTGAAGGATCCATGAGCAAGAGAGAATACTGGGATGTCAAACACTCTGGCAGCTCTTAACCCAGTGTGTTGCTTAAACCCATATCATCTCCACTTCTCATTTTGTGTTGCTTAGATCTACTTTGGAGACACATAGTAAGAATAAAAACTAATCTTCTTATTTGTAAGGGACATAAATTCAACACAATTGTTCCAGCTCCCTCCATCATTGCAGCTAACAAAAAGGCATGAAATGTATGTAAAGGCTAGCATTGTAAGATAGTTGTTCGGGTTTTTATCTGCGTCACATTGCTGATGGAAACAGAAAGTTAGCTCCCTGGTTAATTACTCAGAAGCTTGTCCACTCTTATGTGCAAGCTAGCAGAACCTGGGAAGTTATATTCATCCTTTGAGAAGAATGCAGTGATTAAATGGGATGAGAAAGGGATTGGATCATTTTTAAAGAACCATATTTAATAAATTGCAGATTTGGGTTTGGTATCACGCCAATACATATGTATTATACTGATGGTAGTTAAAATTTATCTGTTTCTTATGGGATGGAGGTGCAGAGGCCTATATCAGATAAAAGGGAGTGTGCTCTGTAACATATATACAGTAGTGACCCATGTGATTAATTTAAGAGAACTGGTGTATGTTCTTGGAATTTTAAATTACTCAACTGACTTAGAAAACCGAAGTCAATAGTTTGCTAAAAATTCCTCTGTCCTGAAGATCACCTGTGCAGCGGGTGAAAGCATGTTTTACCAAGGAAAATAACTCTTTTTGGTTTGTAAACAGAGTACAGAAAGTTATAATGAGCATGTACACACTAAACAGTTAATCTAATTAAGCTTCCATAAGCATTATGCAGGATGAATTCAAGGATAGTCAGCATTAGCTCTGGCTTTTTCAGATCTGTAACACAAGATTAAAAGGGCCTGATGTTCTCAATGGCAAGATGGCTGAGGCCGCAGGTTCAGCACGGCTACTGAAAAGAAGTAGCATGTGGCCTCTCCCCTCTGCTTTCCAAGCTGCACTTCTGTTTCAGTGTTTTTGTTTCGGCAGCTTTGGCATGGAAGGGGTTAGGGAGCTAATCTAGGTAAAAAATAATCTAGCGCAATCTAATTTCAGAAAACTTGCTGTTATTCATTTATCTTTTTTATGCTAGCAAGACCTTAAATGCAAGAATGTTCTTCCCATAGGCTTAGGCATAAATGCTCTCTGTTACACCAAAGGCACTGGGCTTTGGCTCTTTCTGAAAGCAAAGTAGATTCTAGAAGTTTCACCATATTGACAATGCAAATGGCATTTCAGAGTACACAGCTCGGTTTCTGTCCATCCAGAGCGACTGCGCTGCTGTCAGCTTCTCTGCTGGGTGCCGTCCCGGGGCCGTGTGCTGCCTCGGTGTGTGCCTGCCCACAGCGCTGCACCTGGATCTGCGCTGCACTTTGCCATTTGCCTGAGATCTGATAATCTCGTGATGTTTTCTATAGAATTGCTCTGGGTTTAGTTCATATCGTATTCTGAATTCTCTCAACTGCCTTACAGTGATTTTACCCAGAAAACAAGGTAACGTAACGCGAATCCACCCAACAGTGCAGCCACAGGGGCAAGTTAGTTGTTGAAAGCAGCGTTACAACAAGACCATTTCAAGTACAGACTTCCTGATCGTGCCCATGCCTGGTACGGGTCAGACCTGCTGCCATGCAGATTGCTGCTCGCACTCACCAGGTGCCCAGTCCTTTGGAAGGAAAAAACTGCAGTGTTTTGCCAGTAGAAAGTAGTGAGTGTCGTGGTTCCTCTCATCGGTGTTCCAGAAGCGATGAACGCCACCACTGAGCTCGGGAGAATGGAGTGCATGTTTGAGTAACCACCTTCCCCAGCGCTGCAGAACGTGAACAGGGGGATGGCTGTGGCAGCAGTTGGTGTTGTGTAAATCACCCAAGTCAGGTATAACCCTCGCCGACTGAAGCCGCAGCAGATGTGGCCGTTTACACCAATACCAACAAGTCTTTTCCCCTAATCTTGCAGTCTGTGTACTACATAGAGACAGACTCTGAATTATGTATCTAAAGATAAACATGACTTACATGTTTCTTTTAATTTTAAAAGAAGAGTCAGTTGAATCTGCTTTAATGCTTGATTTGCATCCTTTAATGTGTACTGCAAATTGAAAAGTTTTTAAAATATCTACTGAAACCCTTTTCCACTCCCTGTACTTAATGCTTTCACCTCTCTCCCAGGCTGTCTTCTGTTTGTCATTGTGTGCATTGCACAAGGACGGCTTCAGATGAGCAATAGACCCATCTTTAAACAAGAATCTGCTTAAAAATTCTCTTTGAGGAACAAAGATACGTAGAACTTCATCCTTCGTAATCGCATCACTTTAGTAAGAGACTCAAGTCATTTCTTACCGCCTTTGCAAATTAGGATTTCGTGAGCATGCTTTTTATTTCTTCCAAAGTTTGTCTTAATGAATATACCAATCTCACTTAGTAAGAGAAAACAGTGAGAATGCCGTTAGAAGAATTTAATTACACTCAGCAGTAAGTGTGCATGTTGACAATAGTACTTTTTTTTTTAACCAGACAAACACTGGAAGTTGAGGTCACAAGGAAAAAAAAAATAAAAAAGAATACAAATGTGCTCCTGCTGAGAATGATTTTTCTAAAGATTTTTGCATTAAGAAATGTGGAGGTAGGCTGTAATTTTGCTTATCAACCGGATCGATAATCCATTCCTGAAATGATTTCCAATTTCCTTTGCTGTGAGGTGGATTTGGGGGGAAGGTGGCAGGGGTGCTGGGAGGAGGAGGAACAGAAAAAAATAATTTTTACTGTCTCCTGATAGACCAGTGATCCCTGAATCTTCGATAAAATTGCTAAACTGAAACATGGCAGAGAATGTTCACGTTTATTCATTTCCTCAGGTACATGATTTATTTAAAAATGTTACAATTTTTATTTTTTTTCCATAGCAGAATACAAGGCTTATTCTTCTTACTCAGAAAAAGAGAGAAGAAACCATTTCAGAGGGAGCAGAAATGGGCCACTGCTTTTTTAAAGGGGTTATGATTTTTCTATAAACTCTGCGAGCCTGTGCTTCCTGTGTGTGCCAGGAATGCCCTAGCAGGATGGGTGAGCTTACCTGAGACTTTCAGAAGTAGCTAATAATTTTGTGTTCTCTGTCAGATGTTGAAAAATAGGTGCAAAAATACTTGGATGCCCCCAAAATGTGTATTTCTATCTTCTTTTTCCTCCCCCCAATATGAAGGTTTGTCAGAAAGCTGCTTGTTATTTTGCATGGCCAGATCTAGTTTCTTACATTAGAAAAGAGAGTTTATCACCTGATAGATCTGCACATTGCCCAGAACAAGAGCTTTCTTCACATGTTTGTGGATCAAAGTTGGTGTGTCTCATTTTCTGGTTTTGCTTCTACTGATAAATCTTCCTTACTGCAGACAGAGAGAAATGTATTAATTCATACTATTTGAAAATCTAAGTCTTTGAAAAAGGTGTTGGCTAGGACTTGCAAGACACGCAGTTCAGGTGTGTGTATCCAAAGAGTGACTTTAAGAGGCCTCTCTCTGTCTTCACTCAATTTGGAGCTTGCAGACACACACTGAGTGCACCCCTGTGGTCTGACCCCAGCGTGGTACATGCATAGCAGCATCCGCCAGTCGTGTTCAGAGGAGAAAATGACACGTAACCAAGCCATGCCAACCTTCACATCCTCTTCATTTCTTGGTGTCTTTGTTACCTTGCACTTTGCTGAGAAAGCTTGTCTCCTTTCTCCAATTTTTTAATCCTTCAAAGATTTTCTGCATCTCTGTTGAATGGATTGGTTCCTTTTTCTTCTGTTTGCCCTGTCCTGGGAGCACTAATAAACCATGGGCACATCTAGTTGCAATGTTGCACATTTAGCCAGATGTGAAACAGGATCAGCAATTAATTGCTAATGGGCTAATGGCTTTGCAGTGGCTTAGCCAGCTGTGCAGCAGAGTGCCCTCGACACTGGAATGTGTAGTGCTGAACTGAGTCAAGTCCTTTTGCATTCCATTTGTGCCGATAATTTCCTTATCATGTTTTATGCATTAACATCTGGAATTAATAGTGAATTCAGATCTGCTCATACACATGGTGTGTAGATGGCGAGATGCATCTAAACAGTGTGATGTGCCAGAAGGGTTGCTGGGAGGAGCATTCGTCTGGTAAGAGCTTCTCTGGACACTACAGCTGGTAACAACACTTAGGTTTTCAAGAAGGGAAAATAGAAATGAGTAACAAATGCTCTCGTGCTGTAAGCATTTTATCTGGAGCTTATCAGATCAATGGAAAGTGGAAATACAGACATCACAAAAATATTAAAAAAATGCTCTGTGTTAGGTATTACACTGAGATTGTGTTGAACAAACCCCTCCTTTCCAAAATGGGAGCTTTGCTGAAAATCCCAAATACAAGGTGAAGGACAGACTGAGGCATGCAGCCTGCTGATCCAATGCTTCAGTGAGAACAGATGGTATTCTGAAACAGTCCATTTGTGATCATTCCATAATAAAGATTAAAGTTGCAGATTCCCCAGCAGAGGTGCTTTGGGCAGGCTGCCAATTCACGAGCAAGGCCAATTCTTGCCCCTCCTCTTTCAGCATTTGACTCCTTTGGGTTTTTTTCAACTTATCCGAATCGTATCATTTTTCCAATGATAAATAGTTCTATAAAAAGTCAAGATAAAGAAAAGGTTTTATATTGCCATTGTTTTCCTGTTATAATAGTCTGTTAACTATGGTAGGAAATGGTTTCATTGTTCCAGACCCCAATCTATGGTACTGTTTTTAGTCAGACACGGTGGAGCTGCACTCCGTTTCCAAGGTGTGTGAGGTTGATAATTACACAATGAATGCAGGGCATTCTCTCATTGAATTTGTCCTTGTGAGCTAAGGAGTGTGGGGGTGTTGTAGCGAGGCAGCAGCTGTAACTGACATTCTAATCACAGTTGGGAGTCTGATACAAATTCAGTCTTTTTTATTTTCTTTTTTTTTTTTTTCCTATCCCTAAGCTGGCTGCAAAGTGTTATTTTACTGGTTATAGTGGAGCTCCTCCCCTGACAGTTTGTATAGTTGCAGACAACCATCTGATAGCATGGGATAGCAACACTGAAAAATAATAAGCTGCTTATAAATGCTGTGTGTACAGGTGTTACTTCACCCTTTTAAACTTAATGTGATCTGAATTTTGATTCATTTCCTGTAAAATTGATAACTACATTTTCAGAGGTCCATTCTTTTCTGTTATTTTTTTATGTGGCATGTCAGTTTTAGAACATTGGCTGTGTATCATCCTGTTGCTATTGGATTTGCAATATATACCTATATGTATGCCGAAGAAAAGTGTTTAAAATGCCCATATTAGTGTGCTGTAACGATGCACAAACAGACAGGGATTCCGGCCCTCGTTCACTCCGACTTGCTTGGAAAGCATTGAGTTCTTGCTCTGTTTTGATCAAAGATGATGTTCATTAAAATTGAAACAAGCGCTTGCTTTCACCCTCCTCAGTTACTTGCTGTTCAGTAACTGGTCAGATGAGGAAACTTTGTTTGCATTCTATAATTCTTAGAAGACTTGCTGGAATTATGCCAGTTTGCTGCTAGAAGATGGAGAATACTGGTACATCAGGCATGCCGTTAGGATTAACTAATGCCTGCATGCAATGTAGATAATACTGTGTGTTTCTTTCCCTCCATAAATACTGAGTTTACTATTATGTTGGATAATAAATGTAAATGCCTTCTTACTGTGAGCATTATATATTATCTCTGAAGAGATCTTCTGCCTTCCACTATTTTAGAAGCCATTAGGGGAACCTTTAAAACATTTAATACTTGATTGCATTGGTGATGCCAGTTCCAGTGATTGCCTCATCCTTGAGGCTGGTGGCTGTGATGCCACAAATAAGAAACAACAGGTAGGACTTCTGTAAATTACACTATTGAGGAAACAGCTAAAAAAAAACCCAAACAAAAAGCTATGTTTGAAGCAATGACACAATAAGTAATTAAGAATTCTGGGTGCTCTCTTTAGTGAAAGAGACAAAAGAAATGTAGAAAGGACTTGGCTGCTTCTACAGAGATCCTGAGCTCGCATGGCTGAATGATAGTGGTTGGTTACAGTGCATGGGTGTGCAAGGCCGGTGCATTAGTTGTGTTACTGGAGGCAGTTTTGTAGCTTGACTCTTCCATGGCATGTTCATATCATCTCTGGCAGGGAAGGAAATAATTCCAAGTAGGTGCAGCCTTAGAGAAGCAGGGTGACTAAATAAGATTAAAAGATCTTCAGAGACAAGGTTTGAGTGAGAACTGTAATACTTTGTGCTGCTGAAGTGGATTCTGTTCTGCGCTAATCAGTGGGACTGTGACCGTGCTAATAAAAATAGAATATTGTCACTTAGTTGTTCTCTCTCTCTGCGCTCTGTCTGAAATAACAATTACTTTGGGGTAAATGTTTGAAACTGCTCACAACAGTCACATTTCTTTGTTGTTCGACTGTCACAATCCAGGGATCCCTCAGAGAGTTGTTCTATAACCAGTTGCCCAGTTCTCTTCAGCCGCCGTGTGACGAGGCGCAGCAGTGCGTCGTATGAGAACAGACTGCACACCAGCGATGCTGGTACCTGAAACTTGACTCTGATTCATGATGTAGAGATTCTTGCTGTGAAGTGCAGCACCCATTACCAGTGCTCCATTTCTTCTTTTCAAGAGCTACGAGTCACTAGTAAAATTGCAGTGGGCCACATCATAAAAAGATTCCATATGTTCTTCCTAAGAATAAAAAAACATTTATAAATCTCTTTTTTTCCCATAACACCTGCATTTCCACATAGCAGTTTGGAAAGACCTGAACTTCCATCACTTTGAGGAGCTTAGGGCATCACCATGGTACTTGAGTGTACTTTACCTGGTTTGTCAAATTGCTGAGTTTGCAGTGGCTCAAGTATCAGTAGTGATCTTCATGCACTAACCTTCCCAAATGGAGCACAGAAAAGGTAGGATGTTTATTTTCTTTCTCCTCCTAACTACCCACTAATGTCAAGCTCTGGCAGACGTGCCCAGGCTGAGTACTTTCTAAAGGCACGTGGGCTGCTCTGGCTGTTACTGTGAGGAGCTGAGTACCATGCTCTTCCCATCCCTTGTGACAACTTTGGCAGAATCATCGTCTTGTAGCCCTGCCCAGAGAATGCTAACAGAAGACAAGCTGGTTGTGTCTCTCTGCCAGTGCAACCTCTTTTCTTCTCTTTTACACTGCTTTCTTGCAGAACTGCTTCCTAAAGAGTCGACCCTCTCTCTCTCTCACTTTGAATGAGCACACAGGTTTTGTTAGGTGTCCCTGAAATACATTCCAATCATCAAAAGGAATGAGAACTTGTGTCCTGCCATGGCTTAGTGTCTCTGTAAGGCATAGAACAGCCTGGTCTACAGGCTATTACATTTTAAACCCTCCTTGTTATAACCTGGGAGAAACTCTGGAGGTCCCTGTCAGGTGGCTGGGCTGCACCTGCAGAGCAGTTAGCGAGGGTGTCACAGGAGGTTTGCTCGAGCTGTACTAGACAAACGGTATGTACTAGACATAGATGCCAGAGTTGTACCTGGCTGTACCTTCATTGTTACTGGTAGGTGTGAACCTGGAATTTTTCCATTCCAATGCAAACTTCGGGCCTCTCAGTGTTTCCTTTCTGGTTTTCTTGTATTTTTAAACTGTTAAATAATAGAAGTACAGAAAGCAGTAGGGCAGGATCTTTAGTGTGTGCTAGCAGATAGCTGCGTTCCCAGTTTCTGAAATTGGCATTCTACTTTTTTTCCTATTGCTGTAGCTAAAAACATGTGCTTTTGGAGACAAATGTAGTCACGCTGGTCCCACATGAAATGTTAAGTATGGCAGTGTTGTTAGTGTAACTCCCAGAGGTGTGTGCTGTGTCTAAAGCCAGCAGTGACCTAAACAGCTGAAACCTGGGTAAGAGCATGCCTTGGAAAATAACATGTAAAGATAAATAGTTTGACACAGGCTTTTTGGTGAATGTAAAATCAGTAAAGAGTAGGAGCAAGTCTGTTGAAATGGTTTATATCTTCCGAGATTTTTAGTCCTGGGTGTTTAGTTTGGAATGAGGAGGAAGGGAGGGAGTCAGGGAAGGCAACAAGATGAACTGGCTCTCCACGTCTTTACCTCCTGTTACTTGGGGAGAATGTGGTGCTGGACATCTTCCATACCTCTGCTTTGAAATTCATCTAACGTTGCTCAGAAGAGAGACCTCTTGGGTATCCAGATCTAAATCTGGGGAATGAACGCTGGGTTGTGCTGTTTTGGGGATGGGGGTAAGGAAGTGTAGAAACCGTTTTTTCATGGCAGTGCAGAGCAGGCGCATGTGTTCTCACCCGCCAGCAGAGGTGAAGGTAAGGCTGTCGGAGTCAATGAAGTGGCAAGACTAAGCGGCAGGAAAAATGTTACAGAAATCTTTACCTATATGTTTGGTTTATATATTTGATGTTCTTTTTACTTCCTTATTATATGCTTCAGTTCCCTCTCTTGTTTTTAGTCTGATTCATAATTGGTTTAGTTTATATCCCAGTTCACCCCACATTTGGAATCGTTCTTAATGTATGCCTTTTGGTTGCTGAGTAGAAGTAGATGTGAAACTGATACAAGTAATGGAATGGGCCACTTCTCACTGGATTTAGCAATCACTTAGGCAGATGTTTATATAAAGAGTACCCATGTTCCTTCTGAGGGTTGGATATCTGTGTACAATCAAGATGGGAATTTCTTTGTCCCTTGAAGTAGACACTGCTTAGCTACATTAAACAGAGGGTTTGCCAGGAGCTCCATGTGAAGCTTTCCTGTGGGCTTCTGTTCTTCATACCACTGGTATGTACCTAACTTGAAAGCAGGGTCACCTCACTGGGAAGGGCAGACTCAAGCTGGCAGTGGGAGATGGCCTTGGGGCAGTGGTGGAGAACACTGATGACTAAATTAAAATAGGTGGATTTGGTCGCCTTTGTGTCTTACACTGTTTGTTAGTTACTGCAAGACAAATGGCAGTAGAAGCAAGACATTCCCCATCGCCTCTTTCCTGGGAAAGCTGTGTAACAGCTTTTGAGTGTGCCTGCATCATTTTTGGTTTGTTTTCATTTAACTCAGGCTCATTTCTCTCATCTCTGTGAGTTCGTTACTGCTGTAAGATCACTCTCCACAAAGACTGATTTAATACACAGAGGTAGATCTTGAGCTGGAGTAAATCAGCCTTTAATGTTCTGGAGGTTTGACTGATTTACCTCACGTTATGATCCAGTCTTTACCTCCAGGCATAAAATTTAGAAGCCAAACAATTTATATTACAACCACTTCACGCTATTTTACATAACAAATATTTTAAACCCACACTCTCCTCGGTCCCTTATTTTTGGGTAAAGTTTTTTGTTCTGTCCAGGCAAATGACCATTGCAAATGTTATTGATCCTGTGCTTTTTCCAGATAGATTTTAATATATGAGGTTCCTTTAAACGAAAGAAGCGTGGTGTTTGCTCCTGCGTGCCTTTGTCCGCTGCAGCTAATTACTAAGATCTGTGCATAAGAGAAAACATTTCTGTTCTCAACATCCTTCCCTGGCTGTGATTCATTCCGGGTTGCCACTATCAAGTATTTGGAGCATCACAGTTCATTACTGCACAAGTGAGTTTGAAGTCACTGAATCATTGTTTTCTTCCCTGTGCCTCTAGTTCAGAAGAGGAACAGACCGTAATTAGGAGGGAAGTTGCTTCTGTGCTACATGTGCATATGCACGGTCTTGGAAATCTGCAGGGATAAAGAAGAGAATACACACACACACAAAAAATAGTTGTAAATGGAATTATTAAAAAATAAGATTTGAAGGTAATTAGTGAAAAAACTTATTTGAAGGCAATGCTATCTGAAAGGGAAAAGGCAGGTCATGCACGTACGGGTAATTTTGTCCTGAAGACATGAAGTAGGATTAAGAATATTTTAATCCAATTAGAATTAGCTGACAACTTGATTACAGAATGTTTTGTTGACTAATAGATACATTCAAAGAGATTGAGTTCCAGTGCTGAGGAAGAACAACTCCAAGAGTTAAAATGTAAAGAATAGCACGAGTCTCAAAACCGCGCTTTCCCCGTACCGTTCTGTCGGGGGTACCGCCTTGTCCGTTCACCTGGCTCCCCGCTGGGCTGGGGCAAGTATTTGTTGAGCTGCATCACAACCAGGGTGACTGAAATTATTACAGTTAGAGCAAAAAAACCCTGTCTTTGGTGGCAAAAAGGAATGTCTGGATTGTATAAACACTGACTGTTTCCCAGTATGACCCCACAATAGCTATGCTGGTACCAGGGAGAAGTTCTTTTCCTTACTGATGTGGATGAAGGAACTCAAAGGCTGAAAGCCAGTCAGCTTTTCTGATCTCTAATCATAGTATGAGATAACTAAAACTACGGTATCGAGTTATCAGCGTCGGTGCTCCTTACTCGTGTTTACTGCTATGGGGATGCCGTGGGGTTTCCATACCAGTAATACAATTGGATACGCTGTGGTGTCAGTAGAGATATTTTGCTTTTTTTAAAACACAAAATGAAGTAAATTAGGACCCACTATTTGCATTATTGCAGCATCAAAATTATAATTTTAATAGTCCAAAGGCAGAGCAAAAAATGTTTCATCTACCAAGCAGCATTTTCTTCATACTATAACTAACGCTCAGTTACGAGGTGACTACTAATGCAGATACTCATTTTTCAGAAAACTGTGAGGATTACACTGTTCCTGTCAGTGTTAGATGTCCAAATATTAACTGTGAAAATGTCACAAGATACACGTAGTGAATATGATTCACAATACTGAGGCCATAACATATTTAATGTCTGATTTTTAAGGTTGAAATTTTGTCCTCATTAACGCCAGTTCTTATTGGATTGAGATGGGTTTTTTTAATAATATTGCCAGCAATTCTGCCAGTATTGTTGGCTCGTGGCAGCGTGGTTGAATTTTAGAAAGTTTTTTATATGCTTTATTCTACTTTTCCTTTCAAGAAACTGTTTTCTTGGAAACCGAAGGAAAACAAAGAGTGGAATGGTGCTAAGCCTTTGGGCAGTTTGCAGGATCACAGGTACCACTCATAAATAAGATGAGGAACTACTCCAATATGTTGCACACACTAGCTGAGAGGTGGTCAGTCTGTTCTCTTCTGATTCTACAAGCGTAGGGAGATACCTACCAATTTGTATCATCGGTTCATTGGCTGTGTGATACCACGTTGAAGCCCTAGGAGCACATGGAGAACTGCTTCTTAAGGTGGAGTTTAGGCTGGATTCTCGATATTTTTTGTTAAGGTGATCAGACCATTTCCATAACGTGGACTGAGACTCACACATTTTGACACCACCAGAAACTGGCCTTTCTGCGGCCTGTGTTTCTGCTGTGACTCTGTGAGTCTTCATCTCTTGCTTTGGTCTAAAGTCCCAGCTCCTGTGAGAAAGTGACGATGAGCTGTACTGTAGGTAGTATTTTTGCTCCGTTCAGGGCAACATCTGTTAGACCCAAAACTTTACTGAAGCCCCACATGTATCAAATGAGGAAATCTCAGTGTCCAATTATGGGTATGGCACTAGTGCATTATATTACACAAAGTAACAAAACCCCACCAGCAAAGATTATAATGGTAATTAGTTTCCCCAGCTGTGTGGGAGAATTAGGCATTTGTTAAGGCATTAGCAAGCAGGGGGACAGAGACTGGTCAGTCAGAATACGCTGTTGAGCAGTGTCTTTAGGATGTGCATTTTTACTACTGGACTCGGTCCCAGAATGGTTTGGCTCTGGTTTGTGTAACAGAGAACTTCAGCACTCTTGTCCCTGATAGAATAGAGCCTCAGAGAATCACAGTTTTGGCTGGTTCAGCCTCTAGAGAAAAGGAAGGTGCACATTTTATGTGTATCCATTTGTAGTAGTGGTGCAAATCAGTAAATGCTGCCTGCGAATGAAGCCATCGGTACTCTTTCTTGTACATTACTACTATTTTTTAAGGTTGCAAGAGGAGATGAGTCTGCTCTGTAGCTCCCAGCAGCTGGCTGGAGTTTCTCCAGTAAGCACTAAATGATAGTGGGATGTAAGAAGGGATCCTCCAGAGGGGAGACGGTAGAACGGAGGGTGCAGCGGGTATTGAACAGACTGGTATGAATACAAACGAGCTCAAAGTTACACCTGGGTAGGATCTTAAAAGTGATGTAGATCAACTCCATGAAAATTCACCATGTGCTTCAGGAGAGGTCTTTGAAAAGCATTGTGGCAGTATTTTAGAGTGTATGTTTTTAACATTTTTTCTGCAAAAGCAGAAGCATACATATTTTTAAATAATTCGTCTAAGGTCAAATGAAAATATTTCTTAGGCTTCTCCCCTAATCACACACTTATTTATTAAAAATCTATTTAAAGCATTTTGTTGTTCTCCATAAATATTCATGTTTATTTTAATAAGTGCATTACAGATTTATTTTAATTCCACCTCAAACCCCCCAGCGGCTAGAAAACTTCATATTCCAGTCCAGGTGTACAGCCAAATCTGGAATGTATTTCTAAGATGTGGTAGCACAGTTATTAAGAATATTATTAATGACAGCTATTTTTGTTGGTGTTTTTGACTGCCACGAGAGAACACAGAAGCTTGCAGCTGGGATTCTTTGAAGCAACATTCTATTCTTTCGGGAGCTCTTATTTCAATAAAAACAAGGAAATCAGTTAGCATAGGTAATAAAATAATTACAGTAATTTATTTTGGCTATTAAGTGTTGAATCCCCTTAGCTAATCATCAACTTAAAGCTGTTACTCAAAGTGCCCTAGTTGCTTTTGCCTTAAAGTTAAACATTCTTATTCACTGATAAATCCATTTTTAATAAATTACTGCTGTGCTTTGCTACTAGTGTTGATCTGAACAGTATGAATAATGTGATTTATTGATACCCACAACTAGTAGAGGATGTTTCCCATTGTCCCATAAATAAGAACAGTCATTCCTTGACTTCTTTGTACCTGTTTATGACTGTACATGAAGCTGACTTGCTTGCAGTTAGAAAAAGCCTGTTTTTCACAAACCAGAGCAGTGTTGGAGAGTTTGTTCATGGGGTGTTCAGAAAACCCTGTCCAGGAGCTGCCAGGACAAACTTCCTTCCAGCCTACGCAGGAGCAGAAGTGCTCAACTTCCAGGCCCGGGGAAGCACAATCCTTATTGCTCTGAAAACAATGCAAGTTATTCTCTTTGATTAATTCATATTTTCATTTTACATTGTTGTGGCTTTTAGTAAGCTCCTGAAATGACCAAAACCAAACGGGGCAGAGGTTAATTTCTGCCTTAACTCAGAAAATAATGTTCATCTTGCTTTAAGAGAAGAACTCTGGACCTTCTTCTGTAAAAAGTCTGGTTCTAAATCCTCGTTACAGAATGATTGTATTTATTTACAGAGGTCAGAATTTGATCCTTCAGAATGTTATAAAGGGTGAGTGTCAGGAGGATGGAGCCAGGCTCTTCTCAGTAACATCCAATGATAGGACAAGAGGTAATGGATGCAAGCTGGAACAGAGGAGATTCCAGTTAAATATGAGGAAAAATTTCTTCACAGTGAGAGTGACTGAACACTGGAATGGGCTGTCCAGGGAGGTTGTGGAGTCTCCTTCTCTGGAGACATTCAAAACTCACCTGGACGCGTTCCTGAGTGATCTGATCTAGGTGTTCCTGCTCCGGCAGGGGGATTGGACTAGATGAGCTTTCAAGGTCCCTTCCAATCCCTGATATTCTGTAATGTTATTGCTGAAGTGCTGCTGAATAAATTAATCAGTGTAGATTGACTGACAGCAGTCGAACTCCCATCTTTAGAGAAAACATCATTTTTTGTGTGTGTTTTAACTTAATTTCTCTTGAACCAACTCAATTATTAATTTCCTCAGAAATAGGACATTGTGTGACACAGATGAACACACATCTATATGGAGTATAGAACTAATATACTATCAACTTGTCTAGAAATTTATGATCTAAAATCAATTGAAATCAGTAAAAAATGTTCCAAAGACTGCAGGAGACCGATAGTGAGACTTCATGGGCTGTGTCCAGCCAGAGGTAGAAACACGACTAACTCCAAGTGTGGGCACGGCTCCAGCGAGCGTCACCCTTGCGTAAAAGTCTCATTCCTTTTCTCCAGGTCAGAGCCTTACCAGTGTATGACAAAATGAAAAACCCATCAGTGAAAAACTGTGTATCAGTAGCAACGATCTATATTGAAGTTGGTGCTGCAATGGTAATTTTAGCTACTTCACTACTGTATTTTATCTCTCAGGCCACAAAAAGCAAGAGCTTCTAAAGTAGAAAATCTACTCAAGGAAGAAAGTTGAATTTTGAAATAAGTAGAAAAGCTTTGGGTAATCCAGAATGTCTTTTTTTAGATGTGTGGGCTTCAGGATGTGCCCAAGGGTTTGGAAAGGCTGGCAACATACAAGGGTGTTTGGGATGGTGTGGTTTTGCGTTTGTTTGTAGGTTTGTGTTTGCCTCATAGTGCTTCACAGTGGGGGCTGTTCTCAGGCAGTTTCACTAATACCCTGAAAAGGGCAGGGACAGTGTTTCCTTCATGAGTCCTCTGAAAGCGAGAAGAAAACATTGGCCTAGCCTGAGCACTTGAAGGAAAAAAAAAACGGTTGTCCTCTTGTTGGACAGATCATCTTTTGCACCCTGGAGAAACTTGAAATAAGCCTCAAACGTTGAGCAAAGTCTGCCAGGTTGTGATAGAGCATATTCGAAACGGGAGGCAGTCTCTGGCTCTCTGCTTTTAAATGCTCATTTAAAACTCAGGACGTTGGGAAGATTACGGTATCTCTGTTTCTCTCTGTTTTAAGGGGTGAGGTTTGTTTTCTTTTTGGAGGGATATAAATTAACATCTTTTGGGATGCACTGCTTCTTTTCATTCTTATAGGAATCTTTTTACTCACAGTGAAGTACCAAAAATTGCCATCTTTCATAAAAAAGAATTAAATTAAACTATGCTGCATAAGATGCTTATACAATTCCTGTAGAATATTAAGATTGGTGTTTTGATAAACATGATCTCTTCAAGATAAATCTTTTATATTTACCGTTTCTGTTTCTGCAAGGATTTAATGGATGAAATACACTTGATTTTTTTTTGCATTTCTGACTGTTAATACCTAATGTGAAGGTTTCTTCTTGATTGTGCCTCTAAATCTCTTCTGCACTTAAATATCTCGGTAGGGGCAATGCTGAAGCCTCCTTTAACATTGCAGGTGAGGGAGTGGGGAGATGCCATGGCTATTGCCTCCTGTGAACGAATTCTGCAGTGCACACCTTGAGATCACCCAGAACAGAAAGAGCCAAAGAAACATGTTCTTCTGATCAGCTTTGGTAACACTGAGAAAGAATGTGGACTATCATTCTTCCAGTCAAAGTTACTGTAAATAGCCACCTAATTGTTCATTTATAATTAATTTAATTTAAATAAGGAACAGTTAAGATTTCTTGGAAATGTAAAAAAATCTCTCACTAATTAGTCTGCTTAAAAAATGGAAATTTAATGCTTAATCTGATAAGTGCAGGTGATTAAATTAAAGTTAGTAACTTAATTGACTTCATTGGGAATCATAAAAAGTTAAATAGATAGACAGTTATTGGTGACCAAAATATCCTCAGGTTATTTTAATGCTTACAGATTGCGTTTCTTACTCTGTTACTTAATTTGCAATTTTGTTGGGTAGAAAACTGCAAGATTTTATTTACCTTGTAGTAACAATACAAATGGCAAGAGAAAATTATTAATCATACACTATGGCATGTTTTTCTTAAAGCCTCTGCTCTAGAGATGGTTTGATTATCGGGCATCACAGCTCTCATGTGCATAAAGGAAAAAGCTTGAAAATGTCCTAAAAATATTTTATAGGGGGGAAATAAGATTACAAAACGTGCTGTCTTAAAGGTTGCACTTTGTAAAGACAGTATCCTGTTGTGAACCAGCATGCTAATGGCTTTAGACGGCTTTTGTTCAGCAGTAGTTAATTCAAGGCTTCCTTTCCTTAGACCTTCCTTATTTTCTGTGTTGATAAGCGTTGGGAAGAGGAAAGGCAGTAGTACAAGAACCAGGCGCTCGCAGGGCAGGGAGTGTGTTACCGCGGTGGTCAATTGAGGTATATCACTGTATAAAAAACCTCTACAAAGGCAGTTCATGGTCACACAGTACAGCACCCACAGACTTTTTCAGTCACCGTGAAGCTTTTACTCTCTTAAAATGCAGCAAAACCTGTTCACTTAGAAGCAAGAAAAAATTTCTGTAAGTGATGGATTTAACACACTGGATAACCTTTTCATTAGACAATTATGTGTTTCAGTCCATGGGATATGAAGAGTATATTTTTTGTAGTACGTTTTCAGATGTCAATGACCCTATTTCATGGAATATAAGTCACACTGTGAATTTAAAGATCTGAAGAAAATCAATAGATGAGACATTGAAGACTCTTATATCAACTGAAAATATTTTTTGGAGTTTTTTCTCTCTCTTTTTTAATCTTCCTGCTGCAAGCTCAACCCAAACATCAAAAAATCATTGAAAGACTCGGCTAATAATTACTAGAGTCTTGGGTTTTACTGTAAAGAGCTTTTGTATCCTGGCAGTATTTGAAGTCCTAATCCAGTAGGTACAATACCTCTGGGGTAAGACAGCACTAATGTAAGAGAGTTAATCCATTGAGCATAGAAAGTATTGCTCTACATCACTTTGGAAAATCTCTCTTACCTTCATAATCAATAAACCCCAAGTTGTACAGAAACAATTCACATGGAATCAAATAGAGTGATTTATATGGTTATATTTACAATTACATACGCATGCATCTGCTGATAATAATAGGGGTGACATTTCACAAACATACCTTTCACTAGCACCGTGATCAAAATTAAAAGGAGTTAGACTATCCTTTAGTATGGTTTCCCCCCCACCAATTCCAGTCCTGTGTGCAAACCAGTCACCTTCTTCCTGTCCTTTTCTCACCTGACTCACAGATTTGAAAGTTCAGTTTTCTCAGAAATGCATGAGTAGGAATTTAAACAAGTTTCTTGGAAAAAGGGACTAGATAACCAGATGTACTGATTAGATGTAATCCAACAGGTTTAATCCTGGAAAAGATGCCATTTATAATACTTCAGTGGCTCTAGGGATACAATTTTCTATTCTCATATTAAAACCGCTTAGAATTTGGAAACGGGTAGAGCTTTGGACTTCTCTGCTTAATTTTCTTGTATGCATGAATATAAACTATGGAAATGACTTTAGTAGTGAAACATGAGAGGAAATGGAGAATACAACAAAGTGGAACAACAGCCCTGATCAAACTATCACATATTTAAAGGACGCTTATCCTGCCAGAGTTCATAAGCAGTTAACCTTTCTGAATGTACAAAATACCAGCACAAATGGCAATTCTTACTGTAATATAAATTTAAACAGAAAATTAAAATAAAAAAAAAGCAGTGCAGGTATGCAGAGTAAATATTTTCGAGCTATTATTCATTCCATAATCAGCTGGTTTCTGCTCAGGAAATAGGGACTTTTGAAGGGTGTCTAAAAGACAGGGATGGATTTGTCTCAGATCATACTTATCTAGGATGAAGTAAAAACCTCGCTGATTTATATAACAATAACTCAGAAGTTAATGATAATTTTCAGCATTGCAATTTCTTATTTTGTTTTATGTCTTTAATTTCCAGTTAAACATATAAAATGTAAACATTTTTCCACACTTTACTGCTAATGGTGGTTAGTTTTAAGAAACTGTTCCTATTTGGCTTTCATCTTCGAGGCAGTATTGTTTCATTCACTTCGTAATGTGCCATCCTGCTAGCAGGTGCTTCAGGCAGTATCTCAGAGGCTGGATTTCTGATGAAAGGTGCATTGAGGTGCATTAGGGGTGCAGGCAAATACTTAGGCTGCCTAACGAGTCATGGAAGGAACTTTGTGGAGAGCGTGGACTGCTAGAGCTGTTGCCAGATACACAGTTTAATGCTGCAGATTCTTCCAGGTGAGAATTCATAATGCAAAACGTCACTTTGAGAGTCCAATTGTATAATGTAATGAAAAAATCGCCCTAGATTTGTAAATGCCATGAAGAGCAATGTGAGCATCAGCGAAAAGCAGGAGAATTAAGGGAGGATATCTGAGATGTCTATGTGGACATGAAAACTTTGACCAAGGAAGATGAAGTAACTTGCTTAAGGTCAGAGTAGGACTCAGAGCTCTTGTGCATCCTCACCATGTGATACTGCTCAAGCACCATTTCCTAAATCTTATATGCCCAAGTTACCCACTTTTGCCTCTTCAGTTGATCTAATAAAATCTGGGTACTTTTCAGTATTGATCAGTCTGAGTGTGGCTTAATGGCAAATCATTACATTTTTAATCTTGGAACTGCCAGCCCTTACTATTCTCAACTGAAAGTCAGTTTCTTCGATTAAGGACTGCCATTACTAATTGTTTTTAAACGTTGCTTGGATGGTTCCAGTTCAAAAAGTTTAGTTTTTCTGCAATATTTTATAGTTCTACACTCCAAGTAATTAATGAAAAGCTTATGTTCTGTGGCACGAGCGAAGCCAGAAGAGGGAAGCTGATAAAAAGTCCTGGAACAAAAGCTAGAACTGAAATGATAACTTGGATAAAATAGGGGTGCAATGGCTTTTTGCGTGGCCCATGAGATGCATCTTGATGTCTGGTCATTCTTTGCATTAAATTGATGTATGTCTGGTGGCAACCACAGCTGCCTTTGCCTACCTATCTCACATCTGTTCATGCAGCTCTGGAGGAAAGGTCAGATAAGGATAATATGTCAAAAGGGTATAATTCAGATTCAGAAAGATTAATACCTGTGGTATTTAGTGAAATTGCCTGCTAGTGGAATGCTCATCTATTACTTTGATATTTAACATTTCTGCTGTTAAAATGTTAGTGCTTGTAAAAGTATAAAATCAGTGGCAGACTTTTGGTTTATATACTCTTCTCATACTAAAAAAAGAACCCCATAGGAGAAGCAGTCAGATGGGGATTTTTTTACATGGAATTTTTATGTGTAAATCTTCTGGTATTTCCACTCTGGATTTGGATGTGGTAAGGTTTTTGAAGTTACATCCTTGAGGTTGAGCAGTGGTGTCAGTTGGAGAGGGCAGGGGAGAACACACCAGTAACAGTAGCTCAGATATGTGGAACAGTCTCCAGTGAAAAGAAAATTATACATCTGTAGGATGAAGAGGAATAAATGTTATTTAATTCAACGTGAAGAAAAAGATCTCCTTAACATGATTCAGCTCTTAGTTAATACATAATGGAAAGCTGATGAGTAGCCTCACTGGAGTTCGTGGTACGTAGGAGCTACAGTTCCTACAACTATTCCAGCTACTAGACAAACATATTGGAGGTGGCACTTCCCAAATGTTATGTTTGGATGAGAAGATTAGATGTGGTGTTGAGGGATCTGGTGTAGGGGAGAACTTATAGAGTAGGGCTGATGGTTGGACTTGATGATCCCAGGGGTCTCTTCCAACCTAAATGATTCTATGATTCTATGATTCTATGATTAGTGCAAACTGACACCCCCAAGTAGGTGAGGTTACAGCAGTAACTAGACAGCTGTGGACATAATGAACTTGTAACCTTTAGGTTTTTTTCCTTACTCATTTTGAACATTGCAAATATTTTTTTCTTAAACACATTCCCTGCAATTCTAAACAATACACATCGTACACTGCTGAAAGTCATAGCAAAACACTTTTGAATGAAAATCTACGCCATTTTCCTGATTGCTTGTCCATTTTTTAATCTTCAGTTTCTAAAGTACATGGAAATTTATTGAGAAATAGATTCTGCAAGATATTTGCATGAATCATCCTTCTCCAAATGGAGCTGACAATTAAGTGAGTCATAGGTAGAGAACTTCTAGATCTACTTGATAAAATTTATATACAGCTTTGCTGCAGATATAACAAGTATCAAGATTTTGACTACTGGTAGCAATAACTGTGCTTTATTAAAAGTTGTGTTACACAACACATGCCCAAACCAGGACACTATTAACATAAAACATTGCTATTGGTGAAAGGACAGGATCTTAAACTGCATGGAAAGCCAGGAAATGCAGAGCTATCACCACTACAAGAGGTCACAGAATCACAGAATATCAAGGATTGGAAGGGACCTTGAAAGATCATCTAGTCCAATCCCCCTGCTGGAGCAGGAACACCTGGAGCAGGTCACTCAGGAACGCATCCAGGCGAGTTTTGAATGTCTCCAGAGAAGGAGACTCCACAACCTCCCTGGGCAGCCCCTTCCAGTGTTCCCTCACCTTCACTGTAAAGAAATTTTTCCTCATATTTAACTGGAACCTCCTCTGTTCCAGCTTGCACCCATTGCCCCTTGTCCTATCACTGGATGTCACTGAGAAGGGCCTGGCTCCACCCTCCTGACACTCACCCTTTACAGATTTATAAACGTTAATAAGGTCATGTAAGTTTCCAAGACTGCACCCCAAGATTGCTGTGGTTCTGAAAAAGATTATTGCAAGTGTCATTATCACAACTTCATTGATTTAATTGTGTGTGCATTTTATTTAAAAATTACAAATATAATAGCTAATGAACAGTGTGTGTGCATCTCTCCTGGTCTTGGCCTGACCCTACTTCAGGCTGAGCACTGGAGGAGATTTGGAAGGTTCAGATACTTCTGTTCTAAAAGCACTTTCAGTAGTTGTCTGCCAAAGCTTTGGCAATGCCTTTGTACTCAATTACCATGTAGGAAAAGAATTTCTTCATGTGTTGGTAGAGTTTTAATTCTATTTTTACTCTGGGAAGAAGAGTTCAGCCTTCTAAAACTGAAATACAGCTTTTCATTTCGCTTGCGGATCTGAAAGGTTTGCAAAGGTGGGATAAATACCTCACACAGTGACACTGTAAGCCACACAATACATGTAGGCAAGAGCTGAGGTGGGTAGAGACTAGAGACAGTGCTGTGGGAATTCAGACGTTGGACTCTCTAGGAATTTTTAAACAATATGTGATTTAGCTTCCTGGAAGTTTCACTGTGTAAATCTGGTGGTTGAGTGTTATGTGTTAATAAGTTCTTTTTCTGATTGTTGAAAACAGATGTGAAAGGGGGACCAAAACAATTACTTTGATGTCTTGTAAGATTCTGACAAAGTTAATAACTTGGTATTCACATAAAAGACAAGGTTACCCCTCAGGCTGTTGTGAGAAGAATGTGCTGTTTGTTTGCAAGTGTGATAGAAAGACTCAGGGTCCAGAGAGGGAGGGTTTTGTCGTTCATATTTGAGTAGTTAGTCCTACTGAGTCTACTGAAATGTTTCATATAAGAGTTTGTAGGATCACACCCAAAGATTTTTGCTGTTCTGTGTAATTTCTCTGTATGTTACACTCTCAGCTACGTTTTGTTCTTCTATATCTACAGATAGATCTTGCTGTGATCTGCAAGTCCCCTCTCCATGTTAGGAATTGCAATTTACCCTCAGAAGGGCTCTCACTGTTCCTGAGTAGATGACTGCACTTTCGGAAGTGGAATATATGTAGGGTTGCCTTCAGACCAGAGCTGCTGCCTTTGCAGGAGCCAGTATTACTGACCTCTCATGTAAAGCTTCCTGCCAAGCAACAGTGTGCTGGTTTGTAACTGCTAGACATTGCTTTCTTTCAAATGCCTAGGAATTACTTATGTGTCTTTCGTGGCTTCCTGGAAGAAAGGTAGCAGGAAGGGAATGAGCGCTAAGGACTAAAAGAAGACTGAAAGGGAAGAGAGAGGGTAAGCTGAGAAATGGGAGAGATGGAGATTTGTTAGGAATAAATGCAGGCGTAGTGTGGGGTATTGTTGCAGCTGGATCCAGTGGAGCGTCGTGACTACAGAAGCTGAAAAGGAGATCACAGCTGGGTGGGGGAGAAAGGGCGAGAAAATATTGGGGTGTATGACAGGATGAGGGACCAGCTGTAGCTCCAGGGCAGTCATTAGAGCTTAAAGCATATTTGATATGATGAGTACTGAAGATAGAAGGAAGGTTAAAGGATTTGCAGCCCTTCTTGCTGCCCTTTATGGCAGTGATTTTGGAACAGAAGGGAGACAGGAGGATGGGACCATAGCCTGGGAGGTGCCCTGGACTCAGTGTTACCTCCTCAGAAAGGCCAGATGACGTGCCTTTCCCTTATGCAGCTGTGCAGAAAAAGAACTGTTGGAGCTGAACCTGTCTGGTTTAGACTTCAGTAACACTATGCTCCTCTGGAACTGACAAATGCATATAGTAAAGCAAGTGATTAAACACCTCATTGAATTTTACTTTCATTTGTCTGCACCTGATGGAAAAATATAAATGTTCAGTGTCATAAATAGCTAATTTGTAAAAGTAGAATAGACTGGACAAAGCAGTTGAAACTAAAAAGGCTTACAATTCTTTCATTCAGTCTTTACTCAGGCAGAATTTCTGATGATGTGGGCAGTTGTGTAGGGACTGAGAGAGAAGTTTATTTATTCATTTTACTGAAACTGATCTCTCTGAAAAGTAGGTAAAATAGAAACTCAAAACTGAGTCTTTAATTGCCAGCTATTTGCAGAATGATAGTAAGTTCTGCAAGAGCATGTGCTTGGATAATGTTTTTTTAACTCTTCCTTTTGAGTGGAAGCAAGAAATAGAAATACTGTCCCATGCATGGTATCTCTTTGGAATCACTGCTGTACCTGCATATGGAAGGGTTTCTAAGTATCCAGCAACAGCTCTTTGAATTACTTGAGTACTTGCTGGTTTCCCATTGTCTGCATTATCTACTTCATTAACTAGTTCTGTCTCTTAACTTGTTATCAACTTTTATTTTTAATTTTTTTGTGGCAACAAAGGCAATTGCATTGAAGACTTAAGAAGCATGCAGGGGATTTTTGTCACTCATGAAGGCATGAATTGCCTTTGTAAACTGCAGGTATCAAAGCAGCTTTTCTATTCTGTTTGGACACAGCGCGTAGTAACAGGGGGATGAGAGGCAGCTGTGCTTCAGACCGCATGAGGTAATTTGCAGACACATTTTAATTGCCTTTTAGAGAGCATGAAGGAGTTCCAAATAGTCTAATGAGTTCCAGCAAACACCTGTGAAATGCTTTTAGGCCACCATGTAAAACAGAAATTAAGAAAGAAAGCAAGCACAAAGCTAGCATGTATATTCTAATGGAGGTTAGAAAGGAAAAATACTTTTTCTTTAGTACTTACCACATTCTGTAAGACAGAAATGAAGACACCAACAAAATGCTGTATTTTCATAACAACAAAAAATTAAAGAGAAAATTTTCACCAAATGGTCTTTGTGGAATAGTTAATACAGGGGCCTCAGGAGAAGAGGCTTGTTTGAGGTTGCATTACACATGGCATTGTATAAATGCATTTTTAATCATTATGTTGTAGCTCAGCAAAGTAATTACGGTCAGTCCTAACTTCTGATGTATGGGACTGTACCCACTTAAATCGGAGGTGTTCTTGAGTGCTTTGGCTCCTCTGGGGCATAGAAATAACAGCAGGAACTTTGCAGAGATCCTGCAAGTGATTGATCATCAATTATCTTTATGCCCATGTAGTGTTCTATATAAATTTATTTGTGTTGGAATTGTGAGTTGAAAACTTCTGATGATAGCGAATTAGTTGCTTATATTTAATATTTAACAGTTTAATGAAATTCACACTGAAGTTGATCCTTGAGGTGGAGCCATGGGTGACAGGAGTTATTTACCCCCATTATGCTTAAGCTGTATAAAATACAATTTATCACCCCTGTCAATAATGCCATGAGATTTTGATGTGCATGTGCAAAGAGAAGAGCTTTTTCAAAGTAGATTACTCAGAGAAAATGGTCAGAAAATTAAAACAATATTCCAAACCCAATACAATTGTAAGCCCTGTAGAGGGTAGATATTGTGGACATTGGTATGTGGTGGCATGTTTACCAAAACCTATACCAGCAGGTTTTGCAGAAGGAACTGTTTCTACACAATTTCTTTCTTTGGCCTTTAAAAATGCCTAATAGTAACTGCCTTTATTTGCCTTCAAGAAATCCAGCAAGTTGATGGAAGTTATAGAAGTTGTACACTAAATATACAGTAGAAGAATATCAATTGACAAGGAAAAGTGTACGTTTGGCATTTTGCATTTCACCATTTGAACCTTCAAGACTGATTTGTGGCATGCAATAATGTTGTCTTAGGCCTCTTTGGAAATGCTATAGTTCTCAAGTGATGAGAACACTGAATGTTTGGCTTTGCAGAGGGAGGAAGGAAAGCTTGCTGTGTGAATGACATGAATGAAATGACAGTTCATCTCTAGAATAAGACATTGTGCTGTGAGGCTGCTGTATCATTACTTCCTTAGCAATGAAAAATTCCATTAAAAATCATCTCTGTCGCACACTTGGGCATAAGGTATATTCTTCCTCACTGGCAAGGACAAAACTGTTCAGGGTACAGGAGTTGAAAGAAGGAGTTTATATATGTACAATGCATGCTGATGCTTAGAAGAGATACTAAACTGAGGGGCGGAAATGTAGAATATCCATTCCTCTCTTCTGATTAATCCTTCAGAATTAGGAATGTCTTCTTTTTTTCAGAGGAAGTTCAGACATGGGTAGGAGATAAATGAGTCCATTTTTCATTTCTGACACAGTAGAGGCAGACTAGAGAAAAAAAAATACTTCCTTCTCATGTCCAAATAATACAGTGTCATACATCTGGAGTTCTTCTTCTGGAACTATGTTAGTTTTCTCCTGTGGTGCAGGCATTAAAGGGGTGAAGCAGAGGAGGCTCAAGGAAGCAGGCGGGTTAGGGTTGCAGTGGCATTAGGACAGTCAGCGTGTTAGAGAATTGGCAGCACGGTGTGAGCAGCTGCCAAATAAAGTCAGGGGGTGATCCAGAAGTGTGGGGCTGGCATGGCAGCGTGTGGCAGCATGAGGGCTCTATTAAGGACATTACATAGTAAGTACTGAACAGTCACTCTTTAAAATTACTAGTAAACAGCAACAAACACTGCACTATCAGGAATGATCTTTGAAACCATAGAAACTGACTGTGAGCCTCCACACATCAGTTATCAATACTGCCAATAAAACTAAGAAGAGCCAAGCCAGAAGATGCATTTCTTTCAGGAGTAACGTGTCACATCCCCTTTCATATAAAAAGGTTTCTAAATGTAAGAATGAGCGATGCTTTCGATTTATACAGCAAAAGATACATTCACCATTGAAAATGGTTGTAGGTGTAGGAGCCCTGTGTCCATAAGAAAGTACTTAAAAACAGGAAGTTTTTCAATTATAATCAGGTCAATTAATCCTCATGGAAAAAAATTCTTTTAAAATGCCATTTTATTGAAAACTGAAAGATTTGTGCTGAGTAATTTCTGAAATTTTGAAAGGGAACAATTCATCTGAATCACTTAAATTCCATTTAATTTCAGTATTAAACCATGTTATTTTGATTGTAATATTTTGATATGTTTTATTTCATTTGTTAATGTTATTAGTTAACGTAATGTATCTTATTTATATTATAACACCTCCAACTTATTTCTGCTCAACATTTGAGTCTTTTGATAAATTTGATTTAAACCTGATTTTTTTAAGGTGCTTCCAAAAATGCTGTCAATGATTTAATCATAAAATCCACACTGAACTGCGTGAAAATAGCAAATAATAAAGTAATGTAGTGATAAAGATCTGCCTGAGAACTTTGTGAGTCCCTTAAGCTAAGGCTTGGTAAGGTATGTCTCAGGTACTTCTAGAACAGTAGACATTGCTTAGATATAATAGTAGCCATGGTTTACCTTTACTTAATCATTCTATCCACATTTGCCTGTTTCATTTTCCTTTCATTTTCAGCTACTTATGATTTCTGTTCTTTTTTGCTTTCCTCCTTCCTTCTCTGTGCTTTGAAAGGATTCTGGTGTATGAAGACTGTTCTCTCTGTTCCTGGATAAGAATTGAGGAACTGTTATCAAAGATTCCTCTCTTTCATCCATACCTTTCTTTTGTTTACCTCCTCCTCCTTCTCTGGCATATCAGAACAACTTGTGCTGCTTTTCCTATAGATTTGTACAGCATCAGAGCACACTTTGCTCCAGCCATGTCTATATATAGCTTCCAGAATTTTCACCCTCTTGATCTATTCACTTTTATAAGGGCTAAGCACTGTGCAAACGTTCAAGTGCAATAAAACCATTAGTCAAAATTTCATTAGAATATTATTCTAACTCTAAAGATAAAGAAACCCTGGTTTCCTGTATAAGAAAACTGAAGCAGTATGAGATGAAATTTCAGATTTCAAATTGCTATCACTTTGACATAGCCCACATCAGACATTTTTAGTATGGCTTCTAAAACTATTTAGAATTTACTCATCGTACTGGTTTGTGTTGAGGTGTGCCTAATCATAAGCTTCTGGGAATTACAGTTTCGCTTGTCATGTCCCACAATCAAAACTTGCTTTTGAAGAACTGGTCTGAAATAGCATTACTCTTGTGAATAAAAACTACTCCATGTGTGCCAAAGTAAATGTCTTTGGATAGGTTTTATTTTCACTGGGCACTTCTGGATGATTGTTGAAGCAGGGGCCATGTCTGGCTTGCACAGGCTGCTCACCGCCTCGTGAAGGCGAGGTGAAACTCAGAAGTGCTGGAATACTAAGGAAAGCCTTACTTTGGTCTGTGTTTGTCAGTAAATTCTCTTTGGTTTTTTAGGCTGCCTGTGCTCTGTGCTTGGATAGTCATAAGGAGACTTAAGGGCTTTCGGTTTAAAAATGGTTGGTAGTTCCTAGCCATGTTCATGAATAACAGTAGGAAGTTTATTATTAAGGTTAAGTTTTCCCTTAGTTTTCCCTCTGAAGTTACAGCAGAATCTCTGGCAAGATTTGATTATGGATAGAAACCTCCTTACTTGAGAACAGGTTTGACCAATGGTGGTAAGTAATTTGATTTGCAAAAGAAGCTATATTTATGGTTTATTAAATAAAAACACAGATTTTGCTGGTTCTGGCTATGGACATTTTGGGCTGCTCTATTTAAAAAATGAAACAAAGCAAAAACTCCACAAACAACAAACAAACCAAATCTGAAACAACATGATCTAGAGTGTATCCTTTATGACACCAAGGATATTTTGAGTGTCTCAGTGAATTTATACACTGCGTATAAATCTCATTTACATTAATCATTACTCTGAAAGTAGGATACTCCTGCTTTCAGGAAGAGGTTGGCAGTGATGGCTTTCTAGAGCCTAGGGACTGTGAAATTCACTCTGGAAAAAAGTCCAAGCAGATACACATTTGATGGGTGATGTCCAGGCTCTTTACTGTTAAACACAGAAGGATTGCTGTCTTGGAAGCCTGGTTTAGCAAATCTCTCCCTGTTCCTGCTAAGTAGCAGGTGTGCCTGTTCTGCTTCTCAGGACTCACGAAAAGTAAAGATCGTTTGGGAGCAGGGAATCCTTTGTCTAAAACGAGGAGCTGAAAAAAGGAAATTTGAGCTAAAAAAAGGAAATTTCAGCAGACAGCCCCATAAAGCCTTTAATTAAGGAAACTACCAAGCAAAATGTTTCAAGATGCTGTATACTTTTAACGAAGATGTTTAGCAGTAAAGCATTTGTAGCACGGGCTCTTAGGACCATTCGTCTCAGAGTGGGGTAAGAAACTGGGCAAATGGATGGAAAAATGAGGAAAAGTAATAGCCTGGTTTTATCTAGGGTCTAACCTATGTAGTTGGTAGTGAAGGGTGCACAAGAGCAGGGGTGGGGGGAGAGGGAGGAGGTGTTAAACCGTGCAATAGTTAGTGAAGTTTAGGTTGATCTAGACACAGCATCCTCTATATATCCATCCTTCAAGAGGCTAGAAATACTTGGCAAGTAACAGTGCATAATTCCAGATCATGGCAATACAGTTCAGAGGTTTGTATACTTCCAAAGAGAGCACAGGGAAAAGCATCTGTCAGAATCAAGTTGATATCACTCTGTATAAATAGTTAGAGTTGACATTTCTGATTGTGGTAAACTGAGAAAAATTTGCATTACTTCTTCTGAATATGCCTCACTTTTTCATTGCTCCTTGGTTGTGGTCTGTGTGCTATGGAGTTGCCCAAAAAGAAATCTTCAAGAAATGCGGTAGGAAAGAGAAAAAAAAAAGGATTTGACCCACTTTGTATGTTCTCTATTTGTTATCCCTCTGTCTAGAATGGATTATTCTTTCTAGGGCTAAAGCCTGGCATCAAAGAAGATCCCATGTCCATAGTGAAGATAGGGGAACTGAGTGAAGGGAGGCAGTGACACCCAGGGTGTCAGTGAAAAGCTGACAGTTTGGCAAAGGCTTACAGAGGGAGAAAGGTAGAAAATGAAGCGGAAGCCATCTGCTTCTCTTTACCACAGATGAAACAAACTGCTGTAAGTGATAACTGTATTTGCAGGCCTTTGCCTGTTCATACCTCGTCTCCTTACTTGATATTGAGTAATGAGCAAATAATGCTTTTGCCTGAAGATCCTTGTCACTGCAAACTTGTCACAGAGTCCTGGGAGGAAATCCTTGAGGATGCCAAACCTCGACTGCAACTTGTGGCAGACACCATAGGGAAGTTCCTATGGATGCCAGAACCCCAACCGAGACAGTGTCATTAGCGGGTCTGGGAACCAGACAGGTGTATTCCCTCGCTGGAGAGCACTTGGATGACTCAGGGCTCTGCTGGGCGCAGTACATGAAGCCAAGTGTCAGTCCTGTGCTGAAATGGAGGCAAAGAGGCACGGTTTAGAGAGAAGCTGCTCCTGTACAGTCAGTCTAAATTAGGAAAAAGACAGAAATATGAATTGCTAATCATTCGTCATCTTTAGTAGAGAGTTCAGTCATCTGACTTTTTAAAGAAAGTCATGTGTTTCTATTAACAGCCTCTTCTATCACAAACACACATACAGCTTATGACAATATTTTAGGATGTGAGCCCTTTCCCTCGACATTTTGTTTTGAAAATGTACTGTCATTCAGAAGGAAAAAAGTAAATGTTGTTAATGCTTTCAGTGAGAGCAGAGTACATGTAGAGAAAATGTTTAGAGATGTTTCACGTTTTTATGACAAGGACTGCTTTTTACCTCGGCGTGAAGCCTTAAAAGCTGTAGTACAAATACAGCTGAACCAAAAAGCAAGGTGAATTTTATTGTAATCGAGGTAGAAAACTTGAGCTTTCTAAATCACACAGGTAATACTGTAAAAAGTTGGTGAAAATAGGTCACTGTAGTGTTGGAATTGGGAGTCAGAGCTCCGCTGCTGGCCTTCTACACTCAAAATTTTTGGAATGTATCATCAAGACTTTACAAATAATTAAGCCAACCCAAAACATCGTCCAGAACGTAAGCCTCGTACTTGTATGGTCTGTATTTGTATAAAATAAGCTGTCCACATATAGTCCTCTACCCACCATTGATTACCTAATTACGCAATCACTCCATCAGTAAATCAGCACAACATCTGTGACCCTACATGTCACCACAGTAGCCCCCTCTGATTCCCCAGGAGCTTTGCCGAGGCGGTTCTGCTGACATAATATATTCATTATCCATTAGATCTGGCACACGCTCTGCAGTGCTCAATTACAATACAATCGAGCGGAGGGCCTGGTGTCAGCCCATGTAATGACTTTCTGATTATCTGTCTTTAAATGATGAATGAAATGAAAATGTACTATTCAAACCAAATGTAAGATTGCTAAAGACGCTAAATGAAAATTTTACGTATACACTTTATGAAAAGAGGGATGAGGTTAGAGGGTAAGGGTTTGCCTGACATTCCAAAATAAATAGGTAGAAATCTTTCCTTAAGCCACTGTAAAACCATCTGGTGGAACGATGCTGCCTTCAATATTGTCATCTTGTGCCCATGCATTTTATGACTCTCTCAGATGTTTTCAGTCTCCCCGTAATTCATTACCAGGACTTAAATTTTGATGATTTTTTTTTTCCAATTAATTTCATCTTTTCCTTTTTTGTCAGAGAGATTAGTTGCTTGAGTTAACTTTGTGTAGACTAAAGCTGATTATAATTGAGAGCTGTAATAATGAGTCACCTGCAAGTTCATGTCTTTTTTTATTTTAAGAATTGTGGGGAAAAATGCTTTACATCGTTTACCTTTAAAAAAATATTTCTATGTGGAACTCTATGTTACAGCTTTTTGTTAAAGAGGTGTTTGGGAACAACACTCGTGGTCTCCATTTTATCTTCAGATAAGAAGATAAAAGATGTGCATGTTGTGCAGTACCGATCTGTAAAACCCTAGATAATGAATGACGGAGATCACTGCCAGATGTGATTTCTTACATCATTTCTTAACATCACAGCATGTATCCAAGCCTCGGTGAGTAGGCTATTATCTCATAGAATAAATACAACATATCAGTGTGGGGAATAATATTTTAACTGAATGGTATCCCTCTAAGTAGACTAAAACAAAATGAGAGTTTTCAGTATATGCCAGGATTATAAATAGATGGGAGATTCATAAGCATTCTGCTGTTCAAATAATTATGAAGCAGATGTTTGATGGTACAGTCATTTCTGTCTCTGTTTACATCTTCAGTTATTTTAGTTATAATTGAAAATCCCATAAAGCTGCATGTTGGAGCGCTCTTTGAATCTCACTTAAATTATAACTTCCCATTTTATACCCTTAAGTTGAATATTTCAAGCTTTTGAGTGGTGTGCAGCTTTTCTGGGAAATGGAGCTCTATCTCTTCAAGCCCTCTGTGGCCAGTTGCAGGGCTAATTCTTTGCCAGAACAGCATCACGGAAATTGTTTGGTACTTTTACCTTGTGTCCAGATATGTCATGTTGTGCGTCCTGATATGTATCAGCATCCTGATAGCTCCATTCTACTGCTGCTTTTGATACCAAACTATTTTGACCTGACGCAGCATGGACAGCTGAATTTTGTTGCTTGTAAGCTTTGTGTGCATGAGCAATAAATACAATTGCAATACAGAATTCTATACTGATTGAAAACCAAGAAAGGCAGCAGCAACGCTCTGGAATTTGTAAAATTGTCCTGTTCAGTTATAAAACTTGATGCTGCATGGCCGCTGCAATAAATTTGTTTTTACAAATATTCTCCTGATTTGGGAGCTTGAGGGAATAAATCAAAGAAAAAGTTGGGTACCTTCCTGGTGCTGCATGGTTTATGACAAATCTATGATTAAACTTTAGACACAAATGAATTTGACTCAAAAGTGTAATCTCTAAATGAAAAGCTGACCAAAGATTTTGCTGTTTATTTAGGGTTGAGTCAGTCCTTTCTAGAAAATACTTGTTCCTTTTGTAAAAGAACTTTGGAAACTGATATTCCCCAGGATCTCATTTTGACTACATATTTAATAACAAACTTTCTGACCAAAACCAGAGAAATACACCAACCTAACATGAGTTAGAGAGATGCTGTCAACAGGAAGCGGGACATTCTGCCTCTACAAATACATTAGATTAATGTAAACCAAGGGGCAAAGTTAGTCCGGGCTCAGGAATCCGGATGGGTCTTACAACCTCATGAAAGGAAATGGTAGAATCTGTTGCATTAGAAGAGACCTCGTGGTGAAATAATTTCAACTAATACGGTACTATTGTTCAGACTGTTCCTATTATTTTAATCACCATCACAGGACCCATCTTCTATGCCCCTTTTATTTTAACTTTTAAAAAATCAAGGACTGATTTTTTTATAAGTCAGTAAATTCTTTCAGTTCAATTATTTTGTCAGATGGGAGAAAGATGCAAACAGCTACTGCCTCTGAATGATGATATTTCTATCAAATTTAGTTATATTCCCATTAAAATAAAATAAAATATAATATTTTAATTTAAATTTAATATTTTCAGTTGCCTGTAGAACCCAAACCATATGAAATGTTGAAATGTCTGACAAGTAATTCTTGTTTTCTTCATTTAATTTCCTCCCCTCTTTCCTCATTGGATATAATCCTTAGCAGCTCTGAAGATTTGTAGTATCGGGTAACAAAGCTGGGATAATGCAGCAGAGCGCAAACCCTACACTCTTCCTCAACTAGAGGACAGAGATGACCTCTAGAAGAATAATGCCATTTAGTGCTGCTCCACTGGATTTACTCCTGTTTGTGCTTGTTAGCGTTAGAAGGCAAAAAGCCAGACAGCAAGGAGAAAAAAAGTGTGAGGAAAGTCAAAGAAAGGTAAATGCTTGGAAGGATTGTAATGCTTTTGTGACTTTCATGCTAGATTAGAAAAGTTGCAAGTTTACAAATTAATTGGTGAAAGTACACGTACTAAGTAATTATAAATTGATACTGAAGGCGAAGAATAGTATCTTCCTGTTTTTTCTGTAAATCAGGTGCTGGACCTTCTGTGAAATAACTCTAGAGAATCTCTTGAACAAAATATAGTTAGTATTTGTTACTATTTTAATGTTAGAGAATTAAAATGCATGTGAGAGATTTGTTATTCCAAGCAATTCCTTTCCTCAGTTTTCCTTTTTTTCTTCCTTTCTGTTTCACATTAGAGCTTTTCCACACCGGGACAAGGTGCTGTCCCAGGCTGCCAGCCCCCTCTGTGCCAGTGTACAGCCAGTGATAGGTTGGATAGCTAACTGCCAGGGAATGAAATGCTGACATGTAGTGTACATGCTAATTTCCCTGTAAACCCCAAAGGGTTTGGCAACTGTGGGGAATTAATGGAGTACAGCCTGAAGCAGTACATTTCTCCCCTCTAGGTCCCGACACTATACCCACAAAAGAGCTCAAGATGTCGCCTTTGTTTTAAGGGAAGGCATCCAATGCTTGGATTTATCCTAGCCTGGGATACAGCTCCCCTTGGGTTTTGAATTACCTCAAGTGATTTACAGCTCATGTTGAAAGGCTCCATTATATTCCCAGGCTTTGTTAGTAGCGTAGGCTGAATGATTTAAGATGGTGGTTTTCAGAGGTTATTGTGTTGTCTGGATAACATGAGGAGCGTCCTGCTTGTGCTTCCCACTCTTGTACTTTTCTCAACCTTTTACATGCAGGGCGTATAGACAGTTTTCTATGACAAAAGAAACAAAACCAAGTAGAAATTAGACTAATCTTTCAGTGGTCAGTTACTTCTCTCCATTATGTTCAGTTGTACATATGTAGAAATGCTACTGCATATGTATTTTTTTTAATCTCCTTATGACAACCTTTCTAACACCTTCTGACATGTGATGCTGTGCAGGCGCTTGGGCTGAGAAGCACAGTCTTCAAGGACGCTCTGGAAAGCTTAAGATACCTGCTTTCCATGATACCAGCTACAGCTGCTCAAAGATGCTGGGGTCTAAAAAGCATTCTTAGGCCCCCATGAGTAGCTGGACACATATTTAGCCATTTCAGTGATGCTGGATGTCATGTGCTAGACGTGTTATTCTGCTTGCTAGTGATACAAGAATGTGTATGCAAGTAAAAGCTACAACTCATAAGTCCTTTCCCTGCTCTTTGATAGAAAAGTGACATACGCATTATTGATCTACATATTTTACATAGCCAGAAAAGTGCATTGGTGCTCACCACAGGAGTTCTAAGTTTCCATTAAAATGTATACTGATAATGTTGAGAAACAAACAGGATTTGATTAGAAATCTTATATTGCTGCTTATTAGAAGTACATTTTCATGTCTCTTAATAAAAATAAAATTTTAATCTCAAGCTTCTTACAGTACTGGTCAGTAATTGAAATAGTCCACAACTGGAAGACCATTTTTTTACAAGCTAAATCTTTGGGTTCTTGTTGGGTGCATTGTTAAGAGCTGTTCTCAGCAATCAGGACATTCCACAGCCAGGTTTAAAACACTGTGCTGGTGAGACTAACCTTTCCTCTCATTTTCATATGTGATGACTGGTTTGCCTTAGATAAATGACAGAGACAACTGGACCAAAAGGTGTCTTCTGGTTTCAGTTATCATCTTTTAAAACCTATGCCTTATAAATAGAGAAAGCACAACATGTCTCAGTAGCTTACAAAATAAAGTTGGCTCTCTGTTTTCAAAGTAGCAGAGATTCCAGCCTCTCTCACTTGGTTGTCAGGTTTTGATTGACAATGATTTTTCCAACAGTTTTCTCCTGCTTCAAAATATCACGGGAAGGATATTATGCATTCCCAACCTGTCAGCTTTGGCTGCCTTACAGAGTGTTCAATTATGCTCTAATCGAATAGCTGCCCAATCTAGGCCACATAATGACTTCCTGATTATCTGACTTTAAATGATAAATGAAATGAATATGTAACATTCTTTGCAAATACAGGATAGTCACCGAGCCAAATGAAAACTGATTTTGTGCCCTTTTGTCTTAAAAAAAAATAATTTTATTGTAATTCCATTCAACAGTTGTTCTGTT
Organism: Jacana jacana; assembly: GCA_013400555.1. Lineage (NCBI taxonomy): Eukaryota > Metazoa > Chordata > Aves > Charadriiformes > Jacanidae > Jacana > Jacana jacana. The sequence goes on along the minus strand of VZTM01041553.1, from coordinate 14,898 downwards.
GCTTGTTTTGCCTTCATTAAGATAAACACAGAGTGAGTTATCTAGGAAAACATTAGTCTTCATTCTTCTTTTCAAACAGATGCTGAAGGTGTTAAACAGTGTTTATATTGTTCTCCTTCCACTCTTTACATCGACTTGTTATATAAAGCAAGGTCAGATTTAGATGATCAGTTCCTATTGGGAATATTTCAATACATGCTGGCACTGCAACAAGTCTGTTGTGAGTAATGTATTATACAGACAACATTAAGGTCTGAATAAATTATTTAGTGGTGATAGTGCTAGATGTTTTTCATTTCCAGTCTGTGGTATTTGTACTAAGCAACCAATATGGCATTTGAAATCAAATAAAGTTCTACCACCTCATTGGGGTGGTGTACATTTATTAAGCCAAAGTCAGAACAGAGTCTTATAATGATCTTTCAAAGGCTTGTCAGGGAGATTTTCAAGCCTCTTTTTCCAGTAGCCTATGATGGGCATTTTTCTGAAGCAGTTCTGCTTAATTTTAGATACGATTGTTTGTGCCAAAGTGATTTGTGAAAAGTTGCCTTGATAGAAAGATTGAAAATAAAGCAGCTCCTGACTTTTTGACACATTACCCTGATATTTGTGGCTTCTAAGTCAAAAAACCCCCATTTGTATCGTGTGATATAATAGATAAAAAGAATACTTGTGGTGAAGTTTGACTCATTTTGAACTTTGTTAATTGGCTATAGCACTGGCAGTACTCCTAGATGAAAGAAGTACTTTAACCCTATTCTGAGTAATTCATCTCTGAACCCAGTTAGAACATCATTCTTTCCAGTGTTCAGTCCTGTGTGAAGATAACAATCGCTATGTACAATTCTCGAGCTTCTCTGTAGCAGAATGTTCTTTCAAGTATATTCCTTTTGCCACTATTGTTGTTTTTATTAGGCAGATCACGGCTGGGAGTAGGATCTCAAGGACCAATTATTTATTGAAAATGCTCCAGTGACTGAAATACCTAAGAGAAATGTATCCTCCTCTTAGGGCAGCATTTTGGGAATGACCCCCTCCCCTCAGGACTAAATACCTTTCATGAAAAAGTTGATGCCAGTCATGTAACAGGCAGATTAATGATGATTCAGTCATCAGTGAGGTGTGTTGAGGCACATGGATCCCGGTATGTCAGACAGATGCAGAGAAAGGCTGCACCGCACACGTGCCTCACGCTCCTTCAATTCCAGGTGCCAAGCGAGAAAAATCAGGTTGACCTGATAATTCCTGCAAAACAGTAGGTCTTCTTTTGAAATCTCTCCTATGTGTTAGCCAAAGTTTGCATTTCAGCAGATAATGGATGATTTTCCATGCTTTAAAATATTATAACGTGGTTTTTGTCCTGTTGCATCTTTATATCATGAGGAGCTCTCACTTGAGGAGTCTCTTCTGGGAGAGAAGAGGTTAGGGACTGTTTCTGTAGTGCTTTGGAGAGTAGGCGACAGGGCAGTGAGCCAGAGGAACCCAGTCAGCAGACCAAATAGCTCTAAGGAGACATTTCTGAATGGAGGTGGGGAACCTATGTGTGTTGGGGACAACTTCATCAATTCAACAATTAAGAAATGATAGCCTGTCTCAGCTTAACTTAAAGTAGCAAAAGGGTCTTCCTGTGTTGTACAACCCTGTCAGAGTGCGCTTAAAGTTAACGCAGCTTTAGGGCAAACTGTATTCTAATTTACCTCGCTATTCTCCCTGTTCTGCTTCCAGTGGTTGCTAATACATTTCACCAAAATGAAGAATTGCATTACCTAAAGAAAGCTATTTAAAGTTTCAAAACAAGGTATCCTTCTGGTTTAGTAGACTATGATTCAGGAGATCAGAACTCTTGTAATTTTTTCTTCTGTGTCACAGATTGAATGACTTGAAAGGCACTAAAGCAATTTCTTAGGTATTAAATAACATCTATTTTGAAATGAAATAAGAAATTCCCAGATTCTGGAAAGACACGGGGTTTCTAATTAAACTTCTTGGGGCTGCATTGTAACAGTCTTTCTAACTACTCTCTCACAGTTGGAACACACAACAGAAGTAAAACTAAGGGTACCTGAGCTCTTACACAGTTAAAGTACTTTCAGTTGCCTAAGTTCTCTTGATTTCATACTGCTGTGCTTGTGATTCTTTAAATTAGCTACAGCTGAGCTGGCTGCAGCTAATGGATAGTTGCTGTGAGCATGGTTATTTCCTTAGTAGATCTGAAGCGAGATGGAGGATATTTCTATTTTCTGATTAGGTAAGGTAGTATTTATACATAGAACAAACAAATTTAATTAATTAAAAGTGTGTCCTTTCTTTTTATTATCTTTTTTCTCTTTTTTTTTTTTTTTTTCTACACTAATTGCTATTATGCCAAACTGAGGTAATTATAGTGTATGTCTATACTGCTGTAATGATAATTCTTACAGTTATTATACAGGCAGGCTAGTTCACTGTTCCTAATCCTCTGCACTTCAGTACAATCAACTACCTGAGTATTTGCACTGAATTTTGTTGGTTTTTTAACAGATAAAAGTGCATTTCTCTGTAGCTGCTGTGTTAATTTTAGCTTGAGTTGCCTTCTTAGAAGTGATGTCTGTATGTTATAGTAATGCAGACGTACTTTCTCCTACTCTGTGAAATTCAGTAAAGAAGAAAGAAATATTTTCTCTGTGGTTTAAAAGCTATTTTGAAATATACCTTTGAAAAATTAAGAAGAGAGAAAGCTAATTTAGTTGGTTCTTAGTTCATCTCTTGTAAACACCGACAGCATTTTCAAAGCAAGAGCGGCTATAAATATAATTCGGAGAAATATGTTTTATTACACAGATGAGGGGAAGAGGAAATCAATCCAAACTGCATTCTCTCTTGTTTTGGAAGTTGCAGTGGGAAGAACGTGCCAGTATATTTGTCATGCTTTATAATGCATACCTTTTCCACTCTTTCACTTGCTTTCCTGCACATTTCCAAAAATAGAAAAAAATAGTGGCCTGAGGACAACTCTTAAATGGGTCTGAGCACTGAAGGCTTAGTGAAGACTGGTCATTGCATGCTAATTGTGAACTCTGTCAGAGAAGGAATATAGACAAACAGAAATGCAGAATATATGGAGACTCTTCCTAGAGCGCAGACAGAAAAATAGTTATTTGTTTTCCTAGTAGCAGCTTTGCTAAAAGCAACCAGGTAAACTAGCCATAAAATGTTGCTATTTCTGTAATCTAGATGACAAAATATAAATCTGATTTAGGAAAACCACTATATTTAGCCAGATAGCTGTTTACACCTGTGTTGCTGGATACCTCTTAAAAGAGTTGAAATTCAACTAAATTAAATCATTCTGATCTAAGCACAGATTGTGTTATAGAGCATTCAGTTGTAATGCTAAAGAAGACAAAGGAAAATAGTACTAAAATCTGATCCTTAAACAAGAAAGAGGAGGGGGAAGGTGGCAGCAGAAACCTTTGTTAAGAAATACTTAAAGATTAGTCTCTCTTCCCAGCCTTCTGGTGCACTTCTGTAGTATGAAACTGTGCTGATAGTCCAGGAAGGTGTTACCCTGACTAATTCTGTAACGTTTTATTTGGCCTAAAAGGCCAAGTGAGGATGGAATATAAACCATTTGTAAAATCTGGTATGAACACAAAACCACAGAGTTTTTTTTGAACCTGTTCTTATAACTTAATAATTTACTGTCATGTTTATGTCTAGGATTCATGAATGTTGCTGTAGGGGTTCTGCATTCCTAATTGTATCAAGGTGGTTCCCTCTCAGGGTCAGTTGCTCCACAGAAAATTCAAGTGCGAGCAGGAGCTCTGCAAGCCCACACCCGCACTCCTTGAGGGCTAGGAACCAGTGTGCAGCAGTTAGCAATTGTTTAATTTCTCATATTTTTTCTAGTATTGGTTAATATATTTACATTACAACGTTTACATTACAACATTTACATTAATGGGTAGTCTTTATGTGGTTGATTTTGAGGAATGAAAATTGTCTTGCCAGATCTTGGATACTCAATGTGAATCGTGTTTGTGAGGAGGAGGCAGTGCAGCGCATGAAATAATGGATCCTCTTTGAGAATTTTTTGAGGAATTTACTCTTGAGAAAAGGAGAAAAAAAAAAAAAAGGGTGCCACTGAGTCTTAATGGAGATGGTAATTCTAAACTGTTTCATTGTTTTTTAAAGCAACCCTTAATAAATAATAATGAAAGAAATTTCTAACTTTGCATCTGAATGTTGGTTTTGGGGAGATAGTAGTGATGGTGTTGCTATCATAGTACCCAATAGTGGTGTTAAGTACTTAAAGTACTTATCTCTGCATACATAGGAATGTCTGAGAAATTGTGATGCTGAACTTGACCGAAAAGCTCTTGGGCTTTAAAACACAAGAACCCTCAAAATTTTGTTATATATTTACTAAATTGATAACAATAACCGACAACCACGCGTGTAGTATGAAAGACAAAAGGCACAATACACTGGGAAAGTGACCCAAGGGTAACCGAACACTGACTCGGTTTTGCTGCCCTGGCCTGGCTCCTCTCCACAGGCCCCACTGTGGCGGCCGCAGCACCTACCTCCCCCCCGCCTCATGCTTACCCTTTGCTGTTCACAGGGCTCTTTCTCACGTTTTGCCCTTTCCGCCAAGGAATCATTTTGTCTTTTCTTGAAAGTGTTTCTCCAGAGGCTGCCCCAGCCTGCCTGATGGGCTGAGCTGTGTTCTGCTGGGGGTCAGAACCAGCCAGAACCATCTGGATCCGGTCTGTCCTCACAGGCCCTGGTCTGGGAGAACCAGGGCAGCTGTGTGAGGGATGGCCATGAGGCTGAGGAGGTAAAACCAGAGAATGAGAAGTGTAAGCTGAGGAATTAGTTGGCTGAAGGACAGAAAATGAAAGCAATTCTGTGCTGCCATTAGGGTCACATTGCTTAAGACTGTGTTTTGCTTTGGTACTTGCGTGGCTGGTGCAAACACAGCTGCTTAGGGGATGTTTGCTGGTATAAAAACAAGACAATATTGTCATTCCAGCGTACAGGAAAGCTGAGTAACTCTGAGGGCAGCACTAACACGTGACATTTAAACCCAGTAGCATGATGTATGGGGTATATAATCAAGGAACAGGAAGGTTTCTGCTGTGAGTTTGTATCTCGTCAGCTGGATGCCCAAAGATGAGACCTGAGTGCAGGATGGCTGCTGAAGCCAGGGCTGCTGGCCCAGAAGGTACAATTCCAAACGTATTTGCTACAGGCAGGGAAGTGTTAAAATGACCTTGCAATGGAATACAGTGTTTAAAATCTAGTTTTCCTTGTTAAATAAATGGAGGGGAAAAAAAGGATGGGTCAGATAGTGTACAATGACAATTAGGATAATGGGTAACTTGTCTTGCAAATGAGTGTAAAAGGCCTTTAATCATTGGGCCTGCCTGAGAGAGGATCTGAATTTATAACTACTTTTTATAAATGCACTACGAATAAATATTGGGAAAGGGAAAAGAGCTGTTTAACCTGAAGTAAAATCTTGGTAAAAGAACCCAAGGGTACCATCTGGCCATGATTAAAGTGGGTTTTGTCCTACCTACTGGAGAATGTAGAGTCACCTTTCAGTAGTTTAATGGGGTCAGCAAACCTGAGTTTTAAGGCAGGATGGGGTCACTTTATTTTTGCAATTACTCTTTTGGTTACATTCTTTGTAATGGATTGTCTCAGTTACCCAGATTTTCTTTTCCCAGATATGTAACTGTTACTTCAAATCCTGAGGTGTCTTTTTCCCTATAAAAGGATACATCAAAGTCAAGACATTCCACTTCCTTTTACACAACAGAAGTGTAGTCTTGCAGTATTAAATGTGTTGGGAGATTAGTGGGTAGCATCTTTGGGAGTAGAGAGGGGCTATAAATAATTATTACTGCAGTGTGAAGCTCAAAGGACTTGAGAAAGAAGAGCAAGCTGAAATACTTGGGTTTTTTTCCTTCAACCGTGTCAATGTCAACATTTGACATAAGATAGAAGAAGGGCTGTGAGCAAAATGCAATGATTATAAGCAACAGTAAAATATATTTAATTGCACAATAATGTTGAAGCTGGATTGCCTGATAATGTGTTAATTGTACTCTAGCTACTGATAGTCATTAAGACTGCCACTGGGCATTATTTTTAAAGAGGAAAGTATGGCTTAATGAAGTTTTGATGCTTGCTTGTTGCAGAAATGGTACATAGTCTTCTTTTCTGACAGTATCTAGCGCCAGTCAGCATTGCATTTAGCTTGTAATAAAAGCACAAGTATACACCTTACAACCTTGCACTGTAGGTTATCAGTACCCAGGTCATATTGGGCTCTATGGAGAGAACCTCTTTCAAAATAATTTTGGTTTTGTTTTGTTTGGGTTTTTTTGGTTTGTTTTTCTGATCGTCATTTGAAAAATGTGTATCCAGGAATATGTTGTTAATCAAAATGTTGTATGTCATTATGACACTTGGAAAAAAATCTGTCCAGAAAAACACAAGAGCTATTAAGTAGTGGTGTGTATGCAGGCTGACATTCTTTTCATGTTCTGTGCTTCAAATAATTAATGAAAACTACTTAAAATTCAAAGAGAAGAGATGGCTGTTCTTAACTGGGATTTGAAAATATCTGTAAGGTGGAGTTAGTACAGACACTTTTTCTGAAAACACTAAAATTTTTCAACCATTTATGCTTCTGTATCCTGGCTGATTTAGTGAAATTTAAGTGAACTGACTATTTAATTAAAAAATTCCATTTTGATTATTTCGAATGATAATCAATCAAGGGAGGAAATCCTGCTGGCATGAAGACTTTGAAGGTGACTGAAAATAAATCTATCAAAAGTAAATATATATATATGTTCTGCTTTGAGGATATTTCTTCAGAGAATGGGACGTCATCTCATAGTCCTTTGTAATAAATACACTGAGAAAAAGCCAGAGTATTGTACACATATAAGAGAGTCCTGAAGCTGGCTGTGATTTCAGAATTTTAAATTAGGAAGAGGAGTGAAGTCAACAAAGCCATTTGATGTCTGTCTCCTAAGAAAGTGGTAGCAAGGCACAGGTATTTTTAATTTGTACCAAGGAAGTTAGATCTTTGCCCCTTGGCTCCGTCTGCTGACTCTTGGCATCTGCCACCCCTGGATAAAGTCAGTGTTCAAAATGGCATACCCTATATGCTTTCAGAGGGCTCAGAAATGAATTCTTAGAACGTCTCGACAGATTTTAGAGCAGGATATGTGATTATAACACTGAGGCATTAGCATACTGGCTCCTTCCGCTATTTCCCCCTGCCCCCCATTCCCCCTCCTTTTCTGGATGTACGTGATAAATGACAGATTCTCTCAGATAATATTCATGTGGTACTCCAAAATAATTCTGCAGACATGGTAAAAGCTTTTAGAGACTGTAAAACTGATTATCTCTTCTGTAGCTCTTTTCATCTTCAAAGCACTTACCAACATTAACTAATTAATCCTCACAGCGTCCCTCTTAGATATCATTGCCATTATACAGATGAAGGAAGGGAAGCAAACACTTTGTGACTAACTCATGATCACCAAGACAGCTGGTGACAGAGTTGGAATTGCAATGCACAGACCTGTAGTTCCAGGTTCTCTGCTTGAACTGCCATGTCATTCCTCTCTTGCCAAATATACCTATAGGTATTGGTACCCTCACTGTGCTTAAGGACCAAGTTTCTATTAATTACATCCTGTTAGGAATTGCTTTGATGGGAAATTTCTTTGTAGTCAGACTGTTATATTTTTAAACTCTTCTGCAGCTTTTTTCCTGAACGGTCCAAAGTGCAAGCACAAACAGGTTGCACCAAAAATTGTTTACTTTGGATGCAGATATATCTAATTTTAAAATGCTTCAGATAATAAAAATGGTAAACTCTTCAGGAAATAAAACTTGTATTTCTTGGTTATACACTGCGAAATGCAAGTCAAAAATAGTGCCATGTGTATCCATTCTGTTCTCTGCGGGATAAATTTCTTAATGGGCTGTTGCTCTGGGTGCACTGTGCCTGCTTCTTACTGACTTCACATGCATTAGATGAGTTCCTGGCTGCGTTCTCTTACAAGGAAGCCTGATGAGGACATGAGGCAAGGTGGAAACGGGGGCACCCAAATTGTAGCTAGATGCTACAACAATATTTTCAAATTTGATGATGTAATTTTTTTGCAGATTCTCGTGTGTGTGTGTGTAGCTTCCAGTAGAATCAATACTTTCATGAAAAAATGTTTTCTTGAAAACTATTCTCTAAGCCCTAAAAGTTCTGTCAAAAATCATTTGTGTGGAGCCTTGAGAAAAGGCCCACTAGATACAGCAGGTAGAATACACATCCATTAACCACATCTTTTATGATGAGGCTTAGGTGTATAGGCAATAGTAGCAAACAGGAGAGGTTTTCATCTGTGATTTTTCATGGGTTTTGATGAGTGATGATATCAGTGATGCTTAAACTGAATGAGGAGGATCGTAACGTGAACTTTAAGGCAACTAGTGAATGTGATGTGAAGCATAGATTAAATGACAATAAACGCAACTCATGCTACTACAGGAAGTGTAATTAAAGCATACAGTAGCAATAACTGCCCGGATCTGCCTGGAAAATCCACCCTGAAAATCCTCCTGATTGATGCTTACCAAATTGGGAACCTGCTATTTTTCAAACTTCCACGCTGGCTAGTGCTGCTGCCACCCAAAGTAAAAATATATTGTTTTAAGCAAAAACTAACATTTGATGTAGAAGAACTTCTGTTGGGTAAAGGATGTACAATGAAACTTGGACCCTGTTGAAAATCTGGGTTTGCCTCTTGGCAAAGCTCTGCTCCACAGTGTGAAAGAGCATTAAGGGGCTTTACGCTAGTGGAGCAGCACAGGCTGTGGGGCTTACAGGGTGTGGAAAGATCTAGAAAGCAATATGACAAGACTGCCCTATAGATCTTAGTATGCCTGATTTTTAATTTTTTTTTCCCAATTTAAATGATCAAATCAAAATACATAAAAACCTCCAGATATGTCTTTTAGAATAAAAAATGATAAACTTAGATCCTTTATTTTTCAGGTATGCTAGGTGTCAGAAAGAGACCTCAGAATGTTTATGCTCTTTCCTTATTTGTCTGTAGAGGGTTGGCTTCCTCTGCTAAATTGAAAATAGAGTCTCTTACGGGCATATTGTGTAATTGTGGACAAAAGATTAAGCAAATGTACATCTCAGATTTTTAATCTGGTAAAGTGGGAACACAATAAAGGCTAGAAGAGGGTTTGGGTTTTTTTTATTTTTTATTTTTTGTAAGTGGTCTAAAAATGATTACAGAAGGTTAGGATTTGGAAGTTAGGGTGTAACTAAGTTTGTTGAAAGATGGATCTTGTAGAGTTACTGTTGGCCAACTGCAAACCTCAGAGAGCCAGCAATTGTAATGGTTAGGCAAGAAGCAGAAATTGAAAAAAAAAAGCCTCATTCCTCTAGTCTGAATGCAGTGACCAGTTTATCAAAATACTTAGTATATTACTGTTGAACTTAAAAACTTGCAAGTTTGTCCTTGTGCTGCAGTGAAACAAACTACACAGTAGAAGGCTTAAGTTTTAAAAGTCCAGAGGACTAAAGTTTAAGGTGTGGTGGAAGTCTCCCCCATCTCCTTTAGGGATGTGGTTTTTAACTATCTCCGAGGCTGATGACCAACTTGGTGTGTGTTCCTTTCACATCTATTTGCCCGTTGATGAACCATTCGCCATGAGAATTGCTCTTTAGCTTTGTGTGAGAAACCAGTCCAGGGATTGGTGAACAGATGGTGGAATTGTTGGTGCTGTGACTTCAGCTCTTTCTGGTTGCCAGCTGAGTGAGATGGCTGGGTCTGTAGGCAATCCCCAGCAGGATGAGAGGGATCACTGCACCTTCCTGTGAGTACAGAAAGCTGCTTGGAGAAGGAGGGCAGGGTGTTGGCTCTGATGGTGTCAATAAATAGCACTCAAACTTCAGCAGACATGTTCCTAAAAAAATTAGGAAGTATAAAATTAATATTTAACCAGATTACTACATTTTGTCTGCTTCGTTAATTTTTTATTAATTTATGATAATGCTGTTGATGGAAATAACATTGCCAGGGTGTGGGGTTTTTTTTAGGATGGGATTTTTTTTGCCTGGGGTGTTGGTTTGGCGTTGTTTTGGTTTTTTTTTTTTAAACTGTATTCTGGTAAATGGAAACTTACCTTTCTTATGAACACAAACCATCTAACGAGCCATATTGGCCAAATGCTGCAATAAGACTACAGTTATTAGGGCATGATGCATTAATGTTTTATGTTGGTCATAACTCAGCTTTAAGAGATTAATAATGGAGATCTGAGGGGAATGCTGTCTTAAGTGTTTGTGATTATTTTAATACTAAGACATACTGTAGAAAAGGAAATTACTTTCAGGTAGTGACCCGTTCTGCCTGTAGAGAGAATATTCTGAAGGAAATGTTGTTCCCATTTTCTTCCAATAACTCTTAAGCAGTTCTGCTGACGTGAATTAATAGGAGCAACTCTTCATGAGTACAAATCCATGAGAACTATCACTGTCCTTAAAAAAAAAAAAAAAATTAAAATTCCAAAGTCGCTTGAGCTCGTATTTTTTTTGTCAACATTATTTTGAAGG
>VZTM01041551.1:194169-312709 GCA_013400555.1 Jacana jacana | reverse complement strand
ATACCTTACAACCTTTGGAAAAGCTGGATCTCCCTGAATACATTCCCTTTTCCTAGCCATTTAGAAAACTGAAGATGCACATAATGTGTGTTAATTATTATATAGCAAGACATCTTGGATAAAATGAACTGTATCTCCTCCTTTTTGACTTTTCTCAGTTTCTAGCTACAGAACAGCTATTTCCTTAATGATGCTCAGACTTCTCTAGATCTTGCTGCTCCATCCCTCTTCCCCAAGGTCATTCGCAAATCCCCCATGTTATCATGACTAAGGATAAATAAATGTGCAGATGCATGTGGGGAACAAAAAGAAGAATGATATAACTCAAAATTTCCCCAAACACTGTGGTGCACATGTGGTTTTTCCCGGGAAAGGTTTGAGAGAGGAAAAGCTTAAGATGACAGATGTTAGTTATGTTTCTTTATGTCCTTTTGGAAGATGCTCAGATACTACAGAGCAAAGGACCTGAGTTAATTCCATTTGTTTAAATATCCTTGTACATTTTACGTTTTACTTTCTGTATGGTTGGTGGACTTGAGATTGTTTGTTTTATAAGTGTGTGATGTTCTTTCCCTGCCTGGGGCAACCAATTTAAATATACAGATAATTCACATAACCCTTCTTGAGACACAGATTGTTTTTTTTTTTCTTACCTAGGAACATATATACAAAATACCCAGCAGAATGTTTTATAAGAGGGGCTTTCTTCTTAGTAAGTCTCTGCAGTTATGAAACTCTTTATGAAATAATCACCCAAAATTTCTGTGGCAAAAGATTTGGCTTCTTAATACCAAAGCATTTCCTGAATTTAGTTGTTACCTAGTTATTGTCGGGACAGTGGCATTTGTTTTGATTTCAGAGCAGCTCAGTTTTCAGCGGGAAGAAGTCTGAAGCTGTATTTTTGCTTCAGGACAAGAAGCTGGAAGGCTAGAGAAGGATTCTTCATGCTGTGGCAGGCTCGCTCTAGGAAGCTACTGAACTGCTCAACTATTCTGCATCTCACTGTTTGCTTTAGTCATTTGAAATGTTAATGCTCTGGAAATGATTGCTTTGGAAACAAATGAAATTTCGAAGTTGGTTCATGAAGGTGGTCTCATGCAGACTTTATATTTTTCATATAGATAAAAAAAGTCTATATATTATTATTTCTATAATACATAAACCAAATATATATACATTTAATGCCTTACATTTTTAAAAAATGTTTTAGCAAAGAAGGGTACTATCTAGAAGAGAAGGACTTTTAATATTTAAAATTAAAAAACAGTCTTACAAGAACAGCTTACAACTTGCCCTTGATACGTTTCCTGTCGTGGCTTTTGGAATTCAGCATATGTTAGTTGCAGGTTTTGGGTTTGTTTTTTTTTATCCTCAGTCGTTATCGAGGGACATGATACATACTTCAGGGCAGGAAAGTGATGAATAAGAGCTGGTGAGTCGTATATTTTTTTTAAAGCTTCTTGTGGATTATTAATAATTTTTTTCAGAACACAAATACTCTTGTTCTGCCTACTGGACAAAATGAGTTAAAGCAAAAAACATCTTCAGACCATCAAGATGAAAGTTACTGTAGTTATATTCACGAGATAATAACTCTTTTTGGTGGTATTTGATGCCTGTGCAAGGGCTACCTGTCTGCAATGACCTGACCCAGACTTTTCCTTCTGGGGCTAGTCCTTTAGCTAGGCGCACCCCACTGACAGTCAGGGAAGCCTTGGGTGATGGCTTCAAATGTGCTGCTGCCCAAAGGTGCCACTGATCAAATGCCCACATTTCTGAGCAGAGGATATCCATGAAGTCTGGTAATATCTTCCTAACGTGTTCCCAGGACATCTACTGTTACTGCCCAGGGGCAAAGCTGCCACATTCTTCAACTTCAGTATTTTGAGGTTCTCCCATGGTTTTGTGATTATTTGTAACATGCTCAAATGTTCTGCCTGCATGGAAAGTAGGGGAAGGCATTTCAAAGAAGCAGCAGAGGTCAAGGAGAGTAAAGGGAACTGTAAAATATTTAGCAAATACTGATTTGGTAATATGAGCAAAACATGTCTTATGTCATGCAGCATGAGCTTATTTTAAAATGGATTCGAAGCAGTCGCAGAATCCTGAAACTGCCAGATTTAGACTTGTCTCACCTGACTGTGTGCTGAAGGCTCATCTACATGAGCAAAGGTGATCTGAAGCAGCAGAAGCAGATGGAAAGGATGAGAGCAGTTGTTTTTGTGGACCCTCATGACCCCGTTGAGGGCTGGAGTGCATTTGATGTGCAGCTGGAGAGGGGTTTCTGGCTTAGCTTCTTCCAAAAGCAACCTGGTTTGTGTGCCCCATGTGGGGACCAGGGTAAACTCTGGATAGCCCAAGCCAATGTGCTGGTACAGAGGTGGCCTCCATAGAGAGGGACACATCTGCAGGGGCAGTTCAGCTATTCCATCTCTTTTCATTTGACTATATTTGAAACTTAGGGTCAACAAACTCCTGATAAGGGTAGTTGGACATTTAGAGCTTTATGTGGAGTGAAGCTCAGCTTAACTGCTTGGAATAGCATAAGGAAAAATAGCATATATATAATAGCATAAGGAAAACCTTTTTTACTTTGAATGTAATAGAGCACTGGAACAGACTGCCCAGAGAGGTTGTGGAGTGGCCTGCTCTGGAGATTCAAAGCCGACCTGGATGTGTTCTGCTGCAGCCTGCTCTAGGTGAACCACCTTTGACAGGGGGATTGGACTAGATGATCTCCAGAGCTCCCTTCCAACTCCTACCATTCTGGGATGAGCAGTTTGTTCCTTTTGCCACAGAGTTTGTGGGCCTGGATTGTATTTCTCTGTTCTAAATTACTCCTTAAACAAAAATTTGTTGCACACAAAATGTGCTGGNCTATTCCATCTCTTTTCATTTGACTATATTTGAAACTTAGGGTCAACAAACTCCTGATAAGGGTAGTTGGACATTTAGAGCTTTATGTGGAGTGAAGCTCAGCTTAACTGCTTGGAATAGCATAAGGAAAAATAGCATATATATAATAGCATAAGGAAAACCTTTTTTACTTTGAATGTAATAGAGCACTGGAACAGACTGCCCAGAGAGGTTGTGGAGTGGCCTGCTCTGGAGATTCAAAGCCGACCTGGATGTGTTCTCCTGCAGCCTCCTCTAGGTGAACCACCTTTGACAGGGGGATTGGACTAGATGATCTCCAGAGCTCCCTTCCAACCCCTACCATTCTGGGATGAGCAGTTTGTTCCTTTTGCCACAGAGTTTGTGGTCCTGGACTGTATTTCTCTGTTCTAAATTACTGCTTAAACAAAAATCTGTTGCGCACAAAATGTGCTGAAGTTTAGAAGAGACCCAGATTCACAAAAAAATGCTTCTTCCCCTTTTCAGAAAGGGAAGAGGTCTCACTTTATTTACCCTGCACTTGTTTTGTGGAGTGCTTGTCTCTATCTGGCATCCTCGTTTGGCCTGGATATTCCTCAGGGCACAATGATGAATCATTCATCTCTGCACGGGGCGAGACGCTTCCTTTTTTTAATGAATAATATTGTGGCAGAACTTGGTGCTTTTATTTATTTATTTATTTATTTCCTTAGGAATTGTTGCTGCGTAAAAAATGAACCAAATAGGACATAGCTACGTAAAAGACAAATCGCTCCCTGCCACGTACTGCGGGATCTCACGGTGGGAGTCGCAGCGCAATGTGCCACATGGATGCTGCCCATTTAGGATGTAACCATGTAGAGGGCCATCGCCCCAGGCCCTCTTGCTTGGGAGCTTAGTTCCTTTGATACCTGGAGGGTCACTTAATATTTTATTCTTTTTTTTTTTCTTCTTAATTTTCCTGTAGCCCAGAAGCAGAATATGTTGCTTTATAGTGAATCACAGAATAATCATGGTTGGAAAAGACCTCTAAGGTCATCAAGTCCAACCATATGCACACAAAACAACCCTGCAGTCTTGGCCACTAGAGCATACCCTGAAGTGCTCATGTACACATTTTTAAAATTCCTTCAGGGATGGTGACTCAATCACCTCCCTGGGCAGGTTGTCCCAGTGCCTGACCACTGTTTCTGTAAAGTAATTCTTCCTAACATCTAACCTGAACCTCCCCTGCCACGACTTCAGACCATTTCCTCTGGTCCTGTCATTATTCACTTGGGAGAAGAGGCCAGCACCCACTTCTCTACAACCTGCTTTCAGGTAGTTGTAGAGGGCCATGAGGCCTCCCCTCAGCCTCCTCTTCTCCAAACTAAACCTGCCCGGTTCCCTCAGCCTCTCCTCACAGGACTTGTTCTCTAGACAAACTTGGGAGGTCTGGACACGCTCCAGCACTTCAATATCCTTCTCGTAGTGAGTGGCCCAGAACTGAGCACAGTACTTGAGGTGAGGTCTCACCAGTGCCAAGTACAGAGGCACCATCACTTCCCTCCTCCTGCTGGCCACACTATTCCTGATACAAGCCGGGATACTGTTGGCCTTCTTGGCCACCTGGACACACTGCTTGGCTCATGTTAAGCTGGCTGTCCACCAGCACCCCCAGATCTTCTTCTGCTGGGCAGCTTTCCAGCTGCTCTTCCCCAAGCCTGTAGTGTTGCTTGGGTTTGTTGTGACCGAAAGGCAGGACCCAGCACTTGGCCTTATTAAACCTCGTAAAATTGGTCTTGGCCCAACAATCCAACCTGCCCAGGTCCTCCTGTAGATCCCTNTTTCCTTAGGAATTGTTGCTGCGTAAAAAATGAACCAAATAGGACATAGCTACGTAAAAGACAAATCGCTCCCTGCCACGTACTGCGGGATCTCACGGTGGGAGTCGCAGCGCAATGTGCCACATGGATGCTGCCCATTTAGGATGTAACCATGTAGAGGGCCATCGCCCCAGGCCCTCTTGCTTGGGAGCTTAGTTCCNGGGACACCACTAGTGACCAGCCGGCAATGACATTTCACCCCATTAATCACAACTCTTTGGGCACGAATGTCCAGCCATTTTTTTACCTAGTGAAGAGTACACTCGTCTATGCCATGATTCACCAACCTCTCCAGGAGAATGCTGTATTTTCACAAATAGAAAATGAGGGTTTTAGATGTGTTTTATAATTTGTTTATCCGTTGATTGTGTCATGATCACTCGGTCTCCTTTCTTTTGCCAGTCTGATAAACGAGACGTAGAATTGTATAATCGTGGATTTACACCAGAATTTGTGTTATTTGAGCCTCTCGACCAAAGGGCCAGGAAAAGACAGTAACAACAGTCATAAAGAGCTTAAAATAATTTGACTTAAGTCAAACCCCAGTTAATGCTAAAAGGATACTAGAATAGGAAGATATTTTAGTTTAAGTGCATAAGCTTGCAGCATAGCTAGTTGCCTTACAATTTGGTTGTCTCTTAACGTGCAAGTTACCGTTTTGGTGTGCTAGTTGTGAAAGAGATACACTGCCAAAGTGGATTAATGCCTTTCACATCTGCAAGTCAAGTCTTAGTTCAGATCAGAAGTGAAGTAAGCCATACATGTTCGGAGCTGAAGTGCACACATAAATACTGCTGCGCAGGCTGGCCTGGCTTGAGAATAAGAGCTCCTTTTTTTTGGTAGGAAGGATTCAGTGCTAAATATTAATATTTCATAATCAAGGCTATATCTGCAGTCCTTATTTGATGTTTTGGTTGGTTGTTTTTTTTTTTTTAAATTATGATTTGGATTAATCCCCAACTCATTCGCACTGGAAAATTCCCAGTCAAACTTTTAAATTAAAATTTTAAGTGTACGTTACAACTTTAAAGTTTTATAGCTGCGGGATTGGAAGGGCTGGAGTTGTCTGGCGTTTTTCCAGCTAGTCCAGCTGTCTTTGACGGAACGTACGTAGTAGGTCAGCGAAGTGTGGTATCGACTCCTTTGTTAAATCCATCACTGAGAGAGCAAGAGAAACGGGCAGTAGCTGTGGTAAGGGCTTTATTGTGTGAGTACTTTCCGCCTTTTCATCTCAACTTCCCAAAATTCTCTTTCCTTCCAGGCTTTTCTTTTTTTTGTGCCAGGTTTCCTGCGGGTGTTCTGGCGTGGCAAGCCTGGGGTTGTTACTCTGCTGCTTTCCTGGGAGCTGCTGGGGAAATGTGAGCTCCTTGTTGCATCTTCCTCAGGTGTCGGTGCTGCTCTGAGATGGTCTTCTGCAAAAATGTGTGACGTGGGCTTTGTCCTGAGGGTCTCCAGCTACCGGAGAGGCCTCTGACCATCCTTTGAGAAGACAGGAGCAGCTGCCTCATCTTCTGGTATTAATGTGGGAGGGATAGGATTTCAGAGACTTGTTAAGATGGCCAGCGAGTGTGGGACAGGAGCTCCCAGGTGCTTATTTGATATGGCTTACTTGGAGGCATGGATGAACAAATGCAAGATTAAAGCAAGCAGTGAGCTGCAGGTGTGGACACTTCAGCAAACACAGGCGAGAAAAATCAATTTTTCACAAATGAAAGAGGAGGAAAAAAAATCAATAGGGAAAGGACTGTTATTTCCACTTTAAGGCCAGAGGAATTGGGGTTTGATCTGCGAGTTCATGCTTTCCTGTTCTCATTCACATGTTGCACAGCTCGGTTATTGGAGAACTGTAGACAGCGTTGTATAGAGATCATTAAATATAAATGAGTGAAAGAATGCAAAATGCTCCCTGTCCTTATTTATTTATTTACTTGTCTGCTGGCAGATACTTCTGCCTCTGTAGTTAACTCCTGTGGATGCTAGTTCCCGGTACGGGAGCATTGGAGTGCATCGAGCTTTTGCTGTGAAGTCCACCAGCCTTTTCCTCCCGCATGTTTTGACAATATTTAAAGCATACCACTCAGACTGTGGTTATTGATCTGTGTTTGTTTCTTTTCAACAGACTGTGATTCCATCTGGCTACCTGATGGTGAGTGGCCCACAAAAAAAAACATGCCCGATGCTTTAAGTTAGAAATACAGGATTTGGCCTTGCAGTACTATCTGCATGAGTTCTGGTAAACAGTATGTGAGGGGACCCAGGTGGGATGCAGAGGGACCCTCTTGTCTCCTCTCGGTGCAGCCTGCTGTAATGGCAGGGCAGAGTGCCAGGTTTTTTTATGTTAAAAACAAAACAGTATTTTTTTGGCTGATTCCTGTCGCTAGATTCCACGTTGCCAAACGCATGTCTGTGAGCGTTAACTGTGTGAGAGCTGGTGCTACCTTGCAAACCTGTTTGTGTGGAGACTTAGGCTGGTAGGCAGTAGGCAAAACCTACTGTGTATCGATGCAAAGACTCTTTCCTCATTAAAGCTCTGCGAAAGTGGAGGACTCACTTGGAAACAGGCACCTGCTAGATCTTGGCTACACTGGCTGCTCAGAAGAGCAAGCAAGCAGAAGTGATCATTAGAAAGGTCCTGCCAAGTTCATGAGTTGTCTGCAAAACTGCATGTCTTTGTTGCTCTTTTCAGTCTGTAGTAACCACTTTTTTTCCTAGTATATGTTTTTTAAACTTAATTAGATTAATTTCTCTGCTGTGTACACTCCAGCTGTCCCAGTACCAAAGTGTGTTGGGGATGCACCGTGTGCACCCACTAAAGGCGTAGAAGTTCTGTAAAGGTGAATGGGAGAAATAACAGTCTGTCTTGAGTGGGATCAGTTAATTTTTTTTTGCAAGAGCAGCTTGCTGCTTGAGTGCAAGAATACCACGAGCAGCTGTCCTGAAGAATGCTTGAGTCCATGCACTTATATATGCATGTCTGTATGTACATAACTATGTATTCATGTGAATATATGTGTGTATACATGGATAAGAAATACAATAATGATTGAAGTAAGCCTAGATCACCTGCTTTTAACACCTGATGGAGGCACTGTGCTCAGGTGAATGTGTAGTTACCATAATGCTCCTGCTATGGTCAAGGGAGAGAGGTAAAAAGCCCTTCTAGATCCCAGGTGGGCTGTGGAAGCCTCCAGAGATGCCTGTCCTGGTATAAACTCTCTGTAGGGAGAGTCTGGTCCTTTGGTCCCCATCTGGATACTTTGATTAGATGCCTAACATTAAGGGGAAGTGGACATAGACCATGATAGCAAACAAATAATGTAAAATGTAAGATTTTTGAATTGTCTAGGTGTCTGAGACAAATGTGACTCTGGTTCTCAATGGTTCTCATGTCTGAATGGCTGAGATGCTCTTGGAAGTGCCTCTCAAGCTGATATATAAGGACTTTGAACCAAACCTGTAGGAGGTGTACAAATTGCAAAATGATTACCGTGTGAGATTCTGTTCCCGTGTTCTAGAGCTCTGTAGTAAGACTGTGCAAGCCAAGCAAGGCAACTTTTGAGTTTTACCACATGTTCTCTTTCAGTTTCTACCTCACCAACCTGCTACCCCAACTTCACCCTGTCATAGGTTTCTACCTGCTCAAGTGTGTTGCATATTTGAGTGTATTGCTGCTTCCTAGTGGGGGATATTAGGTCTGAAGAAAGGGTAACCACTGCCCAGGGCAGTTCCAGCAGCAGTGGGTAGCATCTTCAGCGGTGGTGGTTGGAGGAAGGGGTGGTCTCAGGCTTTCAGTACTTTACATGTGTTGCTGTATGGAGAGTGGTTGGAAATCACACTTAAGGACCACATTTCTCTCCCTTCTTTGGCATTTTCTTGAGTCTGTGCAGCCTTTTTGTCTCTGCAGCTTCAGATATGAAGTGAAGCTGGTGCATCTAATGAGGGAGGGTCATTGCAGGAAGAATCCTTGCCCATGCAGTTTTAGAAAAGGTTGCATAACCATTCTGAAACTTTCTGGCCAGGACTGCAGGAAGATATGAAAGACAAACAGGGATGGGGAAGAAAGAATTCTTCATGGGTATCCAGGCTAACATTTTTAGGGGATTCTTTTATTATGTATGCATATACCTGAGTAGGAAAACAGCTGAAGAAGCTGGAAGAAACCAAGATAATTGCTAGCTGGAGAGCAGAAAAAATAACAGAGTGGTGGGCCCATAGCATGGTTCAAATTCTAGGAAAAGTAAATATCAGAGAAAAAACTAACCCAAGGCTTTAAAAGCAATCCCCAGACTTATTTGGCTGTGGTCAGGTAGGGGTTGGAGAAAGCAGGAAATTCTCTAGGATGGTGCGGATCTCTTGCTGTGGACTTTGACTCCTTCTGAGGTTGCTGTAGTTCCCAACAACTGAAAATGCAGAAACCTGCATGGCAGGAGGGATCCCCTGTTCCTGCAGAGCTGGAGTGTGGGTGCAGTAGATACTATTTCCTCTTTCTGTCTTGCTACTGATTTGCTAAAATTCTCTCTAGCCCAAAATAATATAATCATAGAATCATAGAATCATTTAGGTTGGAAGAGACCCTTGAGATCATCAAGTCCAACCATCAGCCCTACTCCTCAAGTTCTCCCCTACACCATATCCCTCAACACCACATCTAATCTACTCTTAAACACAGTCAGGGAGGGTGACTCCACCACCTCCCTGGGCAGCTGATTCCACTGACTGACCACTCTCTCTGTGAAAAACTTTTTCCTAATGTCCAGCCTAACCCTACCCTGCTGCAGCTTGCAGCCATTCCCTCTTGTTCTGTCGCTCATTGCCCGTGAGAAGAGACCAGCACCAACCTAAATGAAATGAAATACTGAAATATAATGAAATACTAAAAAAAAATAAGCCAGAAACGCATACTGAAATGTAATGAAAGTACTCGTGCCAGTCCTATCACCATTTTATTTTTTGCATAAATACAGGCCATTGCCAGATATGTATATTGTAAAAGTAAGGAAAGCAGAAACATTACAGCTGAGTAGCTTGAAATTTGCATTTTTCTATTTTTCCATCCTCTTGTTTCTTTGAATGCGTTGTCTGTTTCCATACCTGACTCATCTTCGTACTGGTGTCTCATTCACATTTGTCTGATGTCTTCTGTTTATGGCTCTCTCACCTTTTTGTGTCTCTTTCCATTCTCATCTCTTGCTCATGAGTATGCATGTGCAAGATGCTCTCGCAATTTAAAAACGTTTAAAGTCCTAAATGATGGATGACACAGCCTGTCTCGATGACTTCCTGACAGTGGGCAACTTGGCTTTCTGATCCAACAGAGAAGCAGAAAAAACAACAAACCCAAACCACTACACCCAACCAACCATCAACAACAAAAAGACATTGTTCCCTCAGGGGATTATTTTGAAACTTCTTAAAGTACTTTAAATGTTCATACTGAAAGAGCAGTAGAAGTTTACACTGTTCCTTTTGCATTTCCTCTCTCTTCGTCACTTATCCTGTTCTTCCTCCTTTTGCACTTTCGAGTGCTCTTTTCCTTCCTTTGTCTGTCCTTTCCTGGGAGGAGGTCGATACTGCTGGTGATCCTCCTGTCCCTAAAGGTAACTGCTGCCACTTGCCAAGTCCCTCTCTTTGCTTCCCTGTAAAAGACTTGGAGGAAGAATCCTCTGCTCTCGCACAGCTGCATTCCTCATTGTGTGGCTGATGTGCTTGGTTTGTTTCCATCTTCCCTTGGGGGAAAATTTTGGGAGTGCTTAAATCCTCTTGAACATCAATGTATTCTCATGTACTGCTGAAATTATTGCCTCAGTGGCTGGTTTTGGAGTTCCAGAAAAGGATCTGGTCCTATTGCAGAGAAAGGCAAAGTCACCTGGTGTCTGAAACGCTGGTCATAGAAGGCATGTGTGGGGCTGGACCCAAATGAGGGACTTCAGTGACTTTCTTCAAGGAACATCCAAATGCATGAAACAGCTCTGGGAAGGTGGGGCTGCCTTGAGTGCATGACCAGTTGTGCTATCCCTTACTTCTATGTGCCTTCTAGACAAGGCTCTTCTCAAGTGAATAATGTTTGTTCTTCTTCTAATGCGAGAGCCACAGGTCTTTTGCAGAGGATTTGGGTTTAAGATGGGCCTTTTTTCAGTCCATTAGCGGTTTGCTAATTCTGGTCAGCTCTTTAATGTGTGTGGGAAGGCTTTGATCCTGCTGTGAAGTGCCTCTCTCTTCTCATTCACAGCATTCCTGTCGGGCTTCTAGGTGCTGGAGGTTGAGGACCAGTTACCTGTGAGCTCGGAGCTGCAGTGGGGGACACGTGGACACTGTTGTGTCTGATGTGCTCTCAGTTCTGTTTGTAGGTGCTACATCATGCTCAGTTTCCACCTAAACGTTGCATTTTATGGTACCTTTTTGTAGTTCTGATATTAGAAGGTAGTTGGGATTATGAATAGCTGGTGGTGAAAAAACACTGGGACAAAGTAAAAATCAAGCAGTTTGATCTGTAGTTTGAAAGGTATTTCATTGCAAGAAGCTTAAAAAAAAGGTTTTAAAATGAAAGCTGAGATAAGCAATATCAGTGAAAGGACCTTAAAAAGGTTGCAGCTAGCAGTCATAAAGATAGGACATGTAGGGAAGTGATCGTAGATAACATTTTACCTTGAACTGTTAATTTCTTTTTATATTCTTACAATAAAGGTTTTTGATAATATTAAGTAGCTGAAAACCCATATTTATTAGACTATCTTTAGTTTAATATGTTCATGCTTCCACTGGAAATCTGTATCTTCAGGGGCTGATAATTCTCAGCTGTAAAAATGTGTTCTGAGCAGAAACTTAGCATAGGGTATCTTGATAAAAATAAAACTGAAGTCACTTCAGGTATAAATTACCCTGGTGCCTGTAGAAAACAAGTTAACGAGACTGGAGAAGATACATTGTACTGTACTGCAAAATAGCCTGCTGTATAATAGAAATTGCATCATGTCCAGAAAAGAAAGCTAATGGTGTGTTTATGACTGGAGTTAAGGTGTTGCCCAGTAACACTGGTAGCTTTGAATTACCGTGGAGGGGTAAGTTTTCTTAAGTAAAACGTCATCTATAGACACTATGCTGAAATAGTCTTAGATGAACGTAGGAACATGTGCTGCACTGGATTAGCAACTGGGCCCAGGATACTGCTCTCTTGCTGAACCTACAAGCAAGTCTTGGAGGATTCATGGCAAATTTTATTTTATTTTGCCTCCCTAAACAAACATGTAATTTAAATACACCTTTTGTGCCGCCTGCTGTGAGACACTGTGTACGTAAAGATTAGAACACGTTTGCTTATACGGAAGCAAAGTACTGAAAGTCATCACAGCGTATCCTCCCTCTTGTCTCTGACTGTCTGGTCTTTGTTAAAGTGCCCATTGGCATCGTATCTAACAGTTAAATAGCGCTCATGGGTTAATTTAATTTTCTTCTGAAGCATGTTTATAACGTCAAGCAAAAGAGTGTTGAGAAGTGAAAATACTCCTGTGGACTCTTCATCGCCTTTTTATGGAGAGTTCTCTTTATGTTTTGCTCTCTGTTTCGGGAGTGCAATTACATTAAGGATTGATACCACCAAAGTTTAATGAGAAAATGTATAGGGCTGTCAACAGTAGACAAGTCCTGAGACAATTCCAGAATTGCAAGAAAAATGAAATGATTATGAGGCCACAGAACATGATGCTACAAGCTCTTGCTGATAAATTCTGGACATCTCTCTATATTGACACGTCAATCAAAACTATAAGCATTGTCTTAGATTATTTCAAAATTCTGTGCAAAATTCATGCCTTTATTGAAGAATGTAAAAATTCTGGAAAGGGTCTCAGTTCTGCACTTAGCATGTTGTTCCGTGTGTCTACCAGATGTGTTTTTGATGAGACAGGCTTAGCAAACCCTGTTCCTCTTTATGCCAGAAGCAGTGGTCTCCATCTCCCCTTCTTCCATTTGTACTCCCTTCTGTGTGCTGGCTGCAGTACTGATTTGGCCTCTGGGCAAGCAGACTCAGTTCACTAATCTGGCTGAAAATTAATTATTTTTAACAGTAAATTGTAGGTTTGCCCCTTTGGTGACCTTAGTTCTCCAAAGTATTCAAATGAACATCAGAGGTGGTGAACCTCTCATGAACCGAGAGTCGATGAGAAGGAGAAGGGAGGAAAGGGCTGGTGGCACCACACTTTCAAATACATACATCTGTTTTGATTGACTGTGCCCTCCACCAAGAAACATGACTCTCTTCTCCTGCTAGAGTTGCTGTCTTTTATGGCTGAGGAAGCTGGGGCTGGGGCGCACAAAATGTTTCCTATGTGGAAAACAGACTAAAGTTGGGGACTATTTACACTGGGACTGCACTGTTCCTTAGAGGGATGTTTTACTCCTTGATCCAGAGAGGTTATTCTGTCCCTTTATTCCGCTCTGGTGAGACCTCACCTGGAGTACTGTGTGCAGGTCTGGAGCCCTTAAGATAGGAAGGACCTGATGGAGCGGGTCCAGAGGAGGGCCAAAAAAAATGATCATTGGGGTGGAGCACCTTTGCTATGGGGACAGGCTGAGCGAGCTGGGGTTGTTCAGCCTGGAGAAGAGGAGGCTCTGGGGAGACCTGAGAACAACCTTCCAGTACCTGAAGGGGGCCTACAGGAAGGCTGGGGAGGGTCTGTTTACAAAGGCCTGCAGTGACAGGATGAGGGACAATGGCTTCAAGCTGCAGAACAGATTCAGATTGGATATTAGGAATAAGTTCTTTACTATAAGGGTGGTGGACTACTGGAACGGGTTGCCCAGGGAGGTGGTTGAGGCCCCTTCCCTGGAGATATTCAAGGTGAGGCTTGACGAGGCCCTGGGCAACCTGGTCTAGTTGGGGGTGTCCCTGCTGACTGCAGGGAGGTTGGACTAGATGACCCTAGAGGTTCCTTCCGGCCTGGAGCATTCTATGATTCTATGTGCTTTGATTTTTAACTTGATAAAGAAAAAGGGTATTAAATTAAGTATGAATTAAGGAGCATGGGAAGCAAAATAAATTATTAAACCACAATTACTTTTCTGAAGTACAGCTTTTGCCAATTAGATGCATCTCAGTCTATATCAAGATCTAGAAACTGTTACTGCCATGTTTGAAACCTATTTTTGGGTAAATTGCATGATAGCAGTGATTTGTAAGAAGAGACCTGATGCTCAGAGACAGGGAGTAAACCTTTGCTGGGCTCTGAAACAACCCATGCTCCTGACCTAAGCGGGTGTCCCCGGCACCTCACACAGTCGGGTCACATATTTGTGTACAGGAAAAGGAAACGCTAGGTCGGCTGCATTACTAATACATTATCTTGAAGGATTAGCTATAAATTTATGATATTAAAAATTTGAGCTAGACTGATGTGGGTTCTTTTTCCCTGCCTCGGGCTGTATTTATAGAGTGTAGTTGTAATCCAACGTGTCATAAATCTGTGGGTTTTTTCCTCTTACTTTCAGTGAAAGCTAATATGTAGAAGTGTTCTTGCCATACTTCTCTTAATACTTTTTTTTGACTCGCCAGTATAATAATTAACTTAAATTCCCCATGTTTCCCACTTTAAAATCCATGAGGATGAAACTGGCTTTGTATTCTACAAACAACATTATAGCAGCGGATCTGGATAGTTACGCCTTCTTAGGCAACATGTATTTATCCTCCCTCCTTCCACCTCTCCCCTGGAGAATGTGGGTTAAAAGTTAAAATAACCAAGTCTTGTGACTATATTTTGAGAAAGAGGATGCTTTGCTTTTGTGGTTGGGCTTTTTCTTGGGTGTTTTTTTTTTTCCTTGGTGGTGTGTTTTTTTGTGTCGTGTCCCCCCCTCCTGCCCTGAGCTGTATATTCTCTTTAGCATGTGACTTGATCATTTCAAAAATAATGTAGTTCTTTTCTTTGAAATTACAGTAGAAGGATGGTTATGGGACAGAGAAGTAGATATTTGTTGTCAACTGTTGTCTTTTCTTTCTTATTATTCATTGTGTACCACCACTGCTGCAGCTTGCTTTCACAGAAATGTTGAATGCAGAGTATCCGTGGTATGATGCAACACAGGGAAGAAGGTTCAGTCACTTGCCCTTGGGCTTTTGCTGGGGGCACCTGATGGTGTAGTTCAGGAAGAGCCATGGATGGTGAGCATTCATTGCTGGGGGTGGTGGGGGCTCTGGAGAGATGCCCAGGGGCACCGTGCTCATAGCCAGCCAGACCAAGGCAGAGCTCCCTCGCTCTCTTCCAGATATTTCCCAAGGATAGATATGTCCCACGGCCCGAAACCAAGTATGACCTTCATGATTTACGGTTGAAATGCAGGCAGAATTTTCCACAGTCTGCTGCTGCGTGTTCCTTCTTGCTGCTTTTCTATGAAATCAGTTACACCATTGCAAAAAAATTATTACAGATGTTGCTGAAAACCACTGTTCTAGTGCGGTGGTGTTAAGTATTTTGGAACTGAGTTGCAACCTGGAGGCTGAGTTATTTTTCTAGAAGGCAGAAACAGTATCATCTGCGGTCGTACTAGTTTTGAAGGGAGAAGGGGAACTGAACGTGTCCTCTGAGCCCTTGGTACCGAGCTCAGTCTAACTTTAGCATCAAAGTATAATAATAATTGTGGATTCCATATGTAATTCTGCTGATGCAATCTGTGGAGTCCTGGGTGATTAATATCACGTATGCGTCCTGGTGCTTCGTTCACAGATGATAGGAGACTACAGAAATCTGTTCCTCCTTCTGTTTCATCATGTGATTCATATTCTTAGTTTGTACATAAAAATCTGAAACTTAAAATTTCCTTTTGGAAGATATAAAATATCTCAGATGGATTGTAATGTGCTTACATAAACATATGATGTGTGCATAGAATAAAAAAAAAAGGCACTAAAAAATCCAGCTGGTGCAATTATTATTAGTTTGCTTTTCGTGTCTTGAGAGTTTACAAAGTCTTTCTCAGAACAGTTGATCTGAGCTACTGAAGTCACCTACATGTAGCCCATTAGTACGTGCTAGTTGATGGCATGTTATTTGGCACTCAAGTAACAGGTCTTTTTCTTTTCAGATGAAAACATATTGTCACTTTTCTGATGCCAGTGTAAGCCATGGCTGTAGCTGTTGTGTTACGCTAGTGGGCATCATATAAGAATAATAGGAAACCTTGCAGCACAGGAACTCTATTTTAAAATATAGTTTGTATTATGGAAAAGCTAGAATATCCCTAAACTGAGGATTAACTATGTGAACTGTATTTCTGTGGTATAGGAAGCTGCTGGGTTTTTTTACCTCTTCAGAATGCCATCAACAAATCAGAGGTTCCAACATGCGTTAATACCCAATACATGTTTTTCACATACATGCATATATTAGTTTTTAAGAGTTCTGAAGAAAAACTGCATTTATTTTTGAACAAAGTAAGAGGAAAACAGGATTTGGGGTTGTTTTTTTCTTTCCAGTTGTAAGAATGCTAAAACTTGCATGAAACTCCCTAGTTCAGATTTTTTTTTTGTTTCCCTGAATTCTGGGTCTTAAAAACCTTTGTTGCTGGAATGGGATCTTCCCAATCTCTCAAATAACCTGTATTGCTGAAGTCTTAATGGTTGGAGAAACCTAATACACACAGGAGAAGACTCAGAATGGTAGACGAGCGTAGGTTGGAGGGGACCTCTGGAGGTCATTCATTTGGTCCAGTCCCTGCTTAATTCAAAGTTGATTCCAACTTCAAAGCCTGGTGAGGTTGCTCCAAGCCTTGTGTAATCCAGTGCTGAACGTCCCCAAGGATGGAGAATCTGTGGCTGTTCTAGGCACCCCATTGCAGTGTCTGATGACCTTGATCATAAAAACCTTTTCTGGCTTCCTTAATCGGAATTTCACTTCCTGAACTTGCATCCTCTGCTTCCTGTCCTGTTTCTGCTCGCCTCTGAGAGGAGTTTGGCTCTGTTGTCTTTGCACTGTATTATTAGTAGCTGCAGCGAGCATTAAGTTCCCCCCCAAACCTCTCCAGCTCTCACAGTCTGTCCTCAAATGCCATGTGTTCTAGCCCTTGACTGACCTGGTGGCCTGTGCTGGACTACCTCTGGTGTGCTCATGTCTGTCTTGTACTGGGGAGTCCATCATGGGACCCAGCACTCCAGGTGTCTCAATATTATGAGAGGAAGAATTACCTCCCTTAACCTGCTGGTGGTGGTCTTCCTAATGCTGTTGGCTTTCTTTGCCACGAGGGCGCAATCCTGGCTCCTGGTCAACTTGTCCACCAGGACCCCAGCTCCTCTGCCAAGCTGCTTTGCAGCCTGTCGCCTCCCAGCATGTACTGGTGCATGGAGTTATTCCTCCCCAAGTGCGGGACCTGCTTTTTGCTTTTGTTAAAATTTCATGATGTTCCTGCCAGACCTTTTCTCCAACTTGCTGAGATGCCTCTGGATTGCAGTGCTGGCTTTGAGTGTGCTCACTGCTACCCCAAAATTTTGTTACCTACAGACATGCTGAAGTCCCATCAGACTGGTTTTAATGAAGCTGATTTATAGTATTGGCACCTAGAAATTGGCTACTAGCAGGATTTTGAGTAGCTTGTAAGACTATTTTGGGGCCAGTGGTCGAGCTGGTTTTCCATCTGCTTTGCAGTCCAATAATTGGAAGCGAAGGACAGTTAATCTGCTGTACACAATAAATCGTAGGGCTTTCATAGCAGTAATACTTCTCTTGTAAGTGTTTGAGTTTTTGGGTTTTTTTTTAGGTGTGAAGAATTATTTCATTCTGGCACCCTCTGGTTCCCTCTGTCTTAAGCAGTTTGTTTCAATCACTCTGCTTCTGTCAGCCATCTGCAAGATGCTCGTTCAGTTCATATTTTCATAACTCCCCACAGACCTTCATCCCCTGTATTTCACATACAGAAAACTTGCACGTGTGATATTCAGGGAGGCAGTCCTGGCTGGTCCTTGATGGTTGTGGTATTTTGCTTCCCTTTACTGATGCTTTGTCCTCTCCTCCTCCTCTTGTCCCACCAAATGCTGAGATTTCTTCTTTACAAGTCTTATGAGGAACAACTGAGGGAGCTGGGATAGTTTGGTCTGGAGAAGACGAGGCTCAGAGGAGACCTCATTGCACCCTACAACTTCCTGAAGGGAGGTGGTGAAGAGGAGGGGGGTCAACTTCTTTTCCCAGATAATGAATGATAGGACTTGAGGGAATGGCCACAAGTTGCACCAGGGGAGATTTAGATTAGATGTCAGGAAAGACCTTTTTCTCCCCAAGAGTGGTCAGGCACTGGAATGGCCTGCCCAGGGAGGTGGTGGAGTCACTGTCCCTGGTGGTGTTCAAGAAGCGTCTGGACAAGGTGCTACAAGACAGGATTTAGTAGCTTAGTGGGTAGTATTGGTGACAGGAGGACGGTTGGACTACACGATCTTCTGGGTCCTTTCCACCCTTGTGATTCTATGATTTGCCATTATCTCTGCTTTGCTCTAGAGGGCAAATTTGAGCTTTTCTTTTCTAGACTTCTGTACCTATTATCCTGTTTTTTCTGTTTTTCTCTTAAGTATAAGGTAATTTGAAAATATGTCTTTGTCATGCTGCTACCTTGCATCTCTCCCTGGTGCACCATTTGCAGGTTTAGTGGCAGGGCTTCCTGTTGGTGTGTGAGAGAAAACCTGACACTTGGGCTCGTCCACAGAGGAAGGAATTGCTAAAAATGTCAAAGCTGGGGCTCTGCAATGTGAGCAGGCAAGCAAAAATTCACAAATACACCTGTTTCAAAGTCAATAGGAGCACAGAATCATAAAACAGCAGTCAGTAGCTGGGCTCATCTGCTACTTTCCTGAAGAGAATCTCCTTAAAAAATATTGGACTTACATAGAGAAATGAGAAGAGCAAAATAAAAGTAAAGGAGAGTTTTCCACTTGCTGTGTTTTACAGAGTAATTTAGTCTTTTTGAAGAGATACTGTGCATAACCCTAGCTTTACACTCCAGGGCTTGATGATTTCTTCTGTGGTGGCAGTAAGCTGGATAGTCTTTGCTGTCATTAATACTCCTCCTTTTCCATTTATGAGAGCAGAGAAAATGCAAATGCAGTCAGGTGAATTGCAATAAACATGTATTAATTTCCCTTCACAACTTTCCAGTGTCATTTGAGTCTTATTTTTTTTCCTTCTGGTTCCCTTCCTGCTATTTCCTTTCCATTTCTGTTAGTGTGCCCTTGTCTTTCACAAGTGAGTGTTGATGTTCGCTACTTCTTTTAACAGCGTTGTTTTCTTATGTGACTGTTGCTTATAAGGGAAGATAATTATAAGTTACCTAGTTGTTCCATATAGATGAATGCTCATGATAGTGGATTTATTAATATCTTTTTCAGACAATGCATCTCCATGGTGCAGTACAGGGGTGAAGTATTCTGTCTCACCATTACCAATTAGAGCATATATTTAATGATGAGGATCCTTATAGCTAAAATAATAATAACATTGTATGATCAAATTCTAATATTAAAAAAAAATAGTTTGCAAGGTTTTGTGAATGCAATAGGAAAGGATCCTGATATTTATGGCGATTCTCTAGGTGTGACTAATTGGATGTAACCAAATCCCAAGAGATCAGAGGTATTTAGAAGTGTCTATGTGAAGTAATAACACTTTCTGTATGTGGTTACCTTGAGGGTATCTACATTTCTACATGTACTAAAAAGTTTTTAGTTTTAGTGGTGAGAATAGAATTATTTAAGTGCATTCACTGCTGTTCTTTGTTAACATATTAGCCCGTTTGGTGGTACAAATTTACACTTAATCTTTGCAAACCCTGAGTTGAGATGTATTGAAATAAAAAATAAAGTAAAATACACTGACCAAATACTGACTTTTGTATTTCACTAGGGATCACAGCCAATTAGATCATCAGCTCCAGGGACCGTTGTAATGACCTAGATGTGCCAGGATTACAGAGTTCAACGGTATCTGGAAACTTCATCTGATGAGAGTTAGCAACAGCCTTGCCTCTCTCAGAAAATAGATTTAGCCAGGGGAACATGGGACTTCTGCATGAAAGACCTGACTTTGGCCGTTCCCATTGTTGGTTTTAGGGGGCACAGATCATAAAGCTTGTGTACCAAATCAGTTTTTAAGAAATTGGAGGACTGTTTGCTACTGTGTATGAGTGGTTCTTTTTCCTTTTAAAAGACAAATGCATTATTTCATATCATGCTGAGGAATGAAAATGTATTTTTCTTACATTCTCTTTTCTTCTCGGCAGCTAAAACTTTGTAATAATCATTCATATTGCTTTTCATCTTTGAAACATCTTGCAGACGTTGTCTGTGATAGTTGATCTGCAAAACGTCCTTAAAAGGCATAGAATTTATTGGAATTAGTCATATTTGGGGAGTAATCCTAATTTTCCATTGAAAAATGTTTACTTTATAACTGTCTATAGGAACAATTGAAGTAAATCTTGGAGCTCTTGGCCTACTCCCAGACCACATACACTGACTATTTTTGTTCTATTTGTGGTCCTGATGGTAAGTTAAAGCAGATGTTTTGTCTTCAGAGTGAATCAGGATGGATCTTGGTGCTACAGGCAGCTTTGCTTTGCAGGTCCAGTGATTCCCTTCTTGAAGCTTGTCTGTAATAGATATAATGAAGATGTAATGATTTTTGAGGTAATCACAGTGGTGTGAATTGCTAGGGGGAGACTAGATGATCTCTTGAGGCTTCCTCCATCCTAGTTTTTATGATTTGTGTGAATTCTTCATTGATGGCTCTTCGGGTGACAACAGAGACAGTGAAGCTGTGAAAGTAGGAGAGGGGGGGCAGGTGATAAGAACCCTGGTCTAACATGCTCCTAGCAGGAATGGAGCAGGAGGAGGAGTAATGATGCTTTCCTAGCTATGTTGTCTCTTGCTAATTTTGGAACTGCTCAGAAGACGCTGTGGTCTGCTGGACTTTGCCTCCAGGGTTGTCATAGCTTAAGCTCAAGCTAATGTTGATCAGCTGCTTGAAGCTTAACTTAATATTAGTTTGTTAGTGCCTCCTGCTCCTGTGGAGGAAGTCTTTTGTTTTGGGTCAGCTTGGAGGGAAGAGGGTGGGGTAGGCAGGAAGCAGAGACACAGGGAGGCGAAATGGCAGTGGTCACCTGCTGAGATCCACAGCAAGCCTCCTCCAACTCAGGGCTCTGTCTTGCTTTCCAGTGCCTACAAGAGACTTATGATCACCTGTGTAAAGGTCTGTGTTGCTCCATCCTTCTTACCACCTACTGCTCCAACCCTGTTAAAGAATTCAATGCTGATATTTTTTTCATTGCCCATCTTAAGAGGAAGGGAAGGCACGTTATGACTGTGTTCAGCCTTTTATCTTGGGAATCTATTACCTTTTTTCTGAACCCATTTCTGAACCCAGAAGCAGCGCTCATCTGAGAGTGCTGGGTGCAACCATGAAAAAGTTGAAGACAAAGCTGGTACTGCTGTTGCCATTGCTGGTGTGCTGGTCTTCAGGAAACTTCTCAGGAGCAGCTTCTGTGAAACTTTTGCATCTCTGGTACAGCCTAGAGATGTTTGTATAACTTGGAGGCATTTACAGGATAGTAACAAGGTGTTTGTGAGTGTCATCCCTGGCTATTAGTACAAATGTCCTTCTGTATTTACATGATACGCTCCTACTGAACTCTTTCAATGTCATGTTTCCTTGTGGGTTCTTTTCAAACCCTGGTAAGAAAAACAACACTGGGGGGAGAGGGGAGACATTATTTCTTTCAGTATGTGTTTTAAAAAGCATGCTTGGATTTTGCTGACATACTGTAGGTTAAGATGTTTCCAGTTAAGCCTGTGGATTTTTAGTGAATGTGCTTGTTAGGAAGCCAGACCTCTCTGCTTTTTCATTTTGAAATGGTGCTGGCTTGTTCTAATCCTTCTCCGCCTGTCAAAGCCCTTTAAACCGCTGGCCCCTGTCCATGAGATTTTTCCATACAAGGGGATGACTTACCATATTTGATACCCTAAAGATTAGGGGCCTGTCGAGATTTCCTGACTGCTTGACACTTGTATTCTAGCAAGCCTGCTGTGAGCAGTGGGACGTGAAAGCGGACGGGCGGATGAATCACTGGCCTGATCTTGCATTATTGTCACTCGGTCAGTTGATAAGGGAAGGAGAGATGAGAAATGTGCCCTTCCTCCATGCATTAGATAGGAAAATGCAGCTGGAAAAGCAAAGTAACTTGACCGTAACGCATCAGGGGGACTAAAAATAGATGTGATGCAGCTGGTGGAAATGGCCCTTAAATGCAAGAAGCTTTCCCCAGTTTCCCTTCTCCAGCTGTAAAGCCTTCAGTTGGGTACCAAGAAATACTGAGCCAGGGAGGGGTGGTAATATGCCTGTGCTGAATATAGCCCTGGTTGGCTACAAGTTGGATTTTTTTAACTTTTGGATATACATTCCCAGTGGGGTTTTGTGCATATGTCCACGTGCAATAGTTAGTTATTTAGGAAGCTAACCCTTGAAGGATCTGGAAGAGCCTGACCCAACATGTAGGCGTTACTTTCACATCCATATTTTCTGTGGTATTAATTTCAGGGATGTTACACTGATTTTGTGTGTGTGTTGTTTTTTTATATTTTTTTTTAACTGTAAATGTATGCTTCTGGTAGTTTATTTTCAGTGATTTACTTTTTTATTATCTATAAAGCTTGATCTGTGTAACCAAACTTTGATTTTTATTGACTTATATTACTGTTTATTAAAATCAGTTTGATTTCCTTCTCCCCTCTCCCCCCCTCCCCAGCCCCAAGAGGCTACCATTTGTTTTGTTTTCTAATCCTTAATTCACTGTGTCATAAAGATGAACAAACTGCAACCTGCTTCACATTGTAAGGCTGCGTTACGGTTAATTAAAAATAGATATTCGTAATGGGCATTTCAGCAGCATCTTAACTGTGATAACTCAACAAGGATGCAGCTCCGTAGGGGTTATCATTAAGGTGATGACATTTGGCAACTTGCAGGAGGGTTAGTGGTTTGCAGTCTTTCCTTCTGCTTGTTACGAAGACTATTGCATCTACACCTGCTTTTAGAAAACGTGGGAACGTCTTAATATCGCACCACACAGCCATACTGGTTGTTAGCCCCTGGGCTGCTGTCGGGACTTTGTGCGTTACCAACTGACGTTTGCTGCTGTAGCCATGCTTTTGTAATGGCTGCGTCTTCGGTGACAAAGCCTTTTCAGCATGACAAGAGCCATCACGTGAGACAGGTTCTGCTGCAGTGGCGCCTTGGAGTAGGGAGCACCGGTGGCCTGCGCCGCTACCAGTGAAGGCAGAATATCGAAAGCTCAAAATACGGACAACGGAGAAACGGAGAATCATGAGAATATTTGTATCTGGTGGATAATTGGGAGCACCCCAGAGGATATAGGAGAAATAATTATCTTTTGTATAGCAGAAGCAATCTTGGTATCTTTCATGGTTAGCGTTGGATTAAACGGCAGGATGGAGTCAGATTTTGTCTTTTTAATGGGAGTAAAGCCAGTGAAACTGGGAAAGGGTGGTTGTTGGAATAGTGCTGGTGGATGAGTGATCCACAAAAGAGGGAAGTTCAGGGAAAAGGATGAAGTGAGAGCTGTGGTAAGAGGAGGGATGGAGTGTGTGTGGGACAAGTCACGAAGGAGTGTTGGGTTCACAAACTCTTCATTGCCTTGTTTCAGACCATAATTTTATACTATTTTGAAGCCATTGAATGTAAGGCAGTGATGCATGAGACTGCTCGTCCCCTGTGGTGAGAACAGGGTGGTCTGGTTAACAGCCCTACACCCCTGAAGTTTGTGGCTGGAGGTATTAATTGTGGCACTGATGACCAGATGTCCACATGAGACAGCAGTGCTTGAGCCAGAGGGGCTACCGTCTTGCAGTGCTGACCCTGCCAGTAAAGGAGATGGAAAGGGACATCCACAGACAGAAAGATTTCTCTGCTGGGGTCATGTGTTGATGGGAGCGGGTTCTGGTGGTGGCAGTGTCTCAAGGGTGGCTGCAGGGACTGTGAACTTGGGGGAGAGGAGAGGATATTTGAGGCTTGAGAGCTGAACAACTGCAATGTTTCTGTGTTGGGTAATGTGGAGAGAAGAATGGGTGCAACAAAAGGGAGTAGTTGTGAGAAAGAGCTTGGGGGGACTCTATGACATTGATGGTAGATGAGGGGGAACCGCTTGAAATTTTTACTGTAACAGGAAAATCTGTGTCTGCTATTTCTTACTTCATCAAATTACAGGAATATTTTTCAACCGTTAATGTGTTTAAAGAGCTTCTTCATAATTTCAAAATGCCAGGTAGGTGTATTTCTGGCATGACACCGGGGATGGGTGTAGCCACTGGTGCATCTTCAGCTAATGCATTTCTGCTACTGCCAGTTAAACTACTTTATGGAGCAGTTTTAAGTCATGTTCTCTGTCAAGTGTTGCCCGCAAATCAAAAAAGTAATCAAAGGGAATTGACAGAGAAACAAAAGCTTGGATTGTTGAGGGTTTGCTGAACTTGTTCCTCAGGGAAGTGGTGAGTGTAGTTGTTCATGTCATTCGTGTTCTTCTGAGGCCAGGAGGGTTTGTGGAAGTTATGGGTTGTGGTGGTTAGCCACCAACAGATTCAAGTGTCTTGGGTTAAGAGGTTTTTGAGCCTTGCCAGAGATATATTTAATTCAAAACAGTACCCATACTGCCCTGTCTATATTGTTTTTCTGTTACACCTGGAATATTGGGGGGAAAGAAAATAAGTTTCTCCTCAGTGGTAGTATTCTCTGGTATTCCTGTATGCTGTTGTTATTAAATTAGTTATTAATCCTGTGTATTAATTTATTTGTTGCACCTTTTTCCCTGAAAGATAATTGAATACAGTGAGTCCCCTTGCTAGCTTGTATTGATTGGTTTCACTGGGGTGACACTGCTGTATATGGGACTAACCAGTTTGGACAAACTCCAGGGCTCCAGAATAAAGATCCTTGGATTCTAAAGTTATGTTATCCTCCATGCAGTACAGGATTGTTTCTTTGGAGTGCTTTCCTCTCTAGTTTAATAAACCAAGCATTGTGACTTCTCTACCATCCTTAGTTTCTGATTTTTGTAATCTTTTTTTTTTTAATGGTGGTGTGTGTGTATCTGATGAGCAGTGTACTTGTAGTAACTTCTGTGTATCACCTTGGTATGCAGGAAGCTTAGTGTGCCTGGCCTTGCCAATTCCTGCCTGACAGTAGTATTTAACTATCTCAAATGGCTTTTTTTTTTATCTCTTTGTTTTTTTAACTTCCAAGCCCTTTTAAAAAGGGGATGCATTTCCAAGTCTGCCTGGCTCCATTGAAAGCTATGACCTTTAAAGTCTTAAAAATCTGAGGTTTTGGTCGGGAGAACAAAGGAACCCAAGACTTGTTTAAAAAAACCCAAAGATCTTAAAAGAGTGCAGACAACTAAGTACCATTTTATTTAAAATACTTTTTGGTCAGGAGCCGGGGATGAACTCACTGCAGTGATGGTGATTCGGGTCCTTGCTCTGCCTCTTCCTCTCCTTTAACTACGGAGCCATGAAGGGCAGCTGGCGCAGGTGTAGGTGTCTGTAGGTAGGTGGGACGAACCCACCAACTGTCAAGAACTTTATCTGCTAAAGTTTTTCTTCCAGTTATAGTTTCTGGGCTGTGAATGTGAGGAGTTGCTGAAGCAGGGTTAAGGGGGTTGTTTGCCCGTGTTGGTCTGCAGAATGAAATGGCACTGGCTTACTGCATGCAGATGGTGAGACCTGCAGGCTGCTGCAGTCATCTCAGTAGGAGACTGGAAAGTACAAATTACCTTTGGAAATCAGGCTACTTCTGTTTTATGCACTGAAATAAGTAGTCAGATTTGCAGATGGACCCCCCCTCCCCCCTCCCCCTCCTGGAACACTGAATTAAATAATATATTGAATTACTCCCCAACACTCCTCTGCCACACAGAATATCTGAATGATTGGGGAACTATCAGGTACATGAGAAGCAAATGTGTTTCTACTTAAGTGAGGACAGGAAAATAAGCAAATCAGCTGCGTCTCCTGTCAAAAAAAAACAAGGAGAGAAATGACGAGGGCTAGGGAGGTCAGTGGACTATGACCAGGTATGTATCAAGTAGATCTCTGAACAGATGCACCTTTTCCTAAGGTTAATCATGGCTTGAGCTGAACTTTACAGTGTGCTGGGAAGTTTGAAATGCTGGGATGGAGAGTTTCCCGTAGAAATTCTCTAGGAACGGTGCTGGGGTCTGTTTTACTTTCTCATTTGAAGGATGTCAAGAACATGAGTCTGCTTTGGTGACTTTCTCTGGATTGCAAATTATTATTATAAGATTTGTAGCTACCAAAACTGGTAGTGGAGCTGTTTTGAGCCGTTCAATGCCCAATGGGAACATTACATACCTTAGATCTGGGATTTCTCCCTTTTCTGAGCTTTCTACCTGCGATATGCTGAGGGATAATTATTAGTAATAATGCTAGTCTGCACTTTGAAGAAAGGGCAAGCTAGGAGAAAAGACATTAAAAATGATTAATGGAAACACTCGTGGTCAATTGATCAATTTTAGAGAGTGTACCTTCCTATTAAATCCGACACTCATCAGCCACAGTTGTAGGATGCCAGCCAAATAGACTCCTTAAACTGATTAATGGCATCACTGCTGTCGCATAGTGCCCCCCAGTTTAGAGCCTGAATATGTACCCATGCCTTCGTAAATGGATACCGTGCTGTTTGCTTGAAACAGCATTTTATTGGTATATTTCTAATGGAAGGCAAAAGAAGGGGGCCCAAATTGTAACAAATGCAATGGTGAAGTTTATTGTGGGTTAAACAAAGGCTAAGCTGAACCTAACTACCCTGTTAGGTAGAGCCGGGTGCATTCAGCTGGTGACTTTCTTTTTTTCTTGAAATCGTAACTTTGGAAATGAGAATGGTTGGGTTTCTTTGGTGTATATCACAACTTGGAACAGCGTTTGCTTGGTTTTCTCTGCTTGTTTGTCCCAGTTTTGGGGTAGGCTGAGAGCCTGTCCTCTCTTAGCTGCTCTGGCTGTGCTAGCCAGAGAGCTGCCTCATGCTTATGGCCGCTTCTGTTTTGGAGGAACAAAATAGGTTTCTTTGAGCAGTTGTTTTTTTGCTAACTTACCTTATGCTGATGATGTGGTGAGTTGGGACTTGCACATATAGCTCCTCACTTCTGAGGAGGTGACCGTCTCCAGGCTGGGGCTTGATGAACTAGGGTGTTGACTCTTGCTGCCTGTGCCAGCCATGAGGGCATCAACGCCAATTTCACAACCACCTTCTGCTGGTGGTGTATAAATTTACAGCTTGTGTAGCTTTCTCTGCTGCTTGTGGGAACGATTTTGTTCTTTTGCTCTTTTAAGACAAGTTTAATGGGCGTACCTTATTATGGTCTTGCTTATTCTTTTAAGTGGTTTTGCTGTGTAAGTTGGCTCAGAGTGTTCGGCGCTGTGGTAAGGGGAAAGCTGTACGGTATTTTGTCTGCAGTGGGACAAAACCAGTCTGATGGTTACTGCTGCTCTCTGACTTCTTTACAACATCTTGTACAGCGTAAAAGGAAAAAGACACTCCAGGGTTTATATAAGCTACTGTTAAACACTGTTAAATTGTTTTCTTTCCGCTCTGATTTTTCTGTTGTACTGGTGTTCCTTCTGAAGGCGACTACAAGGAAGATATCAAATTGAGAAACACATACAGGGTAGTATTTGCCATCTGAGGCACGATTTGTCTGTTTCAGACTTTTCTGCAGGTTAAATCTCTCATACCTGTGCTCTGTTACCAAATCACAGGATGCTCATTACAGCTGGATTGACAGCAGATTTTGGCACGCATCCACAAGTAATTTGTGCTTGTTCGTTTGGACTTGTAGCGAGGGGACTTCGGTGTTCAGCCACCCTCACTTAGATTAGGTATTTGGGGAGTTGCCATCAGCATGAGAACCATCCAATCCATGGTCCCCACAGAAACTGATGCTCTACCAGTTGCCCTAAGGAAACTGGTGACCTTGTCCTTAAGCTCTGGCTATTTAATTTATAACTGCGTACAAGTGCAAGGACTGTTTGTTCTTCTTGATGGTCTCTGGGATTCAGCAACCTCTTAACAGGAAGTAAAGAAAATCCTTGTTTTATTTTTGAGTGGGTTAGCATATCAATGAAGATCATCTTGCAACTTTGAGAAGAGAGCATGAAGTACTGCTGCCTGTACTGCAAGTAGAGCTGGCCCCATTCTGAACCTAGAGTAAATCTAGTTTGAGTACAGATATTAAACCAGAAGGAGTTGGTGATGGCATTTAGTAATGCTAATCCTAATTAGCAGGGCAAAATAAGATTATGAAACCTGTGTGGCTAAGTCTTTTTCTGTGCGACCTCTATAGTCAATCTAGTCTCCTGATGAAAGGTCTGCTGGAGATGTTGGTGTTTATTCCTTTCCCCACTGTGATGATCGAGCCAATCACTGGCAAATCTCTTCTCTCTTACCCTACTTTGAAGCACAGGTGGTTTCCTGTGGGATACCTTCCTTGTGGATTTAACGCTTGAACTTAATTTTTAGTGTGCTTAATCCCATTTGTTTTTTCTGAAGTGCAAACAATGATATTTTGGAAGGTATGCTCTTGGCAGATTCTGTAAGACAATTATTAGCAAAGCATGTTTAATCAATGCACTAAAAAATTGTGGCTGTATGTGAGTGTGGTTTTGTCAGCATGGGGTTTTTTGTGTGTGTTCATATACATATAAGTGTGTATAAATATATAGGTATATATACATAAATATAGATATATCAAGCAGCAATTCTTCTACCAAGAAAAGACCCACTAAGTACTTATACTTTGTGCACGGGCTGGTAAATGACATTTTAACTCTAACATGGAGTTTGGACTCCGTGCAAGGATAAGGTGGTGAACTAAGAGATGTTGTGCTGAGTGTGTGCACTGTAATGTGAACATTTCCTGATGTCAGAGAAGCTGTCCAAAATGTTGTGTGACTGTGTTTAACGAAAACCAATGTCGTTCTATTTAAACTAGAGTTGTGAAGGGAGTATCAAGGTTTCAGAGCTATCCATTCAAACAACCGAGTGTCAAAGATAACAATTACTTCTAGAATACGAATTCAATGGGGAGGTAGTATCTCGCACTGTTTTCCTCTGCTTCTTGCAATTTATTGCACCTTTCTAGATTGACCACTCATTAGTACCTAAATCCAGGCATTTGAGGACTCCATTCTCCAAATTTTAATTAAGGTTTTGGTTTGGTTTGGTTTGGTTTTGTTTTTTTGTTTTTTTTACATTATAACAGTGTGTACATACATTTTATAATTTCATTTGTATATATTGATATAGTTTGAGTTGGGTTTTTTTTGGATATTACTGAAAGACATCATCTTTCCCACAGCAATAATTCTCTGAAATGATGAAATGTGCCATCTTTATATACAATTTATTTTTGTCAAACCAGACCCTTAAGTTCTAGAGAGAACATAGTCTTCTTGAAATTCATCTTCAAGTCCTAGAAGGTCTGGGACTTATCCTTGAAGCTGTTCAGTTCGAAATAATTCATTAATATAAAATAAAAAACCCCGTAAAGACTAACGTTCATTCCTTTAAGTCTCTATGGAAAGACTGCGTAAGCACTCCTTGAAAGCTTAATCATTGAATAAACCTTCTAAAGGGAGGAGGGGGAAGGAGCATGGCACAAAGGTTGTGTGTTTGGTTAATGAATCGTTCATGTACATCTGGCCAGCTGCATGGTTTTTTTTTTCTATGGAAACCTGTTATTGGAGTGTAATGATTTGGGGAGGAAACCCCCCAAAACGGAAAAGCAATACAGTCAGGTGAGCAAAGGATGCATGTTCTTGTGCTGTTAAGAGCCCAGTGGCATTGAGATCATTCTGTTTTGGCATAAGAGTGTTGGAGGCATCTCCCCATGAGGCTGAGCTGAAGTCAGGGTAGGCATTTGGGAGGAGCTGCTTCTCCCCCCTTCATCCCAGCCTGCAGCCTCCTCATCTTGGGTACCCCAGGGACTGAGCTGGTGGCAGAGCTGCTGCTGCTGCTTCTTACCTTGAATCATGATGTGCTTCTCTAAGTGTGTGCATGTGTCTCCTCTTTCTCTGTGCTAGATGTCATTCTTTGTGGGAGTCTGGATAAATATTTCAGTCTGTAGGAGTTCAGGAGAGCTAGGTATTGCCTAGCAACAAGCATCCCACTCTCTGCCTCCTGCTTCTCTTTACTGCTATTAAAACACCAGTAAAAACCAAAAGTTGAAGCATTAAGTTAATTTTCAGCAATATTTTGAGCAACTTAAGATATTTTCATTATGAAGCTACATCAGAGCAATGAAGATGTTGGCGGGGGTCTGGCATCTTAAAGCAAGTAACTCCGCTTGCCTTGTTTGATCAGAAATTTCAATCACACACTAGCAAAGATTTTAGTTGAGGACAGAATAAACCTATGATTGCAGCTTAGGGAGTAGCAGAACGTGTAGCAAGTGCTCCTTTGGTGTGAAATCTATAAAATATATAGCAGTTACAGTTAACCCAAGCTGAATGCTTTTTAAGCTGTATTACCTGGTTCATCTTGCAGCTTGTGATGGCGGCTGGTGGGACACTGGCTTATGTTGGAATGTCACGTTTTTTTACATGTTTTTTCTGGCAAAGTGTTTTGGCCAGTTTAAATCCCCTGTACTTTGCTCTTGTGAGAGCACTGTGTCCAGCTTTAGAGTCCTCAGCATGAAGGATATGGAGCTGTTGGGATGGGTCTAGTGGAGAGCCACAAAGATGATCAGAGGGCTGACTCACCTCTTCTTTGAAGACAGGCTGAGACAGCTGGGCTTGTTCAGCCTGGAGAAGAGAAACCTCTGGGGAGACATTATAGCAGCCTTCCAGTACGTAAATTAACCTACAGGAGAGCTGAAGAGGGCCTCTTTGTCAGGGAGTGTAGCAATAGGATTGAGGGGTAGTGGTTTTAAATTTAAAGAGGGAAGATTTCTATTAGATATTAGAACTTCTTTCCTGTGAGGCTGGTGAAACACTGGAGCAGTTTGTCCAGAACAGTTGTGGAAGCCCTATCCCTGGGAGTATTTAAGGCTGGGCTGGATGGGGCTTTGAGCCACCTGGTTTGGTGGGACGGGTCCCTGCCTGTGGCAGAAGCATTGGAACTCTTGATCTTTAAGGTCCCTTTCAACTCTAATCGTTCTGTGATTCTAAATTACTGGTGGTACTCAGTTGACAAAGACCCTTGGGGCTAGACTCAAGGCAAGAAACACAGGCACACAAAGCACGGTTTAGGTAGGTTTTTTGCTATGCAGATTCAGTTCAAAGCTGCACTGAATTTCAGCCTCTCCTGTCCTGTATCAATTCTAAACAGTGCAAGTCCAAACTTGCGGTTTAATGTATATTTGATCTGTCGCTTCTGCAGAATGTCTGCTTTTTGGAGCTTATGAGTTTCCCTGCAAGAATGAAAAGCACAGGAAAAAAGGTCAAGTACGTGGCCAAGGTCATGTACGTGCCTACAAAGGTAGCCATCCTCAACACTGGGCTGAGGATGACCTGTGTTCTGTCATTTCTGAATGCTGCTGAAACTGTGCTTTTGGTGATCCTGCCTTACTTGATGTTCAGGTTGGCCTTCCAGAGTTTGGGAGAAGTCACATTCCTTCTTTATGGAAGTTTTGTATGACTCGTGCCCTTTAAAAGGGATTGCAGAAGTGCAAGTGCAGATTTAAGGGCTTTCAAGAAGGAAAGTGCATACTTTTAAAATAAAATAAACGGTGGAAGGTGATTCACAAATGCAGTTATGCCCAAATATGGAGTTTGCTTTGTAGAGGAAAAAGTTAATAAATCCTGAATCAGCAAATGCCTTAACTTTGCAAATGAATTGGTCTTTCCCAAATGTATGTTCCGATATCTATCCGAATTAGAAAAGGGGGAAAAAACAGAACATAATTCCTAACTGTGTTAATGGAAATTACTTAAAAGTTAGCAGTATGTAAAAGAGCTGTGCAAGTGATACCAATAGGTACTGGTTTTGTAATGAATTAATGTGGGTTTATATGTTCAAAAACTATTTGTAGAGACAAGGACACCTCCACACACATTGTGGTTTCTGCCTAGAAATACACTCAGCATGATTGTCATGGAACCTTTCTATTTTCCTTGCTCTGGTCCATGATTCCCCATCTTCCGTCTGCCAGTGGGGAGGGATGCTGACCAGGGCATTTATTCTCACCTAGAGATGTTTCTGAAATCATAGAATCATAGAATCATTCAGGTTGGAAGAGACCCTTGGGATCATCGAGTCCAACCATCAGCCCTACTCCACAAAGTTCTCCCCTACACCATATCCCTCAACACCACATCTAATCTACT
The DNA here is from genome assembly GCA_013400555.1 of Jacana jacana. Taxonomy (NCBI): domain Eukaryota; kingdom Metazoa; phylum Chordata; class Aves; order Charadriiformes; family Jacanidae; genus Jacana; species Jacana jacana. Next base: position 280,597 of record VZTM01041551.1, on the reverse strand, counting down.
CTTAAACACATTCAGGGATGGTGACTCCACCACCTCCCTGGGCAGCTGATTCCAGTGCCTGACCACTCTTTCTGTGAAGAATTCTTTCCTGCTGTCCAGCCTAAACCTACCCTGCTGCAGCTTGCAGCCATTTCTTCTTTTTCTATCACTAATTGCCCGTGAGAAGAGACCAGCACAAACCTCTCCTTTCAAGTAGTTACAGAAAGTGATGAGGTCTCTTCTCAGTCTCCTCATCCTCAAACTAAACAGTACCAGCTCTCTCAATCACTCCTCATAAGATTTATTCTCCAGGCCCTTCACCAGCTTCGTTGCCCTCCTCTGTACTCGCTCCAGCACCTCGATATCTCTCTTGTGCTGAGGTGCCCAGAACTGGACACAATACTCAAGGTGTGGCCTCACCAGTGCTGAGTACAGGGGGACAATCACCTCCCTACTTCTGCTGGTCACACTATTTCTTATGCAAGTCAGGATGCCATTGGCCTTCTTGGCCACCTGGGCACACTGCTGGCTCACATTTAGCTGCTTGTCAGCCAGCACCCCCAGGTCCTTTTCTGCCAGGCAGCTCTCCAGCCACACTTCCCCAAGCCTGTAGCGATGCATGGGGTTGTTGTGGTCCAAGTGCAGGACCTGGCACTTGGCCTTGCTGAAGCCCATGCTTCAACATTAACAATGGCCCATCGATTCAATCTATCCAAGTCTGTCTGCAGAGCTTCCCTGCCCTCATGCAGATCAACACTCCCACCTAACTTAGTGTCATCTGCAAACTTACTGATAGTACACTCTATATCCTTGTCTAGATCATCAATAAAGACATTAAACAGAAATGACCCCAATACTGAGCTCTGAGGAACACCACTTGTGACTGGCTGCCCCTTGGACTTAACTCTATTGAGCACCACTCTTTGGGACCGTCCTTCCAGCCAGTGCTTCATCCAGCAGATTGTATGCTCATCCAGGCCATGAGCAGCCAGCTTTTCTATGAGAATTTCACTGTCCACTGTGGGGGACAGTGTCAAATGATTTTCGAAAGTCCAGGTATACAATATCCACTGTCTTCCCCTCATCCATCAGTCAGATCATCTTGTCATAGAAAGAGATTGGGTTCATCAGGCAAGACCTGCCTTTCATAAACCCATGCTGACTAAGCCTGATCCCCTGGTTGTCCACTACCTGGTTTGTGATGACACTCAAGGTGATCTGTTCCATGACCCTCCCTGGCATTGAAATGGACTAGGTGTTGTAAATTCTGTTGGGATTTCTCTTGCCAAAAGAGAAAGAATCTAACATTTGGCGACATTCTAAAGCTTTGTGAATGTCTAGAGTCTGAAAATACAATTTTTAAGATGATGATGATGAGCTTTTGCCTGGAAGTGGACATAATTCAGATAGAAACTGGTGGTTTGTTAGGTGCTCTGCTCTATTGTTAATTGAAGAGCCCTTTTGACATAAAGGTTTCAAATCAAGGCTATTATGCAGTTGTCTTGTTGGGTAGATTTTCTTCTGCTATAAAGCCTACTTGATAAATGTGGAAGATGCATCTGTTTGGACTCTCATGTCTGTTTTCATACATCTGATATTAGAAACAGAGATTTCACAGTAAACTTCTGGAAACCAAAGTGCAGAGCAGGTTTCACAGTGGTGACACACGTCATAGAATGGGTATACTTAAATCAGTAAGGATGAATGGTCTTATTTTTTCTATCCATTTCAAAGGAATTTCATCTGAAGCTGTAGCTTTTCAGTTCTTCTGAAAATCAGGCAACAGATTTATGGAGTTACTAATTAAATGCCATTTTCAGATGAATGGTTTGCTTTTCATCTTTTCCCCAAAACCAGCCTAGAAGAGTCACAATGAAGAGGTTCATGGCCTGTATGGGTGGTGTTTGTGGCAAGTGTGCATTGGCAACCAAAGTCGATGCTTTTGGTGACCCTTGCGGGTAGTCCAAGCTAGAGGGTAGCCCCTGTCCTACCCCTAAATTCGATGGATCATGGCGGAGCAGCGTTATGGGATGGTGGCACTGCTGGAGGTTGTGGTGTGCCTGGCTTGTGCTTGGTGAAGAGAAGGTCAAGCAGGAATTCTTCCATGGAGAAGAGCACCTCAGTGATGCAGAAACGTGGGATGATTCAGTGCTTGATAAATTGTGCAGACCTGAAGGGAATTGATGAGACCTGATTATTTATCGTTGCTAACAAAGGAGCTTTTTCATGAGGAGGGTCGCTGTGTGTGACTTAATAATGCCAGACAAGTGGAGACTCTGGCCAGTTTGGTGGCCACATCTTAGCAGTTTTGAAACATACTCATGTTTGCTCTATTGCCATAGCCACAGTAACCTAATAGGACCTCGAAGTTTGTGTGTAACTTGAAGCTAAGCTGGTTGTGGGAGTGTTTGTGTGTAGGGAGGAGTGATGATGAGAAAACCTGGACAGCTGGAAACAATTACAGGTCAAGTAACCTGTCTTCCTCTAACAGAGACCCCATGAAGCTCTTGAATACATTATGCTTAATTTTATAGAACTTGTTGACTAAATAATTTCCTGCTCAGGTTAGATAACCACATCACGTAAGTCCAGGATATGGAAAACGTGGTCTACTTGTCCTGTTTTTTGGACATTAACATAGAGAAGGAGCTGCTAGAAACTCAGGGGTGGTTCTTTTAAGTGTTCAATTGGAAAACAAAACAAAAGAAAACAAACAATGAAAACCAAAACACACACCCCCCCCCAACACCCCCCTCAACAGAATCTGCTTCATGAAATGGAAATTTTTAAGCAATCCAAATAGTGCCAAGATTAAACAGCAACAAGGAAAGAGTCTACAAGATGTATGGGAGATGGGGTAAATAGTCTACAATAATTAGGATGGTGTGTGCTACAGTCTTGTTTTCAGTGTAGAAGTTGTGTAGTGTTTGGATACCCATTAGCTGTGGTGTTGTATGTGCAGCAGTGAAGAAATCCCGAGTTGTGGTTTGAAAGCAGGCAGGTGATGCTCCACTGCTTTTTGAAGGATGACCTTATTTTGAATGATACAAAAATAACAGCAGATTGTTTATAATAACTCTGACAGCGGGTTTAGATTCTTGACTTCACACCATTTCCATTATTGAGACAGACATATGTAAGTAGCATTTGCTCCCAGCTATATGCACAAATTCTGGCAAGAGCTATAAGACATACCGTCTACTGTTTAAATTTTGGACATCTGGAACTTTTGGCCCCCCAAGGCTTTAAAAAAGTTAGATTACTTCATTTGTGTATTTTCTTAAGCCTGAAGGAGCCTCCCGAAAGTATAATATAGTGTTTAAATCTCTATATACATTTTTCTTGTATAGATAAGGGATGGAAACACAACTAAAATAATTTTGTATCCATAGGAAAACTTTCAAGAAACGTGTATTCAGATTTTCTAACAGTCTTGCTCAGTTATTTCCTGTGGCTGAGGTACTGACTGAGTTCACTATTAAATGTATTTTGGCTTTTAATGTGTTATTGTTCAAATCTCACAGAGTATTGCTGTAAAACACGTTTTGAAATACCAGTAAAGAATATTTGCACTTGAAACTGCTGGAAAGTTTACCAGTGCGAACGCAGGGTACTGATATATAACGGGCCCCGAAGACTAATTAAAGCAGCTGGGATTTAGTATGCTCAAGTAGCAGCTCAGGAATTAAAGACACTGAGAGCACTGACAAAAATCATTAGTTAAAAGGAACCATAAGGTTTTCTCCAATACACTTTGTCGTTTTCATCCAGTTTAAAAATGTTTATAAACTCACTGCTGTTCTGACCTCTCTTTTACTGTGGAACAGACGTCTGTGGCTAGGTTTTTTTATTTACATGTGCAGCAATATCTGAGAAATTAATGGACTCTAAGAAAATACATAAATTATTTCTTCTTTTTTTTTTTCAGGATTGAAGTGGATCTAGGGACGAATGGATGACTGAATATTCATATGAAGAGGAAAGCCATAAAAGTTGGTTGACATTTTTACAGCCATATGCGTTACACATATTACTGCTATTATCAAAAATTTATATTGTGTTACAAAACATAATAGGTGAAATAACTTGTCTGAGCCTCATGTGCCGTATTGTCTTTCAGGCAGGGGAATACAATAGTTTAACACAGCTGTAGATTCACCCAAGAGTTTCTGACCAAACCTGAATGTTCAAAGGAAAACCTAGTAGTATGTGTAGGAAACAGGTAATTCCTTTGAAGCCAGGTGTTTGAATGGACTGGTGTTTAGTGGTGATCTTCATTCTTACCAGCAAGGATGAAGGGAGAATGAGAGAGGCGATGTTGTCTTCCATTACAGCTACTGGCTGTGAAGCTTAATACCTTGATGAGTGGCACTCAGACACCGCATTGACAAACGCTGTTTAAGAGGTCAAATAGGATAGGATATCTTCACAAGTATCTTGTGGCTTTGTTTTCTTATCCTAGAGAGGTGGCTGCCTTACAGCATGCGTTTCCTGCCCTGTTTAAAAAGGGAGAAGCTGGTAGTTAGCGGACCTCTGTGCTGCACTGACTTTATTGTTGTGCTTTGTAAGGTGGTAAAATTCAGAAGGCCTTGACATCTGTCAGTCTGAGGTGTTGGCAGCTGTGAACTGCCAACTGGGATGGCTTTGACTGGGATGCTACGTTAACCAGTTCCTGCCAAAGACGTTTAAAGGAAGCTGACTGTTCCTGGGGGTGTGCACTGGAGCAGATCGATGCTAATGGTATGTACAGTGTGCGGTCCAGCAGAATGCAGTGCAGGGTCCAGCGGGACGCCGTGCAGCAGCTCAGAACAAGGCATTCTGGAAACTCTACTGGTCAAGGAGGGATACGTTATGATGGAAAATCTCTTGCCTAGGGAGCTTTCTTCAGTCACGGAGTCCCAGTCAGGGGTAGGAGTGTTCAAAAAAAACAGCAGAACCACCCAGGTTTCCCAAAAGCACCGTCAGTTGAATACCAGAAACTTAACTCCAAAGTTCTGGTCGTGTGAGCGAAGTAGTTTACTAGGGTGAAGATTCTTATTTTAATTCCTTCTTGGATTAGCCTTGTTTAGTGTTTACAACAGATAGCGGACACATGGATTCTAGCTGCCTTTGGATTTGCAACCAGTGTAAGACTCATGGGAAGCATCCGTGTCCTTGAATCCAGTCTCCTGAAATCAGAGAGAGAAACAGTATTTAGTTCAAAAGCATCCACAGGCTGTCAGCTCTATATGCAGCAGGTTCCAGAAAACACCTCCAGCCTTCAGGAGCCAAATTTAAGCCCTAATAGAGGTGGTGAGTGGCATTAGTAGCTCTACAGGAATGTACATAATTGCTCTTTGGGATCATGGAGCCCATATGCCCAGGTAGGAACCAGCAGTTGTTACCTGCTAAAACCAGCCCACAAAGTCTTAAGGAATTTTTCCCTGGTTTGATTGCTGATGTGTCAGCAGCTGTTGTCTGTACCCATGTCTGACAGCTCGGGATGGGCTTGTGTCATGGGGGAGCAAACGCTTCCCTGCTCAGACCTCCTGACCATGAACAGCAGAGTGAAAAACCGATACCATCCAAACCCTGCTTGCATCTCCCAGAACTGCAGTGATAAAATCCTGTATGTACAAACTTCGAGAAAGGCTCTTTACTCATAGAAAGTGTGGGAGGGTAAGAGAGCAACCTAATTTTCTGCAGGCCATCTCTGGATATCATTATGTTACAGTGGACTCCTCATACTATCCAGAAAACCACACAGAGTAGTACTACCATAGGGTGGTCATGTTTTGCACTGAATTGAGAGGTAACCGGGCCAGACTAGAGGACCAGATTAGGTATTTGGTTTAGGATGTGACACCAGGGCAGAAAACATGAAGGATTTCTCAGAATCTTGAGAGGGGCTGTCGTAACCAGAGTCTGTGCAGAGGAGGGTGGATTTCCACATCAGGGAAATGTAGAAAACTCTTGGGCTCATGTGGCCTCTTCCCAAGTTTTTTGGGAAAGGCTGTAGTTGCATGAGAGTTGCAGCCCTGCTAGCTCTGTGTCTCTGTTCCTCTCTATGCTTTTGCTTTCCTGTTCCAACGCAGAGTGATGGCAAAAGGAAGGAAGCACAGGAGAACAGGGTGACTTCTTTCTTGTCGAGCCATAGTTCCATTCTCTCATGCCCTTCTGATGACATCCCTCAGTAATCATAGGGAAGCTGCACAAAATATGTGCAGATAAGGAAGGGGATACTGAGTTATTTCATTACCCAGTTTCTGTTTGGCAGCTTTTGCAGGCGTAGGGCTCTGAATCCAGCTGTTAATCTTTCATATTAGGAAAGTACCACGATTAAATCATATCGCTGAACAAGGGAAGAAAAAAGTTGTTACAGGGAGGAATTCGAAGTCCAAGGGTAGAAATTATTTTTCTGGGAAGATGGATTGCAGAAAACTTAAGCAATAGAGGTGGAGAGGGCTCCTCTGTGGTCAGTGTTAAGATGGGTTGATAAAGTTCTGGCTCAGAGAGAAGAAGAGATTGGATTTCACACAGTGTCCTCCCTCAGCCTGTTGCTTTATTGCTGCTTTGCTAACCAAGTTCTGAAAGCCTTGCACTGCTAACATGAGTATATTGGTGTATAATTGGGGGCGTAAATAACTTGAGTTGCATCATCTGTATGTTGTATTGGTATATTTTAGGTCTTTGTTGGTCTGCCATAATATATGTAAATGTAGCTTTATGTAAATAACTGACATGCAATGCAACTAATGGAGGAAATCTGAACATAAAATTTTCTGTCTCATAAAATGAAATCATATGAATCTTTACCAGAAAAATGAGAAATAAGCAAAATAAACTTGTTGGTGTACATGTATATTGAATGCGTGCAACTTACCATGCTTCTATGTTTTCCATAGCAATGGCAACTAAATCTAGAGGTTCAGTTCTCTGTTGAATCTGACATTTAGAGTTTACGTTTTTCAGTCTGCCCTGATGGAATGTGGATGTATGGAGATGAGAGACCAGTATAGGAGCAGGTAAGGAGATGGGTAGCTGACAGGGAGGAACTATAGCTCAAAAAGTCCTGGGCAAAATAAAGATCAAGACAAACCAAACAGAAGTGTGTAGGACAGAAAGAAGTTCAGAGAGAAAAATTAAAGGGGAGAGGAGATTGCTCAGATTGAAAAGGCAGGTCTGCACTGTTCTTAACAGTGGCCTTGGGTACAGTCTCCCATTCAGACTGTGGTTTCACAGGGAGCCTGTAGACATACTACTGGGAAGTTCCATTTCCTCAGGCTTAGGTGTGTTCTAACTTACTGAGCACTCAAAACAATGATACACCACGGAGTTGTATTGAATTCAGTGATGTTAGGAGATGACTGCTTATTTTCTAAAGAGGTCTATATGATTAACCGAGGAAGTACTATGGTACTGCAAATGTAACCTGTGGGTTCTGTTTTCTTAAAAAAACCAACAAAACAAAACAAAAAAGAGCAGACTTTGGCTCTGCTATGTAGAGGGTGTTTTCTGAGCTCTGTTCTCCAGAACTTATCCCATCTCAGGAGTCTTCCAAGCTCTGACATACCCTTGCCTTGCCTCCCCTGACCCCCATGTGGAGCAGGGCATAGGAGGGTGCAGGCCTTCTGAGCTGTGGGCAATGGGTGTGGTGTTGCACAGTGGTACCCAGTTAGCACAACTAGGCTAGAGTTGCCCTCCAGAGTGATGTCAGGCACACTGGGGGAGTGGGCTGGCAGGGACCTCATCAAGTTCAGCAGAGGGGGAAGTCCTGCACCTGAGGAGGAACAACCTCACGCTTCGCTGCAGGCTGGACAAGCCCCTGAGCCATCTTAACTTTGCAGCTGCCCTGGTTTTGGATGGAGTTTTGGCTTACTGTGGACTTGCAATCTTTACTTTTTTTCATTATGTTAAAGTCTAGTCATGATAAAAATATTATTTTGTTAAGTATGCTTGAGGGTTTTTCCAGGAAGTTTTATGGGTTTATTTGCATAGTCAGAATATTAGTAGCAGTGTGGTGGAATGTTTGGTTTTTGTCATCAGCTGTCCCCTCTGTATCTATTATAAACAAATGCTGTTTTCCTTGAAAGAAAATGACTGCTCTTAAGTGGTCTTTCACATCACAAGTATAATTATGACTAGAAACATCAACAGGATAAAATATGTTAATCTCAAGGGAGTTATTTTGCACTGGCCATCAATCTATCCTTTCTGTCATGTGCTTTTCAGTTTAGATTACTCTCAGGGAAAGAGGCTGTACTTTGATGTTTTGTCTCAATTCATTATGATTATAAATATCTTGGATAAAACAGTGTAACAAACGACCACTTAAAGATGACTGATGGCTCCATTCAGCAAGGCAGGGAGACTGTGAAGTTCTTTTGGTTTCATCTGTTCTCCAGCATTTATCATGATGGGTCCCTTGGAGTCAATTGGTGGTTGATATTTAATGAATATTTCACAGTGTAAATAAATAACGGTTTGATGTCTGGAGCCCAGTCGTATTCATAGGACAGATCTGCTTTTACTTAACTGGCACTTAAAAATGTAAAACTTACGCTGAAACTCTAGAGCGGGAGGAGAGCTTTTCCCCAAACCTTACATTCAGGAAAGGGAGGAGCAGCAGAGACTTTATTTTTCTGGTTTTGTCACATTTTGTGCTGTCTTTTGCCTCCCTCCCTTTCCCATTGGATGCCGGTGTAGCTGCTGGGCTGCTGGAGGACTGTGCATGGGCAGTGATGTAGCCCCTGGGCTGGCTGGCTGGCTGGCTCACTTGTGAGGTGGAGTTGGAACTGGTCCCCATGGCTGAAAAACTGCTGGGGGCGTTTCCAACACTGTTCTTTTCCAAGGAGCAAAAGACCCCTTCAGCTTGATGGGCTTGCCTTGCATATGAGCTTGTGCCTCTTCCCTTCGCCTTTGTAAAGTTGAATGCATGATTTCTAGGAGAAGACCCCAGCTTTCCTCTTAGGCTTTCCTTACAAACGGCAGTACAAAATCTGTTCTACACCACTTCTTTCTTCACTTCTGCTGGGCAGTGGCTTTCATAGCCTAAATGGTTTCTTGTTTCTGGGTCCAGGGTCTTGGCTCTGATCCATTCATTTCCCAACTATTTTGGTGTGTTTACATAGTGCTGCTCAGCAGCTGGCTTGGGGCGGGTATCCAAAGCACACGCACACAAAATCAGTTCATCGGGGTTAGGACCAAATCATATTTAGTGCCTGGCTTGTGATCTGACCTGGTTTAAATCAAGTTGGTTTATAATTTTGGGGCTCCGTCCTTCTATTTTGTTCCTCCAGTGTGGGCCAGGGGGCAAACATCTACAGAGGTTTGCCATTGTTGGTTTTAAGTTTCACATATCAAAAGTACAGTATGTTATAGAAGTGCTGTTTTAGAGGCTGAAGACAGCTGTGGTGTTTCTGTACCCTCAAACTTCAGAGAGGCAGTGGAAGTAGGCACAGAGCTGGGTTAGACTTTCCCTCTCAAAGTCCGGTCTACTTGCAAAAGCCTCAAGCTCTGCTTTAAAATCAATAAATAAAGAGGTCTTTTATATTTAATAAATAAGCTTATATTTTCAAGTAGTCAGTACAGAGCTGCCCAAGAGGCTTTGCTAAGAATCAGGAGAAACTTCTCTGGCCTAGCAACAGAGTTGCAGGGTTTGCATCCTGATGGCTGCCCAGATTTCTGCTCTGCTTGGAGCAGCTGTGGGATGTGTGAAGTGCATTGACTTCATGGTTGTTCTTTAACTGAAACGATATTTATTGAGCATTTGTTTAAGCAGGAAGAATGGAGAATCACATAAAAAAAGCATGGCAGCAACCTTTGTGTGAGATGATTTGTGGGGAGGGAAGGAGGCCCACGTTGTCTTTCTTGCAGGAGAGTAATTAGCCTAGAATTGACAAAATGTGACCAAAATGAAATATGTCTAACACCAGAGTTCTTTTCACAGAGCATGTTGTTAAAATTGTTAAGTGTCACTGTGAAGCAAAGCTAGACCTTACTGGTGTTGCCTAGATCACTGGTGGTGATGAGTCTGTGATTAGTAGATTGTGGATTTATGTGAAAGCTTTGTTTAAGGGATCCTGTTCTCCACCTGTTGACATAACTTAGTGCAGTAGAGTGCCTGTTAAACTGCTTTTCAAAGTTAATAGATATCCCCTCACAATTTCAGTTAGTAAATGTGTTGGCACCTCTCATCTGTATTACTTATTGCAGTTGACTGTAAAGACTTGGGGTGTGATTACTTAACTTTTTTCGATTCATTTAAGTCACACAGAGCTTAAACTCTTCGTGTGATGAGCATCCTCCTGTTACTCTCACTTTGGTTTTTACAGTCAGGGAGTGGAATTGGGGTTTTAGGGATTTTTCGTATTTGTTTTTTTTAATTCATTCCAGGAGTGAAAAGCAAAAAAAAACCTCACCTTGAAAAGTTTACCAGAGCTGAGAGCAGAGATAGCAAAAACTAACCTGTGAGCATAAAATGACACTTGGCTTTGTAATGCAGGCATAGACACCCTTGTTTCCCATTTCTGGTGTTTGAAATGTGTGGTGTGTTGGTGTTCCCATGCTGGGAAGGAGAGGAGATGCGCTACAAGCAGAGCTCCTGCTTCTCGGGAGGAACAGAAACGGATACCGCTACCTCTTGCAGTCTCCCGAAATGCATGTGGTAGGCTATATGAAATGAAGTGATGGAAGCAGAGGATCTAGGTGATAAATTTTGTTGTGAGCGCTTCCTTAGTTCTGGCTGCAGCTGTGCTTATACCTCAGGACTGCCAAGCCTAAATGTAGGACCTGCCATATCTGCCTGGCTGACAGCATCAACTTCAGGGAGCAGGCTGTGGCCGTGGTGTGAGTGATGCCAGGTCCCTGCATACCCACCGGACAGAGTTAGCTCCCTCCATTCTGCTTTTGGGAGTTTTGGTATCCTTCTGTACCTTTGTGGAGCTCCTCTTGCTTGTCATTGTCATGATTGGAGATAATTGGAGGCAGTGTTCCCATGCCATGAAAGTATCAGGTGCATGTTGTGGACTCTGGCATGATGCCATGCACTGGGATTAGACAGGGCAGGCTTGGAGGGCTTAGGTAGGACCAGTCAAAGTGGTAGATGTTTGTCTGCTCTGTTACTAGAAAAGCCTGGAGTGGCCAGTCCCCTTAACTGCAGCCTAGTTTTAGTTTTGGAGGAAGCTGGCTGGAGCAGTCCAGACCAGAGCTGGGAGGTGGGCTGAGCCTATTACTGGTTTAGCTTAGATCAGGAAATTCTTCCGTGAGTGTCCCAGTGCAGCGTGCTTTGGTTTGCCTTCTAGTGTGGCCTTGTGGCTGTGCAAGCTGGGTGGCTTTTGGAAGAAGCTAGACTGGGAGGTGTGCTTCAAAAGCTTATTTAACATGTTCTGATTTCTCGTGGGCTGTTGAAAGACATAGGCTGTGAACACCTTCAGCAAAATTAAGAAGATCTCCTGTGTTGCACATCGCCTGCTTGCTGAGGGAGGCACAGATTCATGGTTCTTCTTGGTAAATGTTCAGTAACTTCCCAGTTGATAGTGCACCATCCCTCTTTTTTCTGTGATGTTTTCATAGAATCATTCACGTTGGAAAAGACCCTCAGGATCATCGAGTCCAACCATCAGCCCTACTCTACAAAGTTCTCCCCTACACCACAGCTAAATTATTCTTAAATGCATTCAGGGATGGGGACTCAACCACCTCCCTGGGCAGCCTATTCCAGTGTCTGACCACTCTTTTACTTTTTCTGTGAAGAATTCTTTCCTAATGTTCAGCCTAAATCTACCCTGCTGCAGCTTGAAGCCATTCCCTCTTGTTCTATCACTAATTATCCATGAGACCAGCACCAGCCTTTCTACAATGTCCTTTCAAGTAGTTGTAGAGAGTGATGAGGTCTCCCCTCAGCCTCCTTTTCGTGAAACTAAACAGTCCCAGGTCCTTCAATTGCTCTTCATAAGATTTATTCTCCAGGCCCTTCACCAGCTTCATTGCCCTCCTCTGCACTTTGAACTGGCTTCTTCAGTTTCTCCTTCAGCCTTGATATACTCTTGGTGAGGACTAGTTTTAAGTGACAGGACAGAATGCACAGGGAGCCAGACTTCAAAGACCTGGATCCATTGCTTTGAACTTCAGTCATTTTGCTGAAGGCTTCAGTCTTCCAGAAGTCACTAGCCAGCAGCAGGCATCTCCAGAGGGCAGTTCTTCCCATGGGGTTTCTATATCCTCCCTGTAAGAACAGACATCCTCTCTGCCTGCAAGCTGTGCTGGCACAGATGTGGTGAGCGCAACAGGCTCCACTTGGCTGGCCTTTTTCTCCAGTCTTGGGTTTTTCAGAGCATCACTTGAGCATCCCTGCTCTTACAGCCTGACTTCTCTGCTGCAGCGTGTTCTCATGGGAATGAAAAGAGCAGTCACCCAGCTCGTTTCACCTTTTATTCCTAGAGCACTTAGAGAACAATTATACTAATTCTAATAATGACTAAATTTATACTACTCCGGAGAGGGAGGCACAAGGCATTTAATTTCAAAGCTGTTTGACAAGACCATTTTGATGTGTGTATTTTCAGAAAGATGACACAAGTTTCCAAAGTGCCTAATGGGGTGAAAAATAATGTTTAAATTCCTACCCTCAGGTTTTTGGTTTCCAAGAAGCTGAATACGGTTCAGTTCTGCTGGGCATGATCCATCAAAAGAACAACTTCGAACTGGAGATTTACAGGACTTGATACTTCTGCTTGTTTCTTAATGGCCTGCTTTTGGTCATTAGTCACTAGGATGTGTTTGTATAGCCAGAAAGAATACTTCTGTTGTGGGAGGTATTAATTCTCAGTATCACGAAGCAGCACAGCTAACTGCAGTTTGGAGTTCATCTTTACTTCTCAATGAGACGGGAAAAACCCACGGTTCTTGCTCTGCACGGCGGTGATGATTAAGATACACTGAACCAGAAACTGCCATACTACATATGCTTTCCTGTTTTCCCTCTCCTACCTATCTGACAATAAACATCTAGTGCTAGAAATAAATGCATTTCAATGTTAGCATTTTTGACATGCCACAGAGAGAGTTATGTCAAACAACGGCAATTTGTCACTTCTTATATGAAGGCGTAGAAGAACGCGTTAAAACCCAGCAGCTAGCACCTAAGGAGAAGGCGGTTATTTTGATACTGATATCCACTGCTAACAGACCTGCATAATGATTCCACTGGATATGATGTTTCATATACTCAAGGACATGTGTCCAAAAGAGGAAAATAAGCTCCTGTTATTAATGTAAATCTTGACCCGGTCTTAGCCTTCCCACACGGCACTTCGTGTGTACCCCTGGTGATTCATTCGGTCGTTCCTGTGCGGAGTTTTGGCAATGAGTCAGGAAGGGGCAAGTTTTCTCCTTTTGAGGCTGTCGCCTTGTTTTGCACTTTGCTATTTACGTAGGGGTTTTTGTTTGTTTTTGTTGTTTAAGTTCAGTTTGATTGCAGTCAGCTACAGCTGTGATTGCTACAGTCAGCTGGGATGGACCGTGGGCATACCTCAACTGGAAACAAAAGCTTTGGTTTTCAAACATTGTAGGTAAACATAAAAAACAAACAAAAAACCCACCAAAAAAGATGTCCTAGAAATAGAGAGATTCAAAACATTATTTTTTTCCTTGGCTTTATTTTCCTGTTTTTAGACAAGCCCCAAAACCTAAACATTTGGAGTTAAGTCTGAGTTTCATTTAAAACTGTATGGGCTTGGGCTTCGGTAGCTGTGCAGAGAGATGACAGTGACAATCTCTCTCGCAAATTAAGAAGTAAGGAGTTTCTGTTGGTCTTAGGAAGATGAAAATTAACTTAGATGTGTAGGTCATCTTATTAAGTGCAGTGGAACCGAGATGATGTTTGCTGAACTACTCTTTGGAGATTTACATAATGGATGAGATACAGGAGCTCCAGGCGGCATGACAGTGGAGTTTATTTTATCGCAGAATGTAAAACAAGTGAATTGCCTTAATAATCTCTGCAGAAAGCAAGGATAATCTTTTTTTATATGCAGAGAGCAAGCCAGAGAGTTCATAATACCCTGGCTATTCACGTACAAGGAGCCAAATCTTACCTTTGAATAATCTGGATCCCTTTAACTATCATACTGTCTCATTCAAGATTTTTAAAGCTCTTCAGGAGCAGCAAGCTATGTGCATCTCTGAAAATATGGGTTTTATGCAGTAAAAATATACTAGCTACTGATAATTCATGGCTTTATAAAAGAGGCTCATAAGAGGCTGGGTAATTATCCTAACTGCTACGTATTTAAATATATGGAAAGCATTTTATGAACCAAGCTCACCTACTATTTATTTCTGGAGTGGTAATAATAGTAATTTCAGAAATTTTAGAACCATCATAATTTCAAAGTGGGTGTATGTTGGAAAGAAGTTTTAATATTAAGATTAAGAGGTTTCAGGCTTTAATTTACTCAGACCAGTGCACCCACTTTGGTTGGTCTTTTCTGCCTCAGCTGATGGTGTCTTTTCAGCATAGAAAATGGACAAAGAAACACTGGAAAAGTAGAATAGCTAAATGTAGACAGTAATAACAACACCCAGCTCCTGTCGTGTGCTTCGCAGCCCTGCGTTTGGCTTCAAGCAAGAGTTTGGCTATTACTTTACTCTGAATGTAAATGTGCCATTGCTCTTTGATCTGCAGCAACAGTTTGTTATGATCAAGGCTACTTACCACTTCTGCCTCAAGGAGAAGATTTACTGTTGGGCATAGCAGGTTTCCGAAAGAGTGAATGATGTCCTTAGTTTCTGTGAGCTATATGCAGCTTGAGAATCCTTTTGTATTAACCTGATGTCAATTGCTACTTCTTTTACAAAAGTCTGGGCAAGTAATTCACCGTCTGCGGTTGCGCAGAAACTTTGGCATTTATTTGCCTAATAAGAAGCCAGGCTATTGGGGGGAAAAAAAAGGGGATAATTTCATGAGTGTAGCTTTCCGTGAGCAGGGTTAGTTACTGCTTTTGTTCATGAAAAAAACCTTAAAATATTTACAATGATTTTGGTAGTGGTGGGCAATACCTAGTTTGTCTACTAACTATGCTGTGCTCCACTCTTGTTCCAGCATGAATTAGTTTCACCGGAATTAGTTCTTCCAAATACGCTCTCGATAGGGATTATTATTTATCAGTTGATGTACAAAGTTAGATTATGTTTTTAATCTATTTCTTACCGGTTTCTTTTTTCTGGCTGGGTTTCTAGTAAACCAGTTATTTTTGTCTGGTCATAAGTGTGCATCAGCGACAATTACTGCAGTGTGCAAAGGAGGGCACCCAGGTAATAACCGTTCGCTTTTATTTGCTGGGGTCTGCCCACATCGTGGCCTGGAGGGACCAGAGACCGTGTTTTGTAAGGACAAACAGAGTTGTTTTCATCAGAAAGCGTTTAAAACATTGAAATTCTTCCACTGCGGTGGCTCTGAACTCTCCCACATGGAGATCTTTAGAGTAAATAAATAAAAGATCACACCAGGCAAATGTGATTTAAAGTGTCTGTAACTGTTCCCCAAACAGCGCTAAAATCCTAAATAAGATATGAGCAAGGCAAGCAAGGGGAAAAGTTCACCTCAACCTCCAGACTTTGCAAGGCACTGTGTAGCTACATATCTCCAGATCCTAAGGACACAGAAGAGGATCCTGAAGAGTCATGGTATTCAAAGTAGCCCTCTGATACGGACAACTTCCTCACACCTTACTTCTCCCCAGTTTACCCTGTTTTGGGCTGTGTGAGCGTTTCTTGGAGAGAAGTCTCTCATTTCTAATCCAAACATAAATGACCTGTATGCATTTCTAGTTACATCAGGGGAAAAAAAGAGTGTGTTTTTCCACATGTGGCTGAGGTAACATTGCACTTGTAAAGGAACCCAAGTGCCAGTTAGCTTGGCAATGGTTCTTTTTTAAACTAATGTTCATTTAGTTAAAAATTCTGAAGCCTTCAATTGGAAAAGTCTTACAAGTTCTAAAAATTTTGAAGGCAGTGAAGAGTAAGCATCTACTGCTTGTTGTGTTGTAGTAGAGTGGAAGTAAGTGTCTGCCTCCTTCACTTCTTTCTGAGATGGCAGCTCAAGAATGCTTATTGCACTTAAAGCGATGAACCTGTAGTCCTTGATAGTGAGGAGTGAAGCAGGGCATTTCCATCCTGCACCTACTTGGAGTGCTTTGCAGCTTGAGGGATGTTCCAGGTAGCTAGCGAAGATTTCCCCCTGCACAGTGGCCTGTTACTGACTTCTTTATAGGCCATTCAATATGGTGAGCATGAGGAGTTCTTAATGAGTATCTGCCTGGCAAAGTTTC
This sequence comes from Jacana jacana, assembly GCA_013400555.1. NCBI lineage: Eukaryota > Metazoa > Chordata > Aves > Charadriiformes > Jacanidae > Jacana > Jacana jacana. The sequence goes on along the minus strand of VZTM01041551.1, from coordinate 264,308 downwards.
AACAAAAATTATCCAATCCAGGCATAAACCTTTATGTCTGACACCAGAGCCAGTTGTATGGCAAAATGGTGATGGCAAAAAAATATGAAGAATTACTTGGTAACCTATTTTAAAAGGCTTGCTTTGCCTAAGTAGGGTTCTACACTTCTTGATAATTAGATATAGTCATAACAGTATTATCAGTGACCTCTTGAATTAGTCTTGCAGTTTGTTAATCAGCAGTATGCCCTTTTTTTTATTTTTTTCTCCTTCCCAGGTTTACTGTATTTGGGTTAATACTTAATTTTGTGTTTTAAGATAACAAACATAATCTGTTGATCTTGGGAGAGTTCTTTCAGGTTGAAAATAAATTGAGAGCTCTGCTGTTTGTCAGGTACATGGCCACTCAGAGAGTTGTTGTTACTTTAAAATGAACAGAAAAACACAAACAAATAACAAAACCCCAAACCTCACACCTGTATGTTTCAGAGGCTATTTTAAAATTAAGAATAAATGATGATGGACTTTCACGATTTTAATTTAGAGTAAATAATTTATTATTCTTGTCAACAAACGGGTGAAAGTATTACTGTGCTCTCATTCTAGAATTCTTGAAATGGGGAATATATAAATGTCTTCAGAGGATAATAAAGTATACCTCTGCATACATAAGGCATGCACATGCATACAGAAGTTGGATGGAGGCTCTGTATTGATTGCACTGAGCCAGAGGATGGACATCTAAAGAAACAACACCAACAATAACATAGCTTTGGTGCTTTTCGTCACAAAACATGAACTGGCATCATCCTTTAAGATGAAGTCCTGTGAGGAAGGATTTTTAAGAAAAGGTATATTTTCCTGAAAGAATTCTTATTTTACTTTACAGGGGAAGCAATGACTTGGGTGAGCTTTCAATGTGAAAAGTATTAAAGTATTCTCGTGAATCTTCTTGTGAAATTGGGAAGCTCAACATGAGCTGGCAGTGCACACTGGCAGCCCAGAAACCCAACCGCATCCTGGGCTGCATCAAAAGAAAAATGGCCAGCAGGTCACAGAAGGTGATTCTACCCCTCTACTCTGCTCTCATGAGACCCCACCTGGAGTACTCTGTCCAGCTCTGGAGTCCTCAGCACAGGAAGGACATGGATCTGTTGGAATGGGTCCAGTGGAGGGCCGTGAATGTGATCATAGGGATGGAGCACCTCTGCTATGAGGGCAGGCTGACGGAGCTGGGGTTGTTCAGCCTGGAGAAGAGGAGGCTCCAGGGAGACCTTGAAGTGGCCTTCCGGTACCCAAAGGGAACTTACAGGAGAGCTGGAGAAGGCATTATTTGTCAGCAAGTGTAGTGATGACAGGACAAGGGGTAATGGCTTTAAATTAGAAGAGGGGAGATTTAGACTAGATATTAGAAATTCTTTCCTGTGAGGGTAGTGAGACACTGGAACAGGTTGCCCAGAGCAGTTGTGGGTGCCCCGTCCCTGGAGATGATGAAGGCCAGGCTGGATGGGGCTTTGAGCAACCTGCTCTAGTGGGAAGTGTTCCTGCCCATGGCGGGGGGTTTGGACCTCGATGATCTTTAAAGTCCCTTCTAACTCTAACCATTCTATGATCTATATTGATTGAGGAAATTACTCCCCAGACTTTTGTCCAGCATCATTCAGTGTCTGATAAACACTGCTCTTGAAACCACAGTGGCTGAGATTTTAGTGGTTTGAATATTTTAGTAATGTTTATTGAATTTCAGCATCCAGAATGATGATGGAGGCAGTTTGTCACATTATTAATGTTACTGGTCCAGGTCTCTTCAGAGAGATGCAGTGCACATAACGCTCTGCCTATGCAGAAATCATTGCTTAAAAATATGAGCAGCTTAACCCATCCGGTTCTTGTGGTGCAAAGTAAATCTAATAAAAGCATTTTATTCTGTGTGAGACATAGCTAGTATGGACAGGAAATCGTTTTCATCATTTTACACAGTGTAACTGAGCCACGTGTTGGAAATAAATATGTAATTTATACAGGCACAATTTCTTATTATGTCTTAATGAGAAACATTAAATATATTACTGTGACTCAGGGCTTGACACACACTATAAAGGCTATGTATGATGCCAAACAACCAATTATCTCAGCACATTATTTCTTGAAAGCCTTGACATGGGTAAGGCCACTATACATTTTTAATGGTAGCATGATGCTAGGTTATAAAAAGATAATACAAATAACAATACTTTGTTAGATCTTCCTGCTGTGTGATGTATAATCAGGTGCTCTGACTTAGAGAACACTAATGAGGATTTAAAGACCCAGCAGGGGCACATTTAACAGTCACACACAGTTCTGTCAAATGCTTTTGCGTAGGGCACCTCTGATGCAAGGTGGAGTTTAAGAGTAGGCAGGAATGTGTGGTTTTATTGTATAGCTTGGTGTAATACTTCTGTATATCTCAGTGAGAATAACAATAACTCACAGCTTCCTGGTGCTTTGCCAGTCGTTACTGTTTGGCTGTGGTTTTTACCATTCATGAAATCAGCCATGAATGGTGCTATGCAGGGACAGACTCTCTTGCTGCATTTTCAGCCATCGAGTTATGACTGAGGGAAACGAAAGTAAGAGGGCTCTGAAGGTATCATTTGAAGTCCACGCTGACCGTCTCGTTTACCTCTGGAATATAAATCACATGGAGTGAAAAGCTGCAGAATAGACAGTGACCTACCTAGCTTAAGGTCCCTTTTTGTCAGGTACCTGTATTGGGTACTTGGCAGAAGAGTATCAATTCATTCTTGAGTGTGGGTCTTCAGACTGGAATCTCATGGTTTAGAGTTGGTTTAACTTTTGTGGTTTGGCATGTTTTATACTTAAAGACATAGGAATACACACATGGCTGTTTTCTGTTAAAGCAAGGGACCCTCTACCTTACTCTAACATGAGGCAGTAACGGGTGCTTAGTAAGAAGATGTAGCAAGGTTGTATGTGTGTGATGGTTTTGCTCTGGTACATCTTCCAAGTTTGTAAAATATCTAGGGCACAAATACTTCCATAGACAGAGATAAGTCTTTGTAGAAAGATCCAATTGTTTTTTAAGTGATTTTTCAGCTCATTGGGCAAGTGGACTTGTCAGGAGACCAGCTTCTCCAAGTGCGGGTCATGGCTTCCAGTGCAAAACCCATGTATTCTGGTACGAAAAGGCAGCATATAGCAGAAGGTGGAAGCAGAGACGGGCTACAAAGGATGAACACAGAAGTACCGTGCAGGCAGGCAGGGATGGTGTCAACAAACCAAAGCTTGACTGGAGTTCAGACTTGCAGGAAATATTAAAGACAACAAGAAGAGATTTTATCATGACATCAGCAGTAAAAGGGTGGATAAGGAAATCCTGGGTCAGTAGCTGAATGGGGTTGGGTGATTTATTGATAGCAAACACCAATAAGGCTGAGGTACTATATTGCCTTCCCTTCCTCAGCCTTCACCTGTGTGGCCTTCTCACAGACTTCTGTGCTTACAGACAAGGTTCTCAAGGAGCAGAACCACCACTCGTGAACAAGGACTAAGTCACTGGGATTACCTGAGAAGACACAAGCCCATGGGACTTACCTGCCTGCATCCACGCGTGCTGAGAGAGCTGGCCAATGTCTTTGTGGCATGCTTGAAAGGGCCTGGAGACGATGGGATTTCCCTGATGACTAGAAGAAAGCAAATGGTGCATTCTTCAGAGAAGTCCAGAAGAGTAATCTGGAGCACAACAGGCCAGTCAGCTGCCCTTTGGTCCACGGAAAAAGTCATAGAGTGAATCCTCTTGGAACCAACTTCTGATCGTCATGAAGAAGGATAAAGTGGCTGGGAACAGTCAGCCTGGTTTCACTGTGGATGAAGCATGTCTGACACACCCGATTGCCATCTACAGTATAAAGTGACTGGAGTAGTGGTTGAGGGGAGAGAAAAAAACATTCATCTCATCTTCTGCAAGGCTTTCACCAGTGTCTCCCAACGATAGTCTTGTGTCTTAGTTATGGTTATTACAGACTGGATGAGCAAAGACGGGTAGGATGTGTGGACTCAGGGGGCCTTGGCCAGTTCATAGCCATGTGTGGCAGGAGAATGAGAGGCAATGTATGGAAAACGAGAGATTCAGTCTGAGTGTGAGAAAACCTTTCCCCTCCTCTGCCCCGATGAAGTCTATCTCCCAATTGAGCGGGTTGCCCAGAGATTTTTCTGCCATCTCCATCTCTCGAGGTTGTTAAGTCCTGACTTAACCCTGAGCAACTCAGTCTGACCTCTGAGCTCTACCTGCTTTGAGCAGGAGGTTGGAGTGAAGACCTGCTGAGGTGCCTTCCCGCCTGAATTATCCTGGGATCCTAAGAAAAAAACATTTGCTATAATATTCATTGTTCCCTGAATATTTCCAGGGTTACGTGACGATTCATGCTGCAAAATATTAGAAGCTAATTATTTATTTATCTCATCTTTCCCCTAGACACACACTCCGGTATTTTGTTTATAACCTTAAATTTAATATATAAACTCAGTTTGGCTGCATATAGCAAGTTTGATATCTCTGAAATTTAAAGATGCTATAATGAGTGTTCAAAGCATCTGTTAATGTAGCGCTGCGTGTGCTACTCAGATATCAATTTTTCTGACGTTCTTCTGTCATTTTTATGGCTATACCCATAGTTACTTAACGTACTCTTTAATCTTGAAGTTACACAGTAATTTTAATTATTGACAGTAATTTTGTTCATGTTCAGTACACTTTTTTTTTTTTTTTTTAACATGTTTGAGGAATTGGAACTTCTCAGGGTCTGGGAGAGATGCGTGTTGGCGACATTTGAAACTTGTTAATTAGAAATTCTTAACGCTTAATTGGAATTGCCTTTAAAGTGGACCCTGGTTCCAGAATAATTTATTGCTTCTTGAATCTAATTTGACAGTTTCGTACGTAGGCATTTTGGTCATCCTGTCTTGGGTAAGAAAATACCACATGCGAGCAGTCAAGTATCAGCTTCTGTCTAGAAGTTGACAGGAGCAGTTCTGAGAGCGATGCATTATTTTAGACCCTTTTTTTGGTAGATACTTACAAATTTTCACTCATGAATTGAGATGCTTTATAATTCTTTCACTAAGTGCACTAAATTTAGAGTTTGCCCTTTTTTTTTCTTTTCTTTTCTTTCTTTTCTTTTTTTTTTTTTTTTTTGACATGTGCCAAGTGCTGCTCACCAGCTTTAATATTAATATTTTCCCAGGAGTTTGCACGGGAGCCGGCGGGCCGCGGGGAAACCTCAAACCCATGTTAAATAGAACAGAGATCGGGTTGCGACAGGCTGTTAAACATTTGCAGTTTGGGAGTTTCATCAGCCCGTACAGCTTTGCTTTCCAAATGTCAGAATAAGCAGTTTGTTTGCTCCACGGTGAGGAGCGTGTAAAGCAATTGCCCTTCCTCCACGGGCACGTACGGTGCTGTGCAAAAGGTGGAGGGAAAGGTGATGGTGATGGACTAACTCTTGGCTTCTGGCAGATAGGCTGACTTTTTCATCTGAGCGTGCAATCATTCAGCTTTCATTTAATTATTCCTTTGTTATTTTGGCGTGTGCATAAATCAAGTGATTTTGATGCGTGGCTTTGCAAACAGAAGTGCTCAGGCTGTGGAGCTGCTGGGGCAAAGGTTGCGGTTCCAGCTCTTCCAAGCAGCTGGAGTCGAGCCATCGAAAGAACAGTTTTGGTTTCGTCACTTATTGCCTGTTGTGAATTTCTGGGCTTCCCAGTCCAAGAAAGAAAGGGAACTGCAGCAGCAGACCACAAAGATGATTAGGTGCCTGGAGCATCTCTCTTACGAGGAAAGGCTTAGGGACTTGGGTTGTCTTAGTCTGGAGAAGAGGAGGCTGAGCAGGAATCTGATTAACGCCTATAAATACTTCAAGGGTGGGTGTCAAGAGGATGGGGCCAGTGAGAGGACAGTGGTGCCCAGTGAGAGGACAAGAAGAAATGGGCATAAACTTGTACATAGGAAGTTCCATCTACTCATGAGGAAGAACTTCTTCATGTTGAGGGTGGCAGAGCCGTGGAACAGGCTGCCCGGGGAGGTGGTGGAGTCTCCGTCTCTGGAGACATTCCAACATTCCAAACTTGCCTGGACACATTCCTGTGCAGTCTGCTCTAGGTACAGCTGCTCTGGCAGGGGGGTTGTACTAGATGATCTTCAGAGGTCCCTTCTGACCCCATATCATTCTATGACTTTGTAGGTGAACTGTTGCAGATGGTGTCTGAGATCCAGTGAGAACTGGCTGTGCACCTTTGCAGGTGTGTCCTACCATATTTGACGCTGGAGGGTACAGCTGCACAAAAGCATGGTCTCTTCTTCTTCCTCCTCATCTCAAGGCTGCAGTGAATTTGCTCTGTCCACATAAGCTGACAGTGCAACAAGCTGAGTTGGAATGAGCACTTGACTTCTGGGAACAAGGGGTTCTGATGGGTGCCATGTACTGCTCTGTCTTTACTAAAAAAAGAGGCGGGGGGGATGGACCACAAAACTTTTAAGAAATTGCTTGTGAGCTAAGTAAATCTGAAATAAAAATAACTGAATTTCCTGAATTTTAGTTGTTACATTTTTAACCTAAAGGGGGAAAGCTGGCTTATCCTGATTCCCTTTTAGATCTGTGTACAGGTTGGAGGTCTCAGATTAGGGAGAAACAGTTCTGCTGGTGAAGAGAAGTATGAGCTGCTAAACATTTTTGTGGCCCAGCTGCTAGTAGGCAGGAAGGCATATTTAGTGATGGAGTTACCTTACATTGCTCTGTTTGTAGTGTCCGTGATTTATAAGAAGTCAGCTTTGGCTGCTGACGGTTAATTTATCACTATATTTTATCCTAGGGGAAGGAACAGGGCACTTGAAGGAGCAACAGTTTTCTCCTTTAGCTGGAGGGTTGGGGGTGATAGGCTGGTCAGTTGTGCCTCCAGCAAGGCATACAGCATTGGTAGCGTGTTTGCTTCCTTTGAAACCCATGATGGAAAGGGACAGTGTAATTTATGGTGGAAGCAGTGATGTCCAGGCCAATAAAACCTCCTGTGCTGTTGTTCCACCGCTCCTTCCAGGGGTTTGCAATCGTGGAGCTGAGAATAGTGTCACTTTGAGGAGGTTATGGTCCCTTTGGTCTGCAGGGAGTGATTGAGCCAAGCAGAACCTGTAGATAGCGTCTTGTCTTCTTGGCAAAGAGCAGCTATGTTTGGCCATTTGGCCTGCCACGTGACATCTCGGACAATAATTTTGGACTAAACTGTGGCTACTGCTACATGCTAAACGCTCCTTTTATTCTCCAGCGTGCAGGGCCCATGTTGTATCTGTCTTCATGGAAGCAGACTTTGCACGTTGGCGGGTGGGGACAAAGTGTGCCAACCAGCTCCCCATGCTTTCAGCAGCTCATTTTACTACCAGAGCAGGTAAGGGCAGAATTCAGAGCAAAATTCCAGTCACTGTGTATCAGCTTCTGGGCAATGCCGTTCAACACTTGTTTGCTCAACAGATGCAAAACAATCACAACTTAGACAATTAACAGATAGAAGAGAAATTTGTCATATGGCAGAAGTATTCCCCTGACACTCTGTTGATGTCACATACTCCTCCTAGCACCAGAAGCTAATTAAAAGCATGTTGTGACTTGAGACTTGCTTTTGGATTAGCTGAACTTTGATTTTAGCTTTCGGTAAAGGCAAAAGACAGGGGACCTCTTGAATGAAAGCCTGACTTGAAATTTATCTTACAGCCATTTGTGTAATTTTTTTTTTTCCCTCAAGATTAATAATTGAGTCAACAGCCCACCTACAAACAAGGTAACCTTTTAGTAGTATATGTTTTAGTAAATGTGATCAATACAGTATTGGTAGGATGATGAAAATTCTTTTCTATTTCCCATTGCAATCTGGGGGTGGGGTATGTTTGTTTTTAATTTTAAGCCTCTTATACTTTGAATTCTTCTGCAAACTGGAGGCCAGTTGATGTAAGATAGCAGAAAACTCCTTTGGAAGTTAAGTAGAGTTCTTTAAAACCACTTGACTTGTAACTGTGTCAAGGAAAAGTGGTGATCTCGGTCATTTACTAGCTGTTTGGGGTTCCAGCCCTGTATCATTCTGTGATTCTTTTGTGAAGAAGTAATAAATTTCCACTTGATAGCAGTATTCGCGACATGGCTGTGCTTTAAAAACCCAAAGGAAACTGTCAGGAGTTTATTTGACTGTCTTGCATCATGAAGTGTTATCAAAAGTTTCAATTTTTTTCTTAATCAGTTCTAGTGTAAAGATAAATGCCATGCATGCTTTTTCCAAATTTACCCTTTCTTAAGCATATGTCTCTCCTAAATGATGGCTCTTTTTGGCTTTCTATTTTTCTGTAGTTTTGTTTGAGAGGCGGAGGTTTTTTGTTAAGCAGAATTTTGAAGTGTACGGTAAAGAAAATCCACAAATACTTCACAAACCCATTGGTATTCACAAGAGTCAAATATTCTGTGTCCATTGCGTTAGAAGGAAAACAAGGAAGCCATTGATATTGATAAAAGTTAAATGTATGGGTCGGGTGCAGTTACTGCTACCTGTAACATACTGTGTTGGAATGATACACCATAGAAATGACTGGTGATTCTTTGTAGAGGCAGCTAGAAGTGGCAGGAGAGCAGAGCTGGTGTAAAGGGATTTTAAGCAGTCTAAGCTGACAAAGTTGCCTGCTGAGTCTGGGAAACAGCAGATTGGCCTCTAGTTGGCAATGCACTTGACGCTCCTCTGTCACCTGGAAGCTGACCACATCTCTTGGGTTCTATTTATATTTGGTAAAACTGATTTAAACCCAAACAAACCAGAAAGACTTCAGAAGTAAATCATGGGATCTTGGGTCTCTTCACTGAGTATCGTCAGGACTTGAACGATATATGTATTGAAAAATATATAGCAAATTAAGATGTAGCTGCATCCTTAGAGATTTGGTAACTGAACCTGAACCAACTTTTGGAAACCTGCTGTCTGCAAAATGAGTTGGTGGTTGGTTTATTTTCTGAAGGATCTAGGCACTGGAATAGAAATTCAAGAAGCTTGTGTTGCATGTGTACATCTTTGTACAGACAGGCAGCAGCAGGATACAGCCAGATGCGGTCTGGTACATTCGATGAGGATCTTGGCAACAAGCTGAAGGCCAACCATTGCATGTGCTTCTTGGGCATTGACAGTGTCAAGTCACAGCTGCTGTGGAGGTCTGGGCTCTACCTAGCATACCTGGCTGTAGTAAGAGACCTCACTCAGCGGCCTTCCTGGAAAGCTAAGAGCTATGATGCCTTCATGATCAGTGGATGTCATGCAGATGTATGTCCATGATATATATACCTGTAGGTGGAGTGCCCTCCTCCTGCGGCCTGCTATGGTACAAGGTGATGTATGGAATTCCATGCACTGCACTTGGGTCTGCCCTGAGCTCTGTTCAGGGCTAACAAGCAGACACAGTATGTAGATCAGTGAGAAATAATGAGCCTTCTTGTTACCTTGAATTATTTTTCACACTCACATGCTGAGCTGCTGCCCTAGCATGTTTCCAGAAGTCCATTGCTGTAGTGTTTTAAGCTTTTGTGTTTTAGACAGGACATAAACCGCAGCTTGTATGTCCATATTATTCAGACAGGCTTCTGCAAAGCTCTGCATTCTCTTCTCACTAAATGAATTCCATTTTGAATTGGAACACACTCAAATAAACCCCACCCAGCTTCACACGAAAGCAGTATGAAGCGTAAGGCTTCACTCTACTTTTTCTTAAGAAATTGTTTTGATTTTCCTTGAAGCATCAATAAATGCAAGTGATCCTTTTCTTTTCTGGTGAATTTGACTGGAAATTCAAGTTCGGAGTAAAATGCAGAACTACCATAACCTTTGCTTTCATTATGGATGTTTCACACAGCTATAGACATAATTACATATGATGAAGATCTTATGGCAAGCCATGGGCTGTTAACCCCGATTCCCTGGCAGAACTCCCAGATGAGTGATAATCTTTTAGCTACATAAATTTACTTTTATTTTCTATCTGATAGTTGTTTCCTTCACTTCGTGAACTGCTCTTATACGTACTGTGGCAATGTTAACTGGTATGCTTCACCCTAGAGATAACTACATTTAAGTGGCTAACAAACCTCACGGTACTGTGTATAAAGGACTTCTTCAGAAATGAAGGTCTTCAGGAATTTGAGAAAGTAGAAAACTGAGTTATTCTTTCCAGTGAGAATTTGGAAAGAAGACATTCTTCTCAGTTATATTTGAGAAGAGATGGTAATCTTTCATTCTTCCATTATCCCTTGAAACAAAGAGAAAAAACAATTTCAAACTTTGGAAATTGTATGTAGTCATATCCTTAGAAGGATCTGCCATATCTTCAGGAGCTTTGTCTTGAGTGGACGAAATGGTCCACCACCTTAAGTGGTCTTCAGAATTTTTGCCTTGAGGTGTTACGCTGCCTGTTGCTTTGACTGAGGGATAACTTCAATAGATTAATGTAAGTACTGAGAATTATACGAATTTAGGTGTTAATGTTCAGAAAAATCAACAAGGTAACCTTATTGCTAGGGCATATAAGTGATGTGGGCTACTTTGTGATTAGTTCAGTGATGTTTCTAAGATATCTGTATAAAAAAACCCCAAAACTTAAAAAATAATGTTTCTGAGCTATCAAGAAAATTGATTTCACAAAAATTACTCAAAATTTTGGAATCATAAAATGAATATAATGCTGAATTAAGAAATTACTGCATGAGCAGAAAACTTGTGGAAAAATAACTAGAAGATGAGTCAGGGGAAGTTATAAGTCAAAGCCTTGAGATGGCAAGGCTGCTTAAAGGCTGTTCTTGGCTCTTCGCTATTCAAACATACTCCTCTTAAACTTGAAACTTTTTACTGTAGCTTGAATGTTGAATTTGAGTCTGCTCTTCCCGCAGCTTGATACTTCATATCTTAAAAATGAAAGCGTGTCGTGTTAGAAGTTAAGTCTGTATGGGGAAAGTAAAGGAAGAGTTGAAATGAAGGAATGCAGTTGGACCTGGGATGAAGGGAGGAGCAGAGGAGGTGTTTTCGTTTTTGTCTTTGTTTCTCACTATCCAATTCCATTTTAATTGGTAATGAATTTAAATTCATTTTCCCCAAATCAAGTCTGTTTTGCCTGTGATGATATCTCATAAGCGATCTCCCTGTTGTTATCTCAACCCCTGAGCTTTTCCATCTTATTCCCCTGTCCTGTTGAGGAGGAGGAGTGTGAGAGCAGCTTGGTGGGCATCTGATGGCCATCTAAGAGCAACCCACCAGAGCTGTGAAGCATTGATTTGTCAGCTGAACATTTTTGGGGTGTCATGGAAAAGTTCTGAGCCATCAGTGGCTTGGCCTTGCCTGCATGCAGTTCTTCAGCCTGATTAGGTAAGCCCATTATGTTCATTAGTGACAGCGATAACTAGCATCATCCACCTTGCTTCTGTATATCTCTTGCGTTCATGAGATGAAATGAGGAGGGGACTGTCTTGCACATGAATATAAGTGTTTGTCAACCCTTGCAGGAAAGGTGAGATCTGGGTTCTGGGTGCTCTGAAACCTGAGCTCACCACTCTCTTCCCGGGGTTTCATGGAGTTGTGCCTGTCACAGTCTGGCCAGATCTGGGAGAGCATCTTTTTCTTTTGTATACTTTAGTACTAGCAGCTAAGTGTGAATCATAGAGTGTTTCAGGCCGGAAGGGACCTCTAGGGTCATCTAGTCCAACCTCCCTGCAGACAGCAGGGACACCCCCAACTAGACCAGGTTGCCCAGGGCCTCATCAAGCCTCACCTTGAATATCTCCAGGGAAGGAGCCTCAACCACCTCCCTGGGCAGTCTGTTCCACTGGTCCACCACCCTCATGGTAAAGAACTTATTCCTAATATCCAATCTAAATCTGCTCTTCTCCAGCTTGAAGCCATAGTCCCTCATCCTGTTACTGCTTGCCTTTGTAAACAGATTCTCCCCAGCCTTCCTGTAGGCCCCCTTCAGGTACTGGAAGGCTGCTTTTAGGTCTCCCCGGAGCCTCCTCTTCTCCAGGCTGAACAACCCCAGCTCCTTCAGCCTGTCCTCATAGCAAAGGTGCTCCAACCCTGATGATCATTTTTGTGGCCCTCCTCTGGACCCGCTCCATCAGGTCCATGTCCTTCCTATATTGAGGGCTCCAGACCTGCACACAGTACTCCAGGTGAGGTCTCACCAGAGCAAAGTGGCAGAATCCCCTCTCTGGATCTGCTGGCAGCGCACCTTTTGATGCAGCCCAGGATGTGATTGGCCTTCTGGGCTACAAGTGCACACTGCCTGTTCATGTCCAGCTTCTCATCCATCGGCACCCCCAAGTCCCTTTCCTCAGGGGTGCTTTCTAATACCTCATCCCCCAGTCTGTGAAAATCTTGTACAGTGGGAGACACGAGAACTGTGTGCAGTTTCTGTCATTTTGTGCTTAGAAGAAATTATGGAGGGGCTTAGGGATGTCTTCGTTGGTGTCTCAGGACAGGAGGTTGGTTGTAGCACCAGCTCCCCTGCTGTTGTTAGAAGTTTGCAGCGTGATTCTGATACGTATGGCTTGGCCAAATTGAAAGCTTGACTACGGAGCCACAGCCCTTTCCATGGATGGACCCAAATTTCGTAATAGTGTAACTCATAATGAAATAAGCACTACAGGATGCTGGGGGTTTTTGTACCAGGATGAGATAGGAGTTTCTGTTTTGTTTTCTGTTCCTCTAAAGTAGCTGAAGATAATTGGATTAAAACTTGGAACAGAAAGTCATCCGGGGGAAGAAAACACCAGTTGTATTTGCAGCAGTTCTGTGCTGAAAGCGTGGGCCTTTTAGGAGGGGGGAGAGTTTTGTTATCAGACTGATTGTCATAGCTTCTCGGAAGAGCTTGTAAGCCCAAGAGCTTATCCATCTTCTATAACAACTGCTCTAATCGCAGTTGCCCATACGGACCTGGATATGATTTGTGTTTTTAATTAATCTTTCAAGGGAATAAATGTCCAAAAGTGATTAGTTAAAGCCTCCAACGGATGGCATCGAGAAAGAGAGGTTGATCGCTTTTAGGATGAGTTACTTTATTGATCCAAGAGAACAGATGTTTTGGTAAGGTCACACAGTATTTGTCTTGATTATATGCCCAGTTTAGGGCATACATCTGCTGTGTGTTTTACTTAGGAGGGTGACTGGAGTTCACCTGGTGGGTTGGGGTGGGAAGCAGGACAATAGAGAGAAGGAAGAGCTGTCATGAATTCAGGTCACCTCCACCTGAACAACACTGGGAGCTCTATGTTAGCTCCCACAGTCAATGAAAAGAGTTGAGTGAGTGAGAGGGGACTGTGGGCTCAAAAATGCATTGACTCCATATATCATATCAGTAATGTCTGCTGGTGGGTCTCCTGAGCATCATCAATTAACGCGGGGCACAGGAGCAGACTGGCCTCACTCAGGTATAGATGCTCCATCTGCCTGGCCGACCGGAGAGGCTCCCGGGGGAACTCGATTCACACTCCCAGCCACCGTGGGGATGAGTCCAAGCCCCTTTGCCTTAGATGATTGCCCACCGTACGCAAACTTGGGCAATTACATCTGATTTGCTGAGTGGCTTTGAGCATGCTGTATTGCAAACATTGGTTGTGGCAGGAGAGCACAGTTTGGGAAGATCAGCTCTCTGAGCGACTGTTGGGCTACACGTGTCATCTATAAGAGTAGCACATGGACAGGATCTTCTCGGCTGTTACCAGGCAGTGCCCTCCCACCCAGGATGTGCCACGCAAGGTCTCTGCAGTTATAAATGCAGAAGGGATCAAAGAGTTTGGAAAGAATCTACTTCTGTGATTATTGCTACTCTGAATTATAAATGACCCGAAAGCCAGAGCTATTCACTGAATTCATGCTTCAGACCAGAGCACTGCTTTTAAGAAATAGGATTTTAGAGAACAAAAGGGGAAGTGAACACTACGAAAATTTAGTTAAATGTAAATGTGTTAAATGGTACATGAACTAGTCAGGTTTTCATGATTTATCAGTTTTAAACTTCAAAGGCTCTGGTTAGCTTGCATTTTTAAAACTAATGAGTTTATCACAGCCGGTGGGGAAAAATGGTTCAAGTATATCAGCTGTAAATTGGTACAAAGCACTAAAAGGGACATTAGCCTCTAATCAGATTCTAACAGTTCATTAAACCTGCCTTTCCTCGGTGGCGCTTTGTCTTCCCCCCTCCTCCTGCCCGCGCCTCCTGCACAAGCCAGCCTCGTCCCTTCGTTCAGACGGGTAAGACCTCCTCAGGGACACGAAGCAATATCAGCTCATCCTTCTTTGTCTACCAGCTAAACAGCCCAAGGGATGCTTGATGATGGTATGTTCCTGATCTTGCTGTAAAACTCAACTGTGCCGCCCATAAATCAAGAAGGGAGAGGGATCGCTCTGCTTGCCGAATAGGTGCAGGGAGTGGGGGCTGCAGGAATGCCAGGATGGCTCTTGCTCTCATTCCACTACAAACCACATCCAAACCACTGCAGCTCAGGCTGACTCCCAGCATCCGCTTCTGATAAGTAAACAGTGCTTTGCCTTTGCTGGGAAGAGGGGTGTGAAGCCTTAGAACCCTTTCAGCCAGCTGTTTGGTGCCATCGGAGTCCCTTTCTGCTCTTTCCCCACCTTGTGCCTCAAGCACTAAATAAAGATCAAGGTGCACAAAATAAATTGCTGAGAAGATATAGGAAGAGCATTTGTATTTTTATTTTCTTCTTCCTATTGTGTCAAGCTTAAAATACAGTACATACACAGCGGTAGCATAGTGTGGACCAGGACATCTCAACAGCCTGCCTTGTCATCATCCACACATGTTTGAGTTCTGCTGAAGGTTGCCTGCTTGATCTGAAGTTTTGTACCTTCACCATTTAGAGCTTTTTGTTGGACTATTTCCATCTACTTTTAAGGAAAAAAAAAAAGAATAAAAATGGAATAGAGATTGCATGTGCCATTGCTGTTGCTTATCTGCTTTACCATCAAGTTCCTGCCTGCCCTGTAGTACCAGACTGCAGCTCTGTGTGCTGTAACACACGGGGTTCAAAGGGAGGGCGATGGGGATTTTAAGCAGGTCATTTGATGTGCCTGTGGCAACATGTTGGGAAATGGGCGTATCCATTTCCTGTCTTTTCAGCATGTTATTTAAACTACAATAAAGGGGAGTATACAAAAATGAACAGTTGCTGCAGTAGTTATATCCCTGAAAATGAAGATCCTGGGACGAGGGGCATTAATTGGAAAAGAGGAAATGTCTAAAGTAATTTGGAGTTTTTAAAATGTGTTTTTGAAGCTCCATTAGGGCGGAATATTTCTCTTAAAATTCCCCTGAAGGAGCTACCGACATGCTCCTTATGAATAACGGGCACCGGACAGGACTGAACAGTTCTGTGGCCCGTGAAATACAGGGAAAGGGTTTTTTTTCCATTACAGTGTGGTTATTGAGGACTAAGAGGTAACGGTTAGAGCGGAGGTGAGTTTTGAGTCTCAAACTGCTGCCTTCCAGACGGGGACGTAGACAAGTAGGGGACTGTGAATGAGTCACTTAGGTGGTACGTGCTGTAAGTTTTGCTATTTGAAGAAATAGCTGTGACGTTGTCCTACTTCTCTGTACCGCTGACCAGGTTGTCTGGGTTTGTAAGGTCAGATTCTAGCTTGGGGGATAAAATGTCTTTTATTCTCTCCATGTTCTCTAAACTAAATGGCAGCTGAAGGGGCTGGCTTTCAAACACCAGCCTTGAGCCTTGGCTGCAACAGAAAATTGACTGAGGTTGAAGTAGCGTTTGAAGTGAAGGCACAAGAGGTTGTTTTGCGTCTCTACATCAACTGCTCCGGCAGCAGCGGGATGAGACACTCAGAGCAGGGATGTTGATTCAGGGGAACGCAGTTTCACGCATCTCACTTCAAATCGGAGCTCTCAGTATATAATGCCTGTTACTGCATGGACAATGTATGTTCTTAACATGCTTTTTTATTTCTGTCGTGTCAGAGGTGAGTGCATGGAGAGTTTCATTGACAAATCACACAGAATCGCTAAATGACTGAGTTCGAAGGGACCTCTGGAAGTCATCTTGTCCAACACCCCTAATCGAGCAGGGTCACCTTGAGCACATTGGACCATGCCTAGACAGTTTTTGAGTGTCTCTAAGGATGGAGAGTTCACAACCCCCCTGGGGCAACCTGTCAGTCTAAAGTTTCATATATTTAACTACTCCTTGGTGAAAACAAATGCTGATAACTTTACCTTCATTTAATGAATTATATGAAATTTGAGGAGTTGTTGATGTGTGTTAATTTACAGTGTGTGTGTGTGTGTGTCTGTACAGACCTTCGCTATAGCTTCTCAGAATTCAAGTATATGCTTTTTCTAGGTAATAGAGAAGTACAAATGTTTTGATTGAAATTGAATATACCTAAATATGCTGCCAAAAACCTGTAGCTGGTTGACACCAATGCTCTTCCTTCCAGTTCCAAAGCAAGGAATTTATATACATGCACCCACGTGATTAATTTCAAATTAATAGTAATTGGAGATGATTTTCCCTTATTGCTTACAAAGACCTAGTTCTCTTTTTAAGGATAAGCGAAAGTATAATTTACTATTTTAACAAAAGTAGTAACTCAGGAACTACTCCTTGAAATTAATAGTATATCTTTGTTAACTTTATTTCTGCTAAAAGAAACTTTTTTCTATAGTGTCGTAGAACTAAACCAGCGCATTAAGCCAAGTGTTTTTCATCATTTTTTTTGATTAACCTTTTCCTGTTTTACCGCAGGACATCAGCGCCTTTGAGAACAGAATGTTAATGCTTGATGGGATGCCGGCAGTCAGAGTCAAAACAGAGCTGCTGGAATCCGAGCAAGGGGTAAGCAGAGGTCTCTGTGTGGCCTCGCTCTGTGACACACCGGTGACCTTTCCCGAGCTTCTCTGTGCTTAGCTGTCCCTCTTGTTATGTTGCCATTTTCTTTTGTACTTTTTTCTTCATTTTCTCCCAGTTTGGAACTCATTTTCGTAGGAGAGGTGGCAGCGAGTGTCTAGTCTCATCTGCTTGGGACCACAAAGAAAAGGTCAGCAGAAGACTTAAGAAAATTATCTGGGATAGCTGAGATGCTCTTGATGTATTTTATGATTATAACAAAAGGTGCAGTTTAAGAATAACAGGTTAAAGAACTCAAATTCATATGTCTGAGAAGCTCATTGCTATTCTGCCTTTTTGTGATATTTCCCTTTTGGGCAAACGTTTCCAGTGGAAAATGCTTCTTTATAGTTATGTTAAGAGGGCTAGAAGTTTTGGATAGTTAAAGCTGGTATCACTTCAACTTCTGAAAAGGGGACAGAGATCATGAATTAGGAGTTTGAATTTTTTGCAGAACAAGGGGGTGGTTTCCTTGTGTGCATCTTTCATTATCCCAAAGAATCCAAGCCACCTCGCTGCTCTGAAGAGGGAGGCCTTCAGAAAGTGGAGAGCCTACTTGAAGCAGCAATGCTATTGCCATGTAGGGATGGGATTTTGCCTCCTTCTGTTAGTTGACTCTTTTTCCTTCCTGCTATTTCTCAATCATTTAATTGAGAATTTAAATGATATGGAAGAGAGGGAATTAACTTTCAGGTTGACTTAACTTGAAAGACTTACAAGGAGATAACAGTTATTCACGATGCTTTTGGGGCTTTAAGTTTGAGAGGGAAAAAAAACAACCTTGCCATTAAATCGAGTTCTTCATCTCTCTGCCTTCCTGAGAGCAGGTACCCTCAGAAAATATTCTAATATGGTGTAGTTTGAGGGAACATGAAAATTGGACTATTGTATGAGCTGTGATGATGAAAGGACAGATCCATTAGAGGTAATCTTTAGTGGATTGTGTGGACGCTTTGTATTACATCTCTGCATGTAACATAAAACTTTCTCTGTATTGTTCAGAAGACAAATGTTTTGTTGGTATTTGACTTTTGTCTACTTTAAAATAACTTCTATGCATGATGTGTATCTCAGATGAATGAATCTCAGAAAAGCCACTCTCTGAGCATGAGTTAATGGCATGATCAGTGTTCCAAGCTCACATGCATTGGTGCTCACTTTGTCACTCTGCTCCCTTGTGGGTTTTCAGAGAACAGATAGAAACTAGAGGAGTTCTTGACCCAGCTGTGGCTCAGGCCTTCACCTCTGTTGGAGTCTATACCAAACTTTATTGCTCTCTACAGCTCCTGAAAGGAGGTTGTAGCAAGGTGGGGGGTCAGTCTCTTCTCACAAGTAACAGGCGATAACAAGGAGAAACAATCTCAAGTTGCACCAGGGGAGATTTAGACTGGATGTCAGGAAAAAATACATTGAAAAGGCTGTTGAGCATTGGAACAGGCTGCCCAGGGAAGTGGTTGAATTGCTATCCTTGGAGATATTTAAAAGACAGGTAGATGCAGTACTTAGTGGTCTGGTTTAGTGATGGTTTTTTTAGTGTTATGTTGATGGTTGAACTAGATGATCCGAAAGATCCCTTCCAAACTATGCAATTCTATGATTCTATGATATTGCTGGGTCCTCTACAAAGAATACTTCCTTTAGCAAAGTGTGATTTGATTCTGGAAGACCTTTTTGGTGTCTTAGGAACTGGAAGGAAATGAACAATTTATATAGTTTTTTAATTTCCTTTGGGTTTTTTAATAAAATTTTATGGACTTCTTTGTAAGCAGAAAATGATGTCATATTTTTCTTTTCCAGTGACTGAGCCGTTGGACAAAGAGCTTGGTTTGATTTGGGATTTTATGTGCTTTGGTACTAATTAAGTAGTGTCTGGTCAAGAGTCTCTGGCACCTTTATGACTCTTCATTAGGGAACAATCAATAAGTACAAAATGAATTCTCCAGTTCACTAACAGAGGAGCTTGCCATTAGGATGGCAGTTTTCCAGCAAATGGCTTAAACTCTAAAGAGAAAGGTGTTTGAAACAGATGTTTAGCATGTGCTTCAGAGACTGTTTTGAATATGTAGATATTGGTAGACATAACAGAGACAAGCGTTTGAAGGATGTGATTGCTGATAACAGCACGTGGAGCTCCTTGGGAAGATAAACTATCGTAACTAGGAAGTATGGAATGGGAATTAAAGTGTGATTGGAGTAGCATGAATTTGAAGTTGTGATGTCTGTCTGTTATTATAGCGCTCAAAGTCCCTAGAGTTGCACCTCCATACATGTATGTGTATATAGGGAGATGTGCTTTCTACTTCAAAAATTTGCAAGCTAACACCATCTTTTAAGCCTTCGGAAGGTAGCGGCCAAAGCTTCATCACTTAAGATGCTGAGCAGCAATGAGACTAGGCAAGCTTTTCCAACACCTGTAGGAAGACAGCAGGGTTTTGGGTTTTTTTTTTTTGCTGTTCCTGCTTGGTGTCTGCTATTGGTTGCAAGGGCAAAAGTGACATGTGGTTTAAGGGTTATGAAAAGAAAGTTTCTTCTGTGGTTAGGGGCAGTCCTGAAGTCAGTTACGTCAATTCTGGAGGACTGAAAGCAAGAGTCTGGAACACCAGTGTCCCCTGACTGGGGTGGTGAGGGGTTGAGCAATCAGACCAGAGAGCATTGAGTTGCTGTGCCTCACTAATGAGGCTTTGGATGAGCTGGGACAATACCATCTGATCTTTTACCTGAGAAGGGCTACGGGGCCACTTTGAATTGTCTCCTATTTAAGTCTAAGCCTGTGTTTCCAATAAACATCCCCTTGATTTTCAAACAGTTTGTGGTGAAGAACCTCCCACATTTATGCTAGTAAGTACCCATTCTTGTTGTGAAAGCGTGCACCTAATTTTTAATCTGAATTTATCTAGCATTGGCTTCCAGCCCTTTCCAGTGGCAGTGGAAGAATACCCTTGTCATACTGTGTGACAATCTTGCTTAGCCCTTTTGGGGCCAGGCTGTGCAGTCTGTGGTGAATCGATGGGGCTTGCTCCTCAGGTTGTTTTTGCAGCCCGAGAGGCTGCCACATGCAATAACTAAGCAGCCCGGTCTTGGCAGGTCCTCCGTGTTAATGGCGATGGGCTTTTACAAGGCAATTACTGCAAAACTATTGAAATTAAGATTAAATTAATTGTGGGTTCCAAGTATATGTGCATGCTTCTTGTAGACATATTGAACGTTTTCCTGCAGGGCACATGGATATGTCAACCAGAAAAGGTGTTTTCTCAGTAGTTGTGTCGTGATTAGTGGTCCTGTGTGGTTTATGTCCTCCAAGGTGGGTTTCACAGAAGGGACCTTACTGGGGGAATGTGGATATTGTTTGGCCATGCACGCATGTAGTGCTGTGGGTTTCACCAAGCCCATCTTCCCTGCTTTCCTGGCTCTTGTGGAGTTGGCCTGATGAGAGAATGGCCAGTAGAGAAGAGTCTAACTGCACCCTGGGCAGCTGGCAGTTGTTAGTTGAGGTGAGTGCGTATGCTTGGAGGGACAGCAGGCTGGTGCTGGGTCAAATCACACTCGAGTGCCGGTGGGCATTGTCACCTTCGTGTTCCTGTGGTGTCCTGTGCATTACTGCAAAGGTGAGGACGTTTTGTCAGGGGTCCCTTTGTGCCAGTGCTGAGTTACTGGCAGATAGCAGGGCCCAGAAAGAACCTCAGTGATTCTCAGTTTGGCTCCAAGACTACAAGGAGGTGAGTGAAACACTTACAGCCCTGCTTCAGATGGGAATTGTTGTAATGATGTTACCTGTACAATGCTGTCTTGGTGGATGACTTCAGCAGATCACATTATCGCTACATTTGAGTCAAATGGTTGGTTTTACTCCAGGGGTTCAATTTATTTCATAATTTGGTGAGTTTAATGATTAAACAGTATGTGTTTATCCTAGGATTTTATTAAAAGCCTTTTCTTTTTTTTCTTCCCCAAATTCATGTGTCTCCTTACAGTTTGTGAACTAGTAACCCACCAACATAATGACTTGAGCAGTAGAATATATAACTGCTGAGCAACCTTGGCAAAGTGAACAATGGTCTCTTGCAGTAACTCGAAAACTTTGAAATAAAAAGTTCAGAAAGAAGTAACATTCCCCTTCCTTTTACACCTACTCCACCAAAATGGGAGCACAATAAGAGAAAAAAGCAAATTTTATACAAACAACACCAGCTTTTTTTTTTAAGCTTAAGGTGTTTTTTCACTTAGCGTAACCATATGCCACAAAAAGGTGAAATAATCACCACCTGGCTGTGTGCATTTCGTCAGGAATTCATCTTCCCTGAGCTGCTCTGAGTAACCTGGTGTTCACCAGGTGTTACCTCTTGACTACATGTGGTGGTGGTAGTAGTAGAAATCACCCTTGATGCAGATGAGGACCAGGATAGAGCAAGTAATTCAGCCAAGACTGGTGTTTTCTGCTGTACTTGGATATCAAGCCAGGCAGTCAGTCCATTATATTCCCATGTTGCTTTTGGGTTTCCTATTGGAGTCCTTGGTCTTTTTGCAGGAGAGGTCAAAAATAATGTAAGGTTCTTCTCTACCATTTGTACATGAGCTCCAGGATCTTCAGCTCTCTTGTTAGGAGATGTTTGTTTTGTTCATGATTCATCTGTGTTTTGCACTGTGTTTGGGTGCTCTGTGTCCAGACCTGGGCTGATACCCCTGAAAAGTTTTTAAGAGGTATTCTTAAATAGCATCTCAGTCTTTATGCTGCAGAAGTGTTATCTATCTGTTACCAAAGGCAGGACCCTGCTTTCTTTATAACCATATGCTAAAATGGTTAATTACTGAGCTTCTTACTGGGAAAACAATCAAGAAGTTGGTAGTGCTAAGGGTAGGATAACAAGAAGTAGTTAATCACTTCAAGGTTCTCTTCATATGTTGAAGTATGTACTCCTGTACCAATTAGGACAGAGCTGTGGCGACTTCAAGGAACATCCTTATCATCCTCAAAAAGCTGGCAAACTTAGAGAAAAACTGTTACTGTCCTGAGATGACTCTGTACCTTTAAAAGGATAATGTGAGGAAGCGTTTCCCTACCCCAAATGACCACTGAGGAGCTCATGCCTGTGCAGAAGTATTTTGCGGACGCTACAGAATTTAACACGCATGTGCAAGATGGCTACTGGGTCATCCTAAGGAATATGTAAGCCCAGGTGGAGCTATGTATTAGGTAGGTGGAATAATGAGAATCATTTGTGTATAAATAATAGGTGAATATCTGCCCCTGGTAAGGTGTGCTAGATCCGTGGATTTCCACCTGGCACCCAGCGTCGAATCCAGCAATATCTCTTCTCCCAACTACTTTCGGTTTCGAGAGCTTTTGTTTCAGGTAACATATCTAAAGCAAGTGAAAGTGGATTTAAAATGTGATACAGAAGAAGGAATAACTGAACAGAGAAAGTGTAGTCCAGCTCAAATTTTAGGGTAGCCCTGGAAGAATGAAGCTATGAAGGTGTGGGAACTACTTGCACTGTAAAGCAGTGCAGTCTCTAGCTGAGGCCAAAAGGCAGTTGGAGCTGACGCCTGTGTTTCAGCTACATTCCACGCACCAGTTCCTTCAAGCCTGTGACTGGTGGAAAGGGGACAGGACTCTGGAGCTGCAGGCGGCATTGATGCATGAAGACAAATCTTTACCAACGCAGGTTTAAAAGGCACTGAGTTCAAGCTAGATGGTGGTGGGAGAATGAGATTTAGGCAGCCCATAAGGGAGACGTGCCTTATAATATAGAGGTTGCTGAGCAAATTGGGAACAAAGAAATATTTACAAGGAAAAAGGATTTTCTCGTTGCTTTGGAAAAAGTTAAAACAGCTCTGCTTTGTGTTGTCATTGCCAATATGGAGTAGTTTAATGATTTTAAGGCCATCAGCATTAGCAAGAACAGATGCTTATTTTTCCAGTGAACTACCATCCTTAATTTTGCACAGGAGATTTAATGCAGACAATTGTTTGAGACTTCAAGAAGACACAGTGCTGCTTTAATGACTTTATCACAAATGAAAAAAAGACATTACATAAAAGATATCGCGTTGCCCTTTAACAAGGCTTCGTTATTATCTCCCCTACTGTGGAACAGGAGCTAGCATTGCTAATAAATTGGTAAAATTACTTTAGAAATGTGAATTTGCTTATCATTTAATATCCTCCAGTGACCTACAGCTTTAGATCTTTTTGGTCTGCAGTAAAATTTTTGCATATCAGTAACCAGCTTCAGAGAAGGACATGAAGAAGGTGGTTCCTTCCCTTGTAGGTGAAGGTGGGGTACTTCAGCAGGAAAAAAATCTTTTATCCTTTGGCTGTGCCAAAAACTATTCTGAAAAGTAATACTCTTCACTGTAAAAATGTACAGAGGCTAGATTTAAATGGTAATTCAGACTGGGCAGTGTATTTGTTAACTGATGGCTCTGTCAAGACATTAGGGTGGATAGTGTTGACTGCTTCACTGTGAGGTCTTGAAGTCTCATTGGTCATTGCAGGATGTGGCATATGTCTAACTTACACATATAAAGTTACATTCCCTCATTATTTGCAGAGTTGGGCCATAAGCTTTTGTTAAAAGGAGCTACGAATGTGGGACTTAACGTCCCACGATTGATCTTCAAACATAGAGAATAATGGACCTCTAATTTTCATGAGCCTTTTTGTTTCCAAATCTGCAGTCTTACCCATTCCCGTGCCCGTGTTTTGTCTCCTTAAATCATTATCTGAAGATTATGTATCTTGTTCTGAATTCATCTACTAATTCT
Source organism: Jacana jacana (assembly GCA_013400555.1). Classification (NCBI taxonomy): domain Eukaryota; kingdom Metazoa; phylum Chordata; class Aves; order Charadriiformes; family Jacanidae; genus Jacana; species Jacana jacana. The sequence continues at coordinate 240,585 of VZTM01041551.1, read as the reverse complement.
GCTTGATCCATCTCTGTTCCCATGCCTTATCATGGCCGAATTGTGAAAAGAATGACTACAATGACAAAACCCTTTAACAAGTCAATATTGTTCTCCACGTCTTACCAGTCAAATTACCTTGCCGTCTTGTGTCTGAAGAATGCCATCCATGTTTATTTTATTATATACTTAAACATGTTCTACCTTAGCCTGAGTAATAGTGACAGAAATCTGGTTTATTTTCAATGATTCAAGGTACCTACTGAAATTCAGTTGAGAATGGGCTCAATAGTAAAGCTTGCTCTTTGACTATATGAGGAACTGATTTATGTTGATTCATTCAGTTTATGTACATTCTTTGTATTATTAGAAGAAAAATCACTCCTGGTATTTGCTGTTTTAATTTATGAACCTCTGCTTCATTCAAATAATTAATTTATTTTTCTTTTTTTGAATTACTTACTGTTTACCCCGACTGATCTGGGAAAACAAATGGCATGTGGACAACGCACATACATCAGCCTCTTCTGCAAAGAAACCAACCCTTCTTACTTTCTTTTGGCTTTCTTTGTCTTGCAATAGATGATTCCTCAGGAGTGTTGTAGAGGTGTTAGAAACACAGCTGATTTTATTAATTAGTTGCTTCACAGTGCCATAAATACATGGCATAGTTCAGAAGAGGATCAAGATCTGACCCCGAAGACCAGTAAGGACATAACCTACAGGGCATGATGCAAAGCCATGTGAAACAGACCTAAGGAGATACAGCTACATTCCCCAAGCACTGCTGAGGGCTATGCTTGCAACCCCAAAAGGGTACAAGGCACGTTCTTAGAAGGGTGCCCCACAGCTATATCAGTTGGATTCATTAAGCCAAGTGAAACCCCACAAGCTGTTTCATGTTAAGTGGAAGCTCACATGAAGAATAAAAGGTAGCCAACTTCTACAATTTTGCTCTCAACCCGGCATTCCTGCTGCATCCATTGCCAGTGACTGAATGACGTCAGGGAGAGTTGAGTTGACTGATCACTGATCCAAGAAAACCCAACCCAACAGGAGAAAGGCAATGACTGCATACATCCTGCAGTTACACTGTTTAGGAAATCACAGATATCGCCTATGAAGAGGATAAGGTTGGGAAGAAGTTCGTAGGAACTATATTTGACAAAGGCCTGTAGTTAGAGCTGGTTAACTATATGTGAAGCTACATCCTGAGACACCTTTACTGCTTCTGGGATCCAAACTACCTACTTTGAGCATGTCTCCACACTGCTGCCTTGCCAAATACTGAGTATTTGCAGGGTTGCACGTATTCCTTACTCCTCACAAAGCCAGCCTTCTTACGGGAAAGAGAGTTAAGGAGGGTTTGCACCATGGTTGTTGGTGTGGATTATTTATTTGGGATTCTTTCCCCCCAGGGATCTGATACAGAAAATGCAATAGAAAGGTAATAGATTTAAGACTAATAGGAAATGATATCTTAAACAGCTCAGTCAGCACACTCACTGTCACGCTTGCTGGGCAGTCTTTTTGCCAAGTTAACCAAGTTTACAGATAGAAAATGCAGGTGGGGTTGTAAGATGTATGATGCTGTCTGAAATTCTCTCTAGGAGAAGGTTCCCATATTCTCTGAGATTTAATTTACTGACCGCTGTCTGCTATTGCTTTCCTTTCCTAGGCAGTTAAGTTGGTTGTTAAGGAGCTCTTTAGGGAATGTAGTCTTTATTCTATTATCGTTTGTTGTATATATGGTAGGAACAGGGAGATTCTTCAGCTGTGGGCGAGGACTTCATTGCACTAGGCACTGTGCAAACAAAGGGCAGTCCCTGGATATCTTGGCTTAATTAATCATAAGTTGCATTTAGACACTGCTGTAACGGGCATCTTCAGATGCTAATGATCCTGTGTATTAGGAATGTAGTAGCAAGTCTTAAAGGAGTGAAGCAGAGCAAGATCTCTCCTCCAAACGGCTCACGTTTAGGGGTCCATGCCAGGAAGAGGTTTCCCATGTCTGTAGTGATCGAAAGTCAGCAGCAAGATGATTTCACTTCAGAAATTAGATTTTATGAGGATGTAGATATTTTATCTGCAAAACTGGGCAGAGTTTCAAAGAGAATGTGGGATATTACTCAGAAATTAGTATAACTTTGAATTGTTACAGTTCTGTAGAAAAACGACACACAATATATCATATATTAAATGCCCAAATCGGTAACAGCTCTGTGTGTTTATATGGACTGAAAAAAATAATGTTAGCTCTGGGAGAAGGAAAGGCAGGCCTTTGATTTGAGCATAGTGCTGGAGCGCGCCTTGAGATTATAGTTTGGTTGCCTTCTATCCCCAGTCAATTATTTCATGGGCTCACCTTGAAGCCAGTCTGCTTTTTTTGATGATGTATGACCTCTCAGCTTGCTCTGCTACCACAGCTTATGAAGGGAATCACATGGAAGATTTATTCAGCTGAGGAACTCCAGCTATAGAGAAAAATAACCATGGTACACACAAGCTCTATGTCTGTCGGTTACTGTGAATTTCTAAATCCACATTTGGGGTTGAAAATTGTTTTATAGGGACGTGAAAGGTCAACATTTCCTTCATTGCATTAAAAATAGTTGAAAATGTAGAAAGAATGTGTAAGAAAAATTTTCAACTGTCTGAATATCTACACTTCCATCATTCCCCCTGATAACCCCAGATCCAACAACTTGCATGTGCTCCACCTTCTATTTCTTTTGGGAATCCAATGGTCACGGCTTAGCTGTAATTTTGGTCTAGTTTGCAGTCCTAATTGAGGAGTCAGCGAAGTATGGATTTTTGGTCTTTGCATCCTGCCAGACAGGTATGAATGCTATAGTCACAGGAGCGCTGAGCATGCCATATATTGGCTGGTATACAGCACTGGAGCCTTAAAATCCCGCTCCACTTCTGTGTTGAAACTCAACACAGGTCTCTTGTTTTTCCATGTCACAGTGCAGTATGGCTCTAAGATACAGTAGTGTTGTGAGTTTTGGATTTTGTGTGAAATTATTGGCGTCTCAAAAGCAGTTAGGCTTCTGACCTGGTGACTCACCTGGTAGGGCCTCTGCAGTTTAATTCAGGTTGCGACTGCAGTGAAACTCAGTACGTTCCAAGTGAACATGGAACTCTTGTGGAGAACCCTGTGAAGGTGAGCTAGGTAATCTCCCTTTTATTAACAAGAAAGCTACCTTGAATTACCTCACGTTTACCTCCGAGCGTGATGATGTATGTAGGTGAGTAGTGCAGTCTTGCTGATGCACAGTAACTTCTTCCTGGTTCCAGAGTTCCTTATTTAAAACGTTTTCCATTGAAACATCTCAGGTGAAGTAACTGTGAACCACAAATTCTTTGAATCATTTTGCTTGGAGAAAAGTTAATCGTTACGTTTCATCACCTTGTTTTTACTCACTGGTGAATTTAATCGATTACTTCTTTTTTTTCTTTTTAATGCTCATTGGAGTAGTCACTTTGTTGTGATGTTTTGATCAAGGGGGCACGTTGGTATGAGAGAAATGGTAGTGTCTGAGCCCATCTTATCCTTTCCCTTTGTTTTGGTTCAGGGTGAAGTGAAATCTTTCTGTATTCCTGGTTCTCACTTGGATAACTGCTATGCTTTATGTCTTTAAGGACGCTGAGATACTTGAAGTGAGAAGTATTGTGTAAGTGTGTGATGTTACTATATTTTTATTATAAACTGGCCAGCTTGAGAAAAAAGCAAGCATAAGCCAATATAACTCAATAATGTACCGTATCATAGAACATTTCAACAGCACGAGACAAATGTTACTTTGTCATTATAGTACCAAAACTATTTTAATCTTTGTTGCTTGTTATGAGAAAGGATTGCTTCTAGTTTTCACTTACTTGATGATGCTCTCTTAACTCTTCTTTTCTGTTTGAGGTTGCCTTATATATAGGGTTTTTTTTTAATGTTTATTTTACTCTTGTTCTGTATCCTGCTGGGAAGTACTGAAAGATCTGTATATTTTTTAGCATTATTGGCTTTTTTCCTTATTTCTCCCCATGGATAAAAGCCCTTACATAAATTACTTTAAGGATCCCGTTCTCTTGGATATATATATATATTTAATTCTCTTTCTTCACCCCCTTCACCCTTTTGTTTCATGCTGGGAGGATGAGTATTTAATAAGCTGTTATTTAGGGGCATCTGCTTTCTTAGATGTTGTTTTACAAATGTTGTTTTCACTCGGTTGCATCCCTTAAATACGCCAGGAAATCATAGGAACCACAGGCAAAAAAAGCCAACAGCAACCAAAAGCAGTGTTTGTCCTGCCTTGCCTGTGTTTGCTATTGCTCAGGCACAGAGCTCAGGCAGACGAGGAAGGTGAAGGAAGAGGAAGATGAGGAAGATAAGCCACCCCTGTGATGGAGCCCCAGCACTTTGGGGTGTGCAGGAAGCAATGGGCTGGAGGAGGAGGAAAAGTGCTGGGGACTCAACAGAGGGAGCATGTCAGGTCTTCCGAAGCGAGGCTTGTCCGTGGAAAGGCTCCCTGGCCTTGCCTCCTCCCAGAAGTCTCCTTTCCCCTTGTTCCTTATGGGGAACACCAGTGCTACCCACATCATGCCTCCATAGGCTGCTGTGGCAGTGTTTGTAGCCCGTGTCCAACTTCCATAATTTACAGTAGAGATCAATATTAATGTCAAGGCACTGACTTTGGCTTTGATCTTCATCTGCAATGCTGTGTGTGGACCTTATGTCATAGCTGTAGGTGAGTGACTGGAACTTCCCTAGCAGTCATGTAGTTCATCCTTGGAAGACAGCAGCATCAGCCTCTCCTATCTGGATTACAGATAGGCTGGGTTGTTCTCTGCAGGTGCCTTTCCACATCATTTACCACTTTCTTTGCCTGTTTTTTTGACAGATAGATGTTTTGGATACAGTCTGATGATATTCTGGCTGGTTGTATTCTGCTAGCTCTCTAGCACTGGATGGATGCTTGGTGGCTCTGAATGTTTCATTGATCCCTTTGCTGGACTTCTCTGGTGGTTTTGCTCTTCTAGTAGAATCATAGAAACATAAAATGGTTTAGGTTGGGAGGGACCTCGAAGATCACCTAGTTCCAACAGGGCAGAGACACCTCCCACTAGACAAGGTTGTTCAAAGCCCCCATCCATCCTGGTCTTAAACAGTTCCAGGGATGGGGCATCCACAAAAAAAGCCAACAGCAATAAAAAGCAGTGTTTGTCCTCCCTTGCCTGTGTTGGGCAACCTGTTCCAGTGTCTCACCACCCTCAATAGTGAAAAATTTCTCCCTGATATTTAATCTAAATCTGCCCTCTTCCAGTTTGAAGTTATTACCCCTCATCCTTATCACTGCATGCCCATGTAAAAGCCCCCACCCCCTCCAGCTCTCGTGTAGGCTCCCTTCAGGTACTGAAAGGCTGCTATAAGGTCTCCCTGGATCCTCATCTTCTCCAGACTGAACAACACCAACCCCTTCAGCCTGTTTTCATAGGAAAGGTGCTCCAGCCCTCTGACCATTTTCCTGGCCCTCTGCTGGACCCATTCCAACAGGTCCATGTCCTTCCTGCGCTGAGGACTCCAGTGCTGGACACAATACTCCAGGTGGGGCCTCACAAGAGCAGAGTAAAGGGTTAGAATCACCTCCTGTGACCCGCTGGCCATGCTTCTTTTGATGCAGCCCAGGATGCGGTTGGGTTTCTGGGCTGCCAGTGCACGTTGCCAGCTCACGTTGAGCTTCTCATCCACTGGCGCCCCCAAGTCTTTTTTCTCAGGGCTGTTTGTGAACAGGGAGGTGTAAACTGGTAAAAGATTAATCATGATCTCCTGTTTTACACTGTGGAACAGGGACTTCTTGGTGAGGACTTATGAATATTGATGAAGAAAAGGTAGGATTGGCTACCACTAGTGATATCAAATGCTTTGCCCGGGGTGAATCCATACTGTTTCCTGGCACCTTCTCCTTCACAATGCCCAGAATTTTGTTCCCAGAAGACTCACTCCAGGGCTTTTCCATGGACAGTGACTGGTTCCATAGTGCCTCAGATCACCCTTTTAGACTTCTCTGGAGAGGAGAATTTGCTTTCTTCTAGCTGTCAGGAATTTCCAGTGGTTTCAAGACCTTTTCAAGGATAGTAGAGAAGGGTGCTGCAAGGACATCACCAGATCTCTTGGCACCTGTGGATGCAGTGATATGGATGCCATGGACTTTTGTGGGTTGAGTCCTCTTAGATAATCCCTGGGACTTGGTCCTTGTTTATGGCTTGTTCTGCTCCTTGAACCTTATTTCTAAGCATGAAGGCTGACACAAAAAAGGCAATGGAGTACCTCGTCCTTATTGGTGTTCTCTGTCAATACTTCACCTGCCTCGTTTAGCCATGAATCCAGATTTTCCTTGTCAAGCCTTTTACTTCTTATGTACTGATAGAAGCTTTTGTTGTTGCCATTGATCTTCCCTGCAAATCTGAACTCCATCTGAGCTTTGGCTTTCCTGACACCATCCTGGCGTGCCTGTATGATATTTCTGTGTTCATACTTCATATACTGTCCCTGCTTGCTTCTCCTGCTGTACTGCATTTGCCTTTTTGGACTGGAGCTCCATCATGTGTTCCACATCTGCCAGCATCGTCTCCTGATATTTCTTGCTTTCCTGAGTAGCAGGAAGTGCTAATCTTGCACTTTGCTGTCTTTCGAGATCTTTCAGTTTTCCTGTGCTCTTTGGGTCTTTCAGAGCTACCTCCCATGGATTCCCACGCAGTTCCCTGAAAACTTCTGCTCTCCTATAGTCAAGGGTCTGGACTGATCTGACTAGGTCTCTGTTACTGCCTTTCTTTGCTCACTCTCCTCAGGGTTTCAACCTCCATTACTTAAAGGTCATTACACCAAAGCTACCACAGCTTCAACCTGTTCTTCCTTTCATTTTGATTTTGTCCATATGGGACTTTATGAGAACCACCAGAGTGACTGCAGTGGATCAGGTGATCAGGTCTGACTATCCACTGATCAGGTCCTTAGACATACAATAGCAACTCATAGCACGTGCCTACAGAAAACAGACAGAAACAGAAGTGAAACTGTTCTGGTTGGCTTCTGAATAGTATTCATTTACAGAATAAACTAAAAAATCTAGAGTGAAAAGGAAGGTATTACTTTACCTTTGTTCTTGGTAAAAAAGTTGTTTGGCTCATTGAGACAAAGCTTGAGTTTGTTTCCTTTGTTGCTTTGTATGTTAGCCTAAATCCATTAATGAAAACTGAAAGAATTGCCTGGAACATGAAATACACTTAATTTTTTTCCTGAACAACCATTCAGAGTGTTGATGGAGTAAAGTGGCAATTTAAGGCAGCTGTTAGCATAAAATAAATACACATGTTGTCAATATTGAATACACAAGCATTAATTTATTCCTGTTTTAAAATGCCATAAATGCTTCTAGCCTACCCAAGAGTTCTCCTTGAGTTTTGTCCCAATTTAACTGCCTAGGTGGGGACCGTATTGTTGTCAGAAAAGGATCAAATATTTATCAAAGGCTGAACAATAAAATAGCTGGTTTATCTACAGCTTTGGTAGCTTTACACAGATTATGGAGGAACACTTGCAGCTTCCCATAAATTGATTATTTGAAAGTCTCTGTCTGCAAACCCCAAATTCAAAGGAATCAACGGGTGCTCAAAATTAAGTAAATCCAAGTCACATACATAGAGTATGAAGTATCTGGTCCAGAGCGCAAAGCCTACTTGAAAGATACTGAATATTCAGCATCCAGCAGAGAATGTAAAAAAATCCAACATGTTCAGCTTTTAAGAACAAAAAGGATTATTATTTATTAGGAATAAGTTCTTTACCATGAGGGTGGTGGACCAGTGGAACAGGTTGCCCAGGGAGGTGGTTGAGGTCCCTTCCCTGGAGATATTCAAGGTGAGGCTCAATGAGGCCCTGGGCAGCCTGGTCTAGTTGGGGGTGTTCCCTGCTGACTGTGGTGAGGTCAGAATAGATGACCCTAGAGGTCCCTTCCAGCCTGGACCATGCTGTGATTCTATGAAAGGGTTCTGTATTTGCTCATGGCACCGACTTGGCATCAGGGTAGCATGCAAGAATCCTAAACCTATGAAAACTGATACTATAATCCCTAGAACTATTGAGAGGTATAAAAGTCTTTAAAATAATTGGAAGAAATCAACTCGGTTAAATTTCCCGACTTTTTAAGGCTCAGTAACTTATTACATACCAGATATGGTGCTTGTTCTTAATTTTGTTTTAGCTCTATTATTAAACTAATTCGTTACTAATCCATGCTACAACATGAGATTTTTATTTGTTTTTTACTAAGGATTGAATTTAAAATATTCTTTGTGGACTAATTTTGTTCATATCAAATGGAGAGATGTTCTGTAATGTGTATGAGGCAGGGTATACTACTCGTGTACCCTGAGTTATTTTTTTTTAGTATGTTCCTCGATTCCATTCAAATGATTTATAGAACCATATATTCTCTAAAAAGATAGATGTTTTTTTCTTGTTACCCAGTACTTAATGTTGAGTGCAGATTACATCAAGGGAATGTACTACGAGCCTGTGCTATGCTAAAATAACTTTCTGTTGAAAATTTTGCATGCACTATCAGTAAATGGATTTGTCTTACTTTGAAAGGGAAAAATCTTTTTCTCCTGAACAGTGATTTTATTTTTTTTTTTAATGTAAAAGATGCATGATATAGGTCAGTAACTGAGCCCTGACTACTTCCCATGTATATTTAGGGGTTCCTCTTTGCATTGACCGTGTGTTCCTGAGCTGCAGCTCAGTCCTGCAGAAGGCTTTTGCAGAAGATGCCCGGGTGAAGAGCGAATGAGATGCCTGGGTGAGCCTGTGGATGCCAGATGCAATTTAATTAAAAACCTGTGTGAACGAGGAGGGTATGGATGGCAATGGTATGAAAGGGTGAAGAGGGACCAGTGATGCTCGCAGTCCTCAGGAGCTGAAAGGAGGCTCAGGGATAGAAGCTCAGGGTGGGAATATGTTGCCATGGCAACCAAGTGATTTATCTAACAGGAGGAAACTGGTAATGAATAACTACTGAGTGGAGATTTTAAGAGAAAAATATGCCCTGTGAAAACAAAAGGTTATATTTTTGATAATCGGCCTTCATCATCCCCATATGAAATCCTGTGCAGGGAATGTCTCTGTGAGAGCTTCCTGCTGCCCTGTACCAGACCCTGCTGTGCCCATCTGCTGACCTGGGAAGTGCTCACCCACGATGCAGTGGTGGGTGCCAGTGCCCAGCCTGTAGCTGCAGCCTGACCCGAGCTTTGCAGGGTTTATTCCTCCAGCAGCTGTGAAAGCCAGATGAGGGTTTCACAAATCTGTCTTCCCTAGTAACTGTTTCGAGCCTTCTCTTTAAATCACTGACCAGCACATTTGCTTTTTGTCTTCTCTGTCTCTTCTAACACAATGTGAAAACACTGGGGAGAAGAACTTTTAACACTGGCATTTCTTGCAAACACTTACTTCTAAACTGTGATTAGCCAGGTGTCCTGGAAGTTGGACATGTGCCATTTGCATTTGGTGTGTAGCTCTGTAAAACCTTCTGACTTTAAAAATGGACAGGGAAAAAAAAAAAACAAAGTCTGTGAAACCCTGTGCTGAGGGCTCCACAGCTGGATGCAGTACTACAGGTAGGGTCTCACCAGAGTGGAGTAGAGGGGCAGAATCACCTCCCTCAACCTGCTGGCCATGCTTATTTTGATGTAACCCACAGTACAACCCTCAATGTGGGCTGTGAGTGCACATTGTCAGCTCACCTCCAGTTTTTCATCCACCAGTACCCCCAAGTCCTTCTCAGCAGGGCTGCTTTCAATCTTTTCATACCCAGCCTACAATGATACTGGAGCATTGCCCTGATCCAGGTGCAGAACCCAGCACTTGTCCTTGTTGAACCTCATGAGGTTCACATGGGCCCACTTCTCCAGTCTGTCCAGGTCCTTCTGGATGGCATCCTGCCTCTCAGGTGAGTCAGTTGCACCACTCCGCTTGGTACTGTCCTCTGCTTGTGCTCCTCTGCTGCCTTCTCTCAACTTCCCTACTCCTGTTGCTTCTTCTGCAGACATACATACCTCAGGGCAGCAGCTAACAAGATTCTTCTACCTGTCTATGCTGGGGTTTTCTACCTCTGCTTTTTCTGGCAGGGTAAGATGTTGCTTTAGCAAACTGGCCCAACACAGGAGTGCGGTGGCTTTTCTAGACTTGTGCTACGGAAGGCCAAGATGAGTGCTTACCCGTCTTCTCAGGATGTAGCACTCCTTGTAGTAATAATCTTAGCGTTAGTTGTAGTAGAGGCTAGGTCAGGCATTGGAAGAGATTGTCCCCTTCCTTTCCTCTTCCCACCCTCTCCGCATCTCCTTATCCCAGTTTGAAGTAAAACAGGACCAACTTGTTGTTCTGTACTTTTACATCTTAGCTAGGCCTCTTCTAACTCTGAAATTAACGGTGTGTTTTGGAGAAAACTGCTTGTTCTCAGAGTGGTAAGACCAATGTTTGTACTTCACGCCTAGGAATGGTCTGCAGAGAGGCTCTTGCTTATACTTATTGCTGTAGCAACCAAGGTCAGCCGGTTTTGTTATTTGCCCCGTTGGAGGGTCAGAAATGGAAAAAGCATAGAGTGGTCACATCTGTGGGGAGGAGCGGACAAGAAAAGTGACCCAAACCTGTCCAACTGGGGTATTCCATCCCATCTGCCCCGTGCTCAGTATAAAAGCTGAGGGGTCAGTGCTCTTTCTTCAACGGCTGAAGTCCGAAGAGGATCCTATCTGTTCATCTGCCTGATCTGTGTTCCCGACTGCAAATCCGGAATCCAGTTTCCACCCATCACTGAATCCAGTTTGGGACTTTGCCAGTGCCTGCCAGTGACAGGATTGTCATCCTGGGAACCCGATAGGGTTTTATTTACATTGTATTTTTTTTTTATTTTTTTTTAAATATAATACTTCATTAAAGCAGTTTAATTAATTCTAAACTCGTAAATCTCCTTATATTTCCCTCTCCTCTCTCTTGGGGGTGGGGGAGGGCACGGGTGAAGAGGGGAGAAGGGCCATCTGTCATTCTGTTTTTTGGTCAATTTGTCTGAAACCATGACACTGCTCAACCACTGTCCCTTAGCTGATGCTGGTACACATGGGATCATTCAGTCAGCTGATTCAGTTTGCCAGTCTGACATAAAAGTAGCCTGGGGAAAAAAAAAAAACAACAAAACCCACAAACAATAATTTTGACTTTCTGAGGAGTCAGGCAAATGCCAAGGCAGACTTGAAGCAGAAGGGGCATGTAGGGAAGGGGGAAGAGCAGCAATAAATGCTTGGAAATGTGCTACCCGAGCTCTTGAGTTGTGCTTGTAGTCATGCCACGTGTATGAAATGTGGTTTAGGCTTTTCCATGCAGTTTGTAGGTGCTAAATGACTGAATAAGGCAGGCATCTTGCCTCCAGGAAAGGAGGGCTAAGTGACATTACATGAAATAACAGAGCTGCACGACAGCACAGCCTGCCCTGGTTAGGAAGGCACAGGGATTTCCCTGCAACGCTGTTTTTCTGACAGAATCTGTTGCTGGTTTTTTTTTTTTGTTTGTTTTGTTTTTAAAGCTCTTTTTCTGAGCATTGAGGGATCATGGATGGCAGTTTTCAAACACAGTGGAGAGCTATGTCTGAGGCTCATCCTTTATTGCGCCCCTTTGTAGCCTCCGCTGGGTCTATTAATGGAGTACTTCAACCTTTTGAGTGTCACAAGGACTTGCAGAATCAAGGCCTTTTCTTGTGAGGGTGATGTAACTGCGTGCTAGAAATCTTGGGAGCATGTCATGCAAGGGAAAAAAAACAAAAAATAGAGTGCAGTGGCACAGATCGGTTAAGATTTGTTGCATCATTATCTCACATGAAACAGTAAGATCATCCTGGCATGACTGAGCAAAAACAATGGTGTGAGGGTATCATTATTTATTCTGATGCCCTGCTGATTACCCCTAGACATTTCCAGGAGTCAGGGCATCCTCCCTCCGCAGCGAGGTCTGTTGTTTCGCATAGTTTCAAAGGTAGTAATTGCAAGGAGGGAAGCTTGATATACATGATGTTTCCTTCTTTGTTATATTCTATAGATGGGATGTGTTCGTCCATGAGTTAGTGAGACTCTCTGAATGGGAATGGTTTCTCCTCTGGGCTTCTGTTTGCTCCCATAAAACCTGACAGAAGAGCCCCTGAGCAGATGATTTGCAAGTTTACACTGAAGAAACATGAAGACTTATCCCTTTCCTTACAGACCTGGAGGAAAAACAAACTCCACGCAATATATTCCCTCTCTTCTGAGTGTAACAAACCAGCAGTTGCTGCTATCTGCAGGAGCAACAGGAGACTACACAGCTCAAGCTCAAGTTGCATCCTATAACAATTAGGTTTGGTCATGGGATTATTTTTTTAGTATGTAGGATTATTTTTATTCCATGGATTAATATATTTTAAATCATTATGAATTATTATATGATTATACTTTAGTATCTGTACAGTCATTGCATTATTAATAATACAGTGTCAATGTGTTCTTAATATGTATCTTAAGAAAGGAACTTGAAGACGCTCCCCATTTTTCTATGAGGAGCTTCATAACCTGGAAGTGATGCATCCAACGTGAAACTGCAATTTTTTAAACGAGAATAAAGTCCGGTGCCAGTGGAGTGACTTAAAACCAGAGGTTATTGGCTGATAGCAGGAGATACTTGATCAGATCAGCGTTTAAAATTCAGCGATCGATTTGGATAAGACTGTTCTTGGTTGGACATCGTTACTGTTTCATACAGCATAAAGGTTTTGAAGCATTTGCAGCATTCAGGCCTTTCAGTGTGAGCTTCAGTGTCTGTAAGACTGTTCCCGTTATGCGTTTCTTGTTCTCAGTATTCCATCTGTAGCATGTTGGTGTGTTTCTATAGACATTCCTTAAAATCCACTTATCAATTTACTCTAGGCGAAAAGTGCCTAAACTGAAGCTTTCAAAAAAATCCCTCTTCATATGAGATACAGATAAATATATTCATTATGGTCCAGCTTCAGTTAAAGGCTCAGTCTAATTTTGAATTCAGAGCGTGTCTCCTCCCAACTAAATCATTTAGTTCACTGCTACCCACCACTTCAAGCCTGACCTTGAGGAAGTAAAAGAACTTCTCATCATTCTCAAGCTCAGAAGGGAAAGAAAAAATAAGGTTGGGCTCTGCTGGGCCAAGGAAAGCACTCTTGTCACGAATGCCCTGAACATCTTAATCTGGCCAGTTTCTAGCCAAAGAACCTTATCTGAGTTCAGTTGTCAAGGAAGAATGTATGGGGGAGAGTTTATCTGGGCTACCCAGCCTGTAAGTCAGTAAAGAATTCATAGATGGAAAACAACTGTTTCCGTTGTGCCCTGATAAGAACAAGAACCTGTTCCTTTTGCAAAATACAGGTATTTGTTTTGTTGCTCTTTTTGTGGGGGTGAGCTGAGCGCTGCACTAGTTAATATTCGAATGAACTTTGTGTCTCGAATAGGGAAAAAATAGCTTTACATCTAGTTTGTACAGTCTCATCTTTACTATGTTGTGCTGAGTCCTGTTGACATGTTTCCTCAGTCTAAAAATGAAAATGTGCTCAGAATCAATCCATCAACCCTGTGTATTTCACTGTGGTTCTTAAATCGAAGTACAGTTCTTGTCTCTTAATACTTTAGCTCCAGAATAAATGCTCTGTGGATGTGTTACCCTTGGGCTGGTGCTTTGGGTAACTTCAATGGCGAGGTATTGGACAGCCTTGTGGGAAGGTTGTGGGACAGAGGGGTGAGTCTGAGGGTGTACCTACCATGGTTTCCAAAATTACTGTTGCTGTATGATAACTGCAGACAACTCAGCTCCTGGATAAACATTTCCTTCAGCCTGGGGAAGCTGAGCAGTGTGAGACCTGCCGTCCCACTACTGGAAGCTCAAGGTAACTGGGGAAAAATGCAAACCTGTATTGAAGGAAGAAACTCCTCTTTCATTTCATACTTTGTTCATCAAACTGACTCTTTCATGGTTTTGTTACTGGGAGTGTGACAATGTAGATGCACAACCAATTTGTTAGATTTGTGTGCAAATGACATCCAACTGAGTATGTGGCATGACCTTTTGAGTGGTAATATCCACAAAGGAGCTAACTTGACACTTAAAGAAGGTTTGAGGTAGTTTGGGTTTTTTGTTCTCTGGGCATGTGGTGCTTCGTACTGTGCATTAAAGCAGTTTATGTTTTAAGTCTGAGTGTGTGGAGTGAGGTGATAGCTGTTTTTTTCTGATTTGTTCAGAGCCACCGTAACCACTGTGGCAAGTGAAGCTGAAGGCCTGTTGGGGCACACAAGTCAGCAAGTCTCCGACAGGTGAAGGAAAGAAGGAAGATGGAAAAGATCCATTTCAAGTGATCCTTTCTTAGACACAACTCTCAGCAGGTTTTAGGTGTTTTTACACCTAAAACTTGGACCATTGTGTTTGAGGGTGACAGAGCACTGGAACAGGCTGCCCAGGGAGGTTGCAGAGTCCCCTTCTCTGGAGACCTTCAAGACCCACCTGGATACAGACCTGAGTAATGTGCTCTAGGCAATGCTGCTTTAGCAGGGGAGTTGGACTAGATGATCTCCAGAGGTCCCTGCCAACTCGGAGAGTTCTGTGTTTAATAGCCACTAATGAATTCTTCCCAGTGAACACATTTAATCCATCTTGTAATTCATTTATGCTTCTGGTCTCCAGAATACTTGTGGTAATGTGGTAGTAATTGTAGGTGTTAGATGAAAGGCTACTTGTTTTCAGTTATCTCATAACTGTTGTCTGCCAATTGCACTTGTTCTTATGTTGTGAGGAACATTTTCCATGTCAATCAGGATTTTGATGTTTATCACAGGACTTCAGTCGTTTTCTGAAACCAAAGCAAGTTATCTGCTTTATATACCCTTGAATATTTATTTCTCAGATGATCCTTGTAGCCTTTTTTGTACTTTTTGCACTGCTAACATACCTTTTAAAATAACAAATGCAGGATTAAATGCTAAATAGCAGTGTCTATGCTCATCATCCTTCATCTGCAAGACAAGCAAGACAATTTGTCCTCCAACCTCCTGATTTTTCTCCACTAGGTAGAAGGGGTACATGGGTGACCAGCACAAATTAAGATGTCAAATATGCACCTGAAGCCTAGAGCAGGTGAGTTTCATTGGGGGGAACCAGAAGTACATGGTGCATTTTGGATTTGTTCAGTTGTGCTGTGGTATTTGCTGGTTTGCTCCCTCCCTGCATATTGCTTGCATGTGGTAACGTGCCCAGATGCAGTTGAGCTGATGTTCTCAGACAAGTATTCACAGTAGCTTCAAGGTCTCTTGAGACGTTTGTGTTGTCATTCTTTATATATGTAAGATACAGATTTACAGTGAGCTTCCATGCTTTAGGTTGTGGCTGGTTTAAGGCAAAAATGTTACCTGCCCCCCCAACACCCCTCCAGTCCCTGCCCAAGACAAGATGGTGATTTTATCAAAGCCCTCAATGTGAGTGAAATTCATTCTTGAAAAATGGGAGGTCTTTACCACTTTGCTCGTGTCTATCTTCATGTAGCATTTAAAGGACTATGTTACACATCTTACCCCGTAACCTGGCGTCTTCTTGTTTCCCCGAGAGAACTACTGTAATGTCACCCATTACCGCCAGAACAGCTACACTTACATGTGCAGCCAGTTTACGGGTCATCGTTGTGTATGCACACAGTAAAGGTTAGTTCTCCCACGTGCATTACGTGTTGTTGCCTTGTCACTCGGTATCGCAGGTTCGTTCTGCAAGTCTTCCTAGATGGAGAGCTGATATAACGAATGTAAGAGAAGTCTCTAAAATGTGACTTTAAAAAAAGGGAAGTGCCATATGTTAAGTGTTCTTTAAAGGCCCAAGAATACCACATATTAAATAACATGACCTTTCGTGGCAGTCTCTTGATTTAATTAGCATCGGTCTTCTCACTTATGCAACTGCTGTATGTCAAGTGGCAAGTTCTGTCTCAGCGCTGCGCGGCTCTGTGAAGCCCCCTTGCCCAGGAAGGAGCACTTTCTTCATGTATGCCGTGCTTTGGCTGCTACCTGTTTATACTTCTTCATCGATTTAGGGTTTCATTAGATGAAAAGTATATTTTAAAAAAAATTCTTTTCTATGTCTACTTTGAAATGTAAAAAAATCTCAGAAGTCACAGGATTATGTGTTTTACATATGGAAAGTGCTAGTGGGATTATTGGTTAATTTTTTAAATAGATATGTTTTTCTTGGCAAATCCATTGTTTGTGAAGCCAGTAATGCTACCAGAGATGATTTTGCTGTACAGCTAAATGCTGCTAGATTGTTTGTCATTATCTCATTGTTCTTAATTAGAACTTTATTGAATTTAGGATTTGCAGACATCTCAATTTTTCTCTTTCAGTTCAAAAATAACACTATTTTTTCTGACCTGCTTATTGTTCCTGCTGTTCATCAGGGATGGTTTGTATGTATTACAGCTTAAATTAAGCCTTGTGATTGACTTTCCACTGTTATTCAGCTGTTTGTCTTTAATTTCTTCAGTTTCTGAAGTGTAGAGGGGAGGATGCTCCGTGCCTGTCACCGTCATCTTCCTTTTCTTCCACCCAATTTATGATTGGCATTATTGCCCCATCTGCTTTGGGTGCCTTTAGCTTGGTGGCCATGTTTTTCACATCCATGGAATCTTACCACTGTGACATTTTCATGTGGTGGGGGTATTTCCAGAGAGGAGGGGTGGCAGGACAAGTAAGAAGATCTCCTGTGCCCTGCTGGGAGCAGAAGTGGAGCTTATGAAGTCGGAGTCCTCTAATGCTGCAGGGTCTCGGCCTCGCACAGGGTTAAGGCTTGGCTGGTGGGTCTGTGGGGATTTCAGTAAACCTTGAACTCAGGTTGTGTCTTCTAAGAGATGAATGAGAAAGCTCTCATTTAAAGTGGTGGAGTGGCAGGCACCTTCCAAATGAAACGGAGCATCAAGCAGTCATTGGTGACAGTGAAATAACAAGTACAGCCTGTTGTTGCATTCACCGATGGCCATTTGTCAACGAGCACTGAATAAAAGGAGAGCTTTGTGCAAGTGTTTGTGTGCCATCATATAAACTAAACACATGGGAAAACACTTCAGGGACAGTGGCACAAGTTGTCCCTGCGTGGTCCTGGGAGTTGATTATACTGGACACCAAATTCCTTGGGCAAGTGTCACTGTCCTTCCCCTTTTTGTGTCACCCTCAGACTCCCTGCTTTGTTTTCTCATCACCATCCCAAGGCATAAAGCAGTACTGCTGCCAGCATGCAGTGTCCTCCCACCTTGTTGTCTTGTGCTTGGTCCCAAGTTCCTTCCCCATCACCAACAAAACCATTTCTAGTGCATCAGATTGAGGAACTGATATGCAATAAAAATGAATCCTTTTTTGGGTGGGAAGCAGTTATTCTCAACCTGCTACTTCCTTGGTGTCGTCGTGTGAGTCCCTGCAGAAGCGTGAGGGGGATAGGAGGGAGGTGGTATTGCTGTTTCCTCTAACATCAGGGTTTGATGTGAGTTTAGACTGACCTCGGGGTGGTGGTGTAGTGCAAATGCTGCCCTAGAAAGACCAAGGTGACAAGTCAGTTCCTTAGATGTGGAAACCACTTGTTGTTATGTTGAGATTTTAATCCTGCAGCCCTGTTCTCAAGTATTTTTGATTCTACCGTTTGCATAAAACCACATCCTTATCTTTATTAAAAGAGTAATTTATTTCCTTCTTGTTGTTGTAAGGAGTAAGATCAAGCAGAAAGAAAATAAAAATTGAGAGACAGTTGTAAGGAAGCACAGGGAGAGATCAGCTTTAGATGTTTGAAATTGTTGGCTGAACTTAATGTTATTTCTGAGCAATAATCACAGATTTTCTAGGGTCCCTGGCAGGATTTGTTTGGTTTTTTTGAGGTAGCAAAAATAAATCCTAAATCATTGTTCACACTCTGGACAGTCTGATAAAAATATTTTTTTCTTTTTTTTTCTTTTTTTCCCATTTCATTTTACAGTTGTAAGGTAATAGAAAACAAAATACAGAAAATAATTCTGTTATGGTTTTCTTTATCTGAGCAACTCCAGTAACAGCCTTTTCTCTAGCAGATGCAATTTTTACTAGATAAGAACCAGCAGTCTTAGCTTTATGTTTTCTGGCATTCTCTTAATTTCTATTTTTTTTTATGGGTTTCAAATTATGTCATTCGGTTCCTGCTTAAGACGTTGCCTGTACTTCCTTGGACAACAGTCTTAATGATCATCTCCAGCAGTCTGTCACCAAATATTTGCTAGAAAAAATTTACTGTCACAGTTGAGGCCAGTAGGGAAAAGCCTTCTGATTGATTTTCTGTTTAAAAGTTATTGACAATATGAAATATTGTCAGAGTAAGGAACATTTTCAATTATGTCCTATTTAATTTTAGAGAAGCAGTCAAAATGTCATAGTTAATTATGAAAAATGTAATTTTTAACCTTGGATCATAGAATCATAGAATCGTAGGTTGGAAGAGACCCTGGGGATCATCGAGTCCAACCATCAGCCCTACTCTACAAGTTCTCCCCTACACCAGATCCCTCAACACCACATCTAATCTACTCTTAAACACAGTCAGGGATGGTGACTCCACCACCTCCCTGGGCAGCCCATTCCACTGACTGACCACTCGTTCTGTGACAAACTTCTTCCTAATGTCCTGCCTAACCCTACCCTGCTGCAGCTTGCAGCCATTCCCTCTTGTTCTGTCGCTCATTGCCCGTGAGAAGAGACCAGCACCAATCTCTCTACAATCCCTCAGCCTTCCTTGAGACCAATGGCTCGCCTCTTAGCAGAGGTTAGTTTCTTTCTCCACTTCTATGAAATGAGTAAATTGGATAGCATGCGCTTGGCTGCGTGGGTGTGTTTTGGATGAGATCTGAAAGACTGAGATCCTGTTTATTCTGCGTGGGTGCTGAAGATCTCACTGTTACGCTCCACGCTGTTCGCGAGTCGCTTAGTGCCTTCTGGCCTTTGAGCTGCCTGCGTTTCAGCAGCGTTGTGTGTACGTAGTTGCAAAGATGTTTTGGGGTCTTCCATGTGAGAGTATCTGCTGTGCACATTTATTGTGCCTGTCGCTGTAGCCTTCCGCTCCCTTTGTTGCTGTTGTGCGTTGCATTCCTGATTATTACTGCATTAATCAGAGGGTAGCCTCAAAAAGTAGTCATCTGTCTAATATTTTAGAGCTGGCATGACTCGAGTGTCACCCAGACTTTTTAGAAAGATGTGAAAAAACTTGTAGCCATGAACTGCTCGCCGTCCTTCAGAAAGTGCAGTGGTGGCCGTGGGGCTTTGTTCCTTGCTGGGAGCCCTGTCTTACCCCAGCTACTGGTGGAAGCTGAAGATGTTCAGGACCTCATGGAATAAAATTCATGCGACATCAGGCCAAAATTCAGTTTTATTTTAAAGTCCAGGAATTTACCCTTGTCTGTAGCATTTGTGACTCCTTGTTCTTCGGAATCCCTCAAACACGGATGTAATAGCATTTATAATAATCTGATTGGGGTGAGTTAGTCCATAATTTGTACTAATACCCAAAGAAAAGCATAATAATAGGTTAATACGGAGGTAATATGTGGAGCTAAAGACAGCTTGGCCTGAAGATATTTCCATGGCAACAGAAGGGTCCCTACAAATGTCTTCCTTCTAAACTTGATGCTGTTTATTAAAGGCTGTCTGTAGTACAATCTGTAATTATCATTAGGTAAAGAAAGGTTGTGAACGTGGGTGGACTGCTTGGCTGATGCTCTCTGACTGATTTGTTTAGTGTAGCTTTGAAATACAGTTACAAAAGAATATTAAAAACCTGAGATCATTTAGCTGTTTCTCTCTGCAGGTAAGATAAGACTTAATTTGAGACTGGTGGCTAATAAGAGCGAAGTATCTGAACAACAGCATAGGGGATGGGGGGACAGGGGGAAATGTTTTCAAACTCTTTCCATGGGAAGAACATAAAAAGCATCCTGGACAAATTAAAAAATACAGAGGTACAGATAGTAAAGAGAGGTAATGCACAATAAAACAAAGTTTTGTAAACAGCAAAAAAGCTTCTGTAAGTAGAGGGAGACAAAGGAAATTATCAGACTGTTATCTAAAGAAGATGAGAAAATAATGGATGACAGAAGAAGGTGCAAGATGGATCAACCTTTCTTACTTCTGCCTTTATGAAGAAGGAGGTTAATTGGGATCAGCTGCTTAGCATGGTTGAAGCTAACAGCAAGGTGGTAGGAACACTGGGCAGAATAAGGGAAGAACAGGTTAAAGAACGCTTTTATGAGTTAAATGCATTCACTTTTGTAAGCTCAGGGTGGAGTTTGTTCTGGTCAACCCATGCATCTAATTGCAGCAGTTTCGAGGCCACAAACAATTATTGCATAAAAACTGTAAAGGACAGGTGAGATCCCATAAGAGAGAGTAAGTTCTTAAAACAGAGAAAGAAGGAAGATACTGGCATTGCAGACCAGTCAGCCAAATTTGGTACTGTGAAAGATGCTCAAATGCATAAGTCTTCAAAAGCAGTGGGCCATGAGTAAGTGTAAGCTGGAAGTTTTAAGGCAGCTGTGTAATAGAGCACGTAGATTTTAAGTCTTCTAGTTACAGTACTGAGAGGATAAAAACAACTGTAATGATGGAATACAGCAAGCTTGTGAAATGGATTTTATGAAATGATTGTTTGAGATAGAGTGATTTGATGATCCTGAAGTTCAACTGGGATGGAGGAGCAGTCCCTAGTGTTCCTCCTCGACTTCAGTAATGCTTTGGTTAGCATCATATATGACATCTCAGAAACAGTCTGGAGGTTTACAGCACATACAAGATTATTACTATGTGAGTGGCTGCAAACATACACAAGCAAGCTGCGTGGATGACTGTAAATACACGAAGTAATTGGTGATGGTAGGCTGTCTGGCAGAAGGATGTATCTAGTGGGGTTATCAACTGGATATCATCAAGGATGTTAGGACGCAGTTGAACAGAGCTACGGATCACAGAGTGGCTGGGGCAGGCAGGCGCTTCTGGAGTTCGTCTGGTCCAACCCCCTGGTCGAGCAGGACCATGCACAGCAAGTTGCTCAAGGCTTTATCCAGTCCACTTTCGCAAGGATGGAGGCTCCATAGCCTCTCTAGGCAACTTGTTTCAGTGTTTGACCCCCAGAGTACAGTCTTACATTTAAATGAATTTTTCTGTATTTCAATTTCTGCTACTGCTTCTTGTCTGTTCACTGGGCAACACTGAGACAGGATCTGGCTCCATCTTCTCCACTCCCTCCCATCAGGCATTTATCATAAACATTGGTAAGATCCCCCTGAGTCCTCTCTTCTTGTGGCTAAACAAAGCCTATAAACTTCAAGCCAGACTGCAGGCACTACAGAAGACCAGATGAAAATCGATAAACTGGAGGTGAGATCCAGAATCATTAAGAGAAGGATCAATACAGAAAAGTAATAAATAATTTCAGAGTGGAAAGTCAAGTTAATAAATGCACAGCATAAAAAAGCATGGCATGGGAGAAGCATCGGTGGATAAACATTTGTTTGTTCTGGGTAGGAAGAAAAAAATAAAGATGGCCTTCAAATTTTAGAAAAAGGGTTTTTTTAGGCAGCACAATAAACATTTGTTCTTCGTACTCTCTGATGAGGACGTTTAGTTTTCAAAAAAACCCCACCTGTGTAACTTTAAAAATAGCTCAGCGCTCTAACAGCTCTAGTTCTTAAAGTTTTAACAATAAATTAAACAAATCTTTCTAAATATATCTGATTCAGTTTTTTAGGATGAGAAAACTTAAAAATAACCGGTTTCTGCCTTTAATATCACATGCAGCCTTACTTTTCTGTGCCCCTGTGATCTCCTACAGAAGGAATTTTCTTAGTTTTGGGGGGAAGGGGCATGCTTTGAACATGTTTTAGGATGTAGTCCCTCACCATTACCGCAGAGTATGTTTCTGTAATGTTCTGCCTGGTTTTCAGTTAAGAACCAAAGCGAATGTGAAAACTGGAATCAGCTGGCAGAATTAGGATGATCCTGTAATTCCCTGTAGTGTGGGCATGTCTGATTAGGGTCCAGCTCTTGTCATTACCAGAGGAAAAAATTTAGCAGCCGTCCGTTTTACAGCGTTAATAAATTACGCCCTCATGAGTTTTGCTCACTTGTTTGCCTGGAACTGACATTATAAATTGTGGCTCAATCAGAAGATGTTGATATTCATGGTGAGGTTCGCGTCTGCATTTGAAATGCAGTGATTTCAGCAGCAAAGTAAACAGCGAACAGGAGGGGAGGAGAAATGTAGCAAACGGATTTGTGGAATTATTTTTTTATAATATCTTGCACGAATTGAGTGATAGTGAGTTGCATGAAGTGAGTTGAGTGATAAGCTGAGGTACTTACTTCTTAACCACGTCTCATGCTGAATACATTTTTTTCATGCTGCAAGGGCTGAGTCATCTGCTAGTTTTTCATAAAAATGCGGAAAAAAAAGTTGTTTGGGGTTTTTTAATATATATGAAGCTTTTCTTTATAAACTAGATGGAGAAGGAAGGAAGTTGGAACAGGTTGCCCGGAGAAGTTGTGGATGCTCCATCCCTGGGAGTGTTCAAGACCAGGCTGGATTGGGCTTTGAGCAACCTGCTCTAGTAGGAGGTCTCCATGGCAGGAGGCTTGTAACTCCATGATTTTTAAGGTCCCTTCCAACCCAAATCATTCTATGATTCTAAGTACCTGCCCCATTCTTTATGCTTTATGCAGGCATAGATGACTGATACTGGTATAATCTCTGAAATTTGGAGGTAAATTGAATAACATCATGTAACCATACAGTCCTTCCTCCCTCAGCTGTGTTCACAATAGGAGTTTAGGTTTGTATTGCATTGGGATGTAGGAGATTCTGTTGCAGGACACAAGACCCTTCTTGTAGGAGCTAGTCCTGTTTCCAGTCCACCCTGAAATAAACAAAGTCATTTCTCGTGTAGACTAATCAGTGCAAAAACATGTTTTTATTTGAAAACACAGGCTTTTTCTTGTGTTTTTTTTTTTTTTTTTATTCATTTATTTATTTATTTTCCCAGTATTCTTCAGCAGAAGAATGGCTGCATCCATATTTATTTGAACTCTCCATTCTTCCCTACCATTATGCAGAGAAGGGTGCAGAAGAGATTTTCTGAAGGATTTTGATGTCTAGAAGTAGTGCCTGACTAAAGCTAAGGCATTTGAATGTAACGTACATGTTGTGTTCCTCACGTGTTTGTACTTCATGGGTGTTAGAATCACAGAATGATATGGGATTGAAAGGAACCTCTGGAGATCATCTGGTCCAACCCCTCTGCCAGAGCAAGTCCTCCTAGTTCATTGCACAGGAACATGTCGAGGCAGGTTTTGACCATCTTCAGAGAAGGAGATTCCACCACTCTCTGGGCAGCCTGTTCTAGTGTTCTGCCATGCTCACAGTAAAGAAGTTCCTCCTCATGTCAATGGGCACCACTGTAAGAAGATGAGTCCCTTACTCCNGTTCCTCCTCTTGTTTAGATGGAAGTCTTGACCTGTCAATGGGCACCACAGTAAGAAGATGAGTCCTTTACTCCTGGCACCTAGCCTTTATGTATTTGTAAGCATTGATCAGATCCCCTCTTCGTCTTCTCTTCTCCAGACTAAAAAGACCCAAGTTCCTCAGCCTTTCCTCATAAGAGTCTAGCCCCCTAATCATCTTTGTAGCCCTTTGCTGTACCCTCTCTAGAGGTTCCCTGTCCTTCTGGAACCAGGGAGCCCAGAACTGGACTTGTTTTTCATGCCCTGGTGGTATGTCCCAGTCATAATCAACACAAGGGGCAGTGATATATTTGATATGCTTGTTAATGTCAATGTGGGGTTTGCATTTTCAGCTCTCTTGGAGTTCTGACCATGTAGCAGTGTTACTGTTGGAGTAGCGCTGGTGTAAATCGGGGAGCCTGCGACACGTCTGTGGGCACTTCCGACTTTTCTTAAATAGTCTTTGAAAACAAAAATGCTGCGGCAGGCACTCCTTCTCACCAAACTCTGATCTGCATCAGATAAGCATCTGTATTTTAGATGCTTAAGGCAATGTGGTCACTGCTTGCAACTCAATTAAATAATAATGAAAAGAAAAAAAAAGGGGGGGTGGTGGTGGTGGGCATTTTTCTTTCAAGTGCTGCATCCTGCCCTTGCTGGTTCGCACTCTCCCCGTGCTGGCTCTGCATGCCCAGAGCTCAGAAAGATGCTGCTTGGCATTTTCCTCTTCACTGGGTCAGTTAAGGTAACTGCTCTGCTTCGAGTGTTACACAGAAAATGAGCTTCATTCGCTCGCATTTAGAAGCTTAGATAGTTTGGAAGCCTGTTGGAGACGAGCCTGATTTTAAGATATTTTCCTGTAGCAGTCATTGTACTAGGTTTGTGAACCGAGCGGCGAGCGGCATGACAGCTGTTACCTGAGAGAACTGTGTTTATTACTGCTGGAAAGTAGTAGCAGAAAAGGACGTTGAAAGGAAAATACAGGCTTAGCCTGCAAAGGATCAGAGTTGAAAGTGCCTGAACAGTGACCAGCGCTGCGGAAAAAAACGCAGGTCTTTGTTTGAAGAGATGCAGGGAGGTAACACGTCAGCGGGCTTTGCCGTTACCGTGCGAGTCTGAGTTCGCAATCTGGTTTGTGCAAGGGTGCCAGCCTTACAGAGAAAGTAAGAGAGAGTGCCAGGTGTCAAACTCGGATCTATGCGCTTGCAGGGCTGCAGCTATACTATGGCTAACGTTTAGTTTAGCAGTAGTAAAAAAAAAAAAAGAAAAGAAAAAAGAAGTTGCCTAACGGAATTTATTTGAAAAACACTGAGCCAGTATGTTTCGCTTGCACGGACCCCGTATAAGCTGGCCATGCCAAGTCAGGGAGGAAAAAAGAGGGGCAAAGCCCTAAAAGAAGGAATCTGAGGAGCACGTTTCTTTCTGAACGGAACTCTGCTTGTTACTGTGTACAGAAAAAAAAATCTGTGGGTTTTTTTGTCTGTTTCTTTGCTTGCTTGTATTTTTTCCAACTTTTCTACAGTCTCGAACATACTGTTACAGGAACACATTCTCCCCTTTCTCTATACAGCACCTTTGACACAGAAAAGTTGTGAGAAACTAAATGAACAGCATAGTCCATGGAAGGTTTTTTGCGTTCGGACTGCCTTTACAGACAAGCTTGTGGATTCTTGGTGCGTGGACTTGGTTGGATCCACTCACCGGGGCTCAGAGCACTTCTGAAGGTGTTTGCTGTCAAATCTGCAGCATTTACGTTGTATGCTTTCTGACTCAAATATGGAAATTTGTAATTTTCATCCCCTGACCGTGACTGCAGATAGAACATATGATTACACATGAAAACAAAATCCATCAAGAATGTCCTCCAACTTTTGTCAAGTTTTCGGTTTCAGAGTAATGGCTCTTTTTCCTGGCTGTGACTGTAGCAGAGATCAGGATAAACCCCTGTTGCCCACAGAGTGTTGGTAGTGATTAAAAACAGCTCCTAATTTAAAAAATTGGCTTCTCCTTGGCGGAGACATTTTGGTATCAAATTCAAACTCCCTCCTGCTGTTGCAGTGGTCAGACTAGCATGTCTGGGAAGAAAGTCAAAGTAAGTTTTGGAAGACGTTGCATAACAACATAAATCAATAATTCTGGAAGAGAAGGTATTTTCTATGGGTGGGGAGCTGCCGAGAAGAAGATGCTTTTATTATGGTTTTCTTAAGTATGGAGTGCGAAGTAGAGCGTGGAAAGGCCATGCCCCGTGATCTCTGTGGGTGGCAGGAGATAATGTGTAGTGTGTGGGAATGGCCTTTAGGGACGTTATCTTTATCAGGCTATCTGATTTAAAACTAAAAATAAGACCAGATGCAGCCCTCTTGTAATGCCATGCCCCCAAGTCTACTGTAAAAGCCACACGATGATTTTTGATAAAATAGGATTTAGCTGCTGTTGTAGCTGGTAATGCTATGCTTGCTATTTATCTCGAGTTCTCTTTCTTCTCTGCTCATTGTGTCCCCAAATGTCTTTCTGTGGCATCTCCCGTGAGTGCAGGTCCTGCCCCTCTGTAACTGCAAACCAGAAGGAAATGGCTGTAATTACCAGTACTTCTACCTGACTCTAGTGGGAAGATAGTGGTGATGTTCCCTCCAGAAACTTTGTTAGATTTCGTCAAAACAAAATAAATATTTCGATTTTGGAACTTGGTCACTTTAGCTATTAGTGCCAACTTGGGTAGCGCAGAGGAAATAAGAAGCTGGTAAAATTAAGCTATGCCAGGGAAGGAGATATTTAGATCAGATCAAGTTCTATATGAAAAATAAAGACCCTGCTTCTTCAGCAGGACCTCTAGACAATTACATTAAAGTGCTTGATGGTGCACTTGTAGAGAACTTATGTCAGTCCTGGTGCTCCTTGGGCCTTTGCTGAGGGATGCATCCTGTTGGACAAAAACACGTGTGTGGGCCAACTCCTAGGAAGAAATGTATGAACCTGCATTAATTACCGACACGTTCTCTTTGAAGAGTACTGGAATACCCAACGGAGCAAACCAATGTAAAATTCATGCTGGTGTTTTCTTAAAATGGATCCTTTCCTAACAAGACTTTATATTCAGTCAATTATGAATGTCCTGCATGGGGGAGGCACATGGATGTGGCACAGAGGGAATATCTCCTCACCTCCAAGGTGAGGAGATGTCCATATCTCTTACAAGTCTCTTTGGCCAGTAATATCAGGGAATCACTACAGGAGTAGTTGGGTCACGGTCAAGATCACCTGAGCACCTCTGTCTTTGCTAGTGTGAGAATTTTTAGAAATGGTTTAGGTTTGTCTTGCACTCGTATATTGTAAGAGGAATGATTAATGAAATTTGCAAGTACTAAAAGCTTCTGCAAAACAAGATAGTTTATTTTTGAGAGCTCTTTACCTTGTTAGCTGCAGTGACTTCAATATCTGCCCAAAGATTAAGCTTTTTTACTTTATCTGGGAAATAAATCAATAACATGGTGAAAACACTCAAAAGCAGGATCAGGAACTGTTTGACCTATCTTGAAGACTGAACAGAGCTTCTTAGGTTTCTTCTGTTTGCATACAAATTCCCTATGATTTTTTGTGTACCTCTTAATTGTGGTTTGTTTGGTTGCTTTCCCCCCTGTTACCAGAAATTTTTGTGCCTTGAGTACAAATAGCTTTACAAGTTGGGAACCCAGATGCATCCTATAAACCTCAGAATCTTCCTTGGAAATGCAAACAGTTGGTAGCTTTGGAAGATCTGTCTAAGATAGACCTCATTTCAACACAGGAGCTTTGCAAAAATACGTTGTGTTTTGTTTTCAGGTCTTTCAAGCCTTTGAAGAGTCTTGGCAGTGCTGTGGCTCTGAGGTTAGCTGGGTCTGAGATGAGATCATATTTGGGGAAATCTGAAGAATGAGAAATGGGTTTGGTTTGGGGGATGAGCTGTTGCAGCTGGCTACAATTTTTCCTGACTTTTAAGTGAACAGTGAATTTGCTCTGGGTCACACTCGTAGGTTCTGGCAAAGTTCGTTTTGCCCAAATCGGTTCATTCAACCCCAGTGCAAACCACATGCAAAAGGTTTCCTGGCAAGGCTATGTCTTCGACTCTTCCCCCTCCCCAGTAATTTATGCTGCAGCAGTTGGGAGACTGGAGCAGAATAACCTTCCCCAGTTTAACTGATGGAAAAGAAAGAAATAGAAGGAACCATTATTTTCCTGTCAAGATTTCCCTGAAACAAAGAGGTGCAGAATTATGCATGCTGAGGGGTGTCTTTGGTCCTTTGATTAACAGCAGAGGCCCAATTTCGCCATCAAAAGCGTTCTTAATTATAAGCCCCGTTGAAAAGGCTGCCTTGCACGCTGTAGAAATGATATTACAGGAGGACGTCTGTCTCTGCTTAGGTGATCTGCAGGCATTTTCTGGGATCGTTTTATTAAAATTCTCGGAAATCTGCTGAGAATACAAGAGAAAACTGGAAGTATCTGTTATTTTTGTCTCAGTTTAATTGCAGCAGAAGGCGTTGCATGGGTGAGGAACTCAAATAGCTGGTCGTGGCTTGAGTGTGAGAAAGCTTCCTGCTTTGCTACCTTAGCAAAGCCTGATATTCTCCCCATGCAGCTGGTGACATAATGTGTATCACAAGGTCTTCCTCGAATAAAAGACATCCGTCTTGGTTATTTTATGAGCCTGCTGATTAAAGAGATTTTATTGTAATTACTATGACTAAAAGGCTACAGCAGAAGATGGAAATGTTAATTTACAATCTGCTTGCTGACCAAGTGTCATGTGATAATGGATTGGGACAGACTGCGGTTTGCAAATGGACCTGAATTTTCGGAGCCGCTAATTTGAAGTGGCAGATAAAGCACCAGCGTGTACGTTTCAAAAGGGACACGTTTGATTAACCAGCTACAGTTACAGCAGTGGTTGTTTGACAGGTTGGTTGAGAAATGATCACCTTTGGTTTGAAGCTGGTGGCGGCGAGGTACGTGGTAGAGGAGGAGAGGGGAAGTAGCAGAAAGACAGATGGGCAGAGCTCAGAGGTAAATCTCTGCTTTGTAGTAAGCAGGTTGCGCCTCAGACCCACCACAGCACTTAACGTTCCCAATTTCCAATTAAACAAAGGGGATTTAGGTACCTAACTAAGTATGTAGATCAGGTCTTTAATTCTGTCAGTCTCTTAAAGATGTGTATATAGTCACAGATGCAGTTAATTCATTTAAAAAAAGGAAAAGAAGAAAGGGTTTTTTTCAGCCGTAGCATTGGCCCTGCTTTTCTTTCAGAGGCTTTATAGCTCAGGATGCAAGGCAGCCGGCACCCTCACTCCGAGATGGTGCCAGAAGATTTGAAGGAGTTTCATAGATGTGGGCTCAGGTGTTTCAAACAATACTAGCAACAGTTCCCTGGTAGCATTTCAAAAGGGCTTTTACGTTTTTTTAATGGAAATTTTGAAATAGAATATTCCATAGCAGGGGGATAATCCTTTCTGAAATCCCCCATCTCGGTCTACATGTTCTGTTAAAAGGATTATCCTAACGTGCAAACTTACAAAACAATTCCTGCAAATTTTAGTTCTTTATATATGCTACTGAAATCTCCCAGATAGGTAAGATTTTACACAGCGCTGCTGAGTCTGGTTACGGGCTCTTAGTAGATCACTGTAGTGAAACTTCACTTGTAACTGTCTTGAACTAACAATAAACTGCAAGAATATTAAGTGCTTGAGTTCTTATTTTGGAAAGTGATATTGTGTTACTGAAAGAACAGTTTGCAGTGTGGAACACCTTGACTGTATTTGTATTTGCAGCTTCGAGGTAAAGATTTTGTATTAGTCACGGGGAACAATACTGGTGTATCCCATTGCATCACGTAGAACTTTGGGGTTTTGAAATATTTACTGCTGTTTTGTACGATAAGTGAAAAATAAGATCAGATCTTAAATGCAGATTCATTACAATTGACAAACAGGTTTTTGGGTAGACGTCGTTGCTTTACAGTGATGTATGACGCGCTGCTGTGATATCCTTTACATTATACATGAACGTGACTGATTACAGTTGTGCTCCAGAGGTGGCAGTGGAAATAAGGAGTAGAAATAGCCTGGTGCCTTTAGGTCTGTTTTACACACTGAAGGATTGCAAACTGGAAGCAACAAGTATGTCTGTGCAGTGTATACTAGGGATCTGTTTCTGGGCGATAGCCACAAGAATAAGTTTTAGATTACACTACCAAGATAGTCACTGCTGAATGTTGTGAGTGGCTACTGGATTTCTGGAGAAGATACAAAACATAAGAAGCCAAAGCTGAAAGAAGCATTTCAGTGATTGGCCCCTAAGGAACAGATTCATAAGAACAGCTTGAAATCTAATGAAATTAGAGCTGATTTTATTAGAATTCTCCTTTGATCATTGAAGGGATGATATTAGGGTTATGCTGGTGTAAAGCCAACTGTCAGAAGCTGAAGTTGGTTGGAAATTCTCAAACTGAATTCTTCAATAGGATACTGAAGAGAATTGTAATAAAATCTAACTGGTGTAACTGATGGTGTTTTTTTCTGAAGAGTTTGCAAAGGGGAAAAAACAAAGAGAAAGAGAGATACTCAGGTGAAGTCAAGGCCTTATGCTGATTTTTCAGCTTTTCTGCAGGTCAACAGGTAGAAGCTGAGGTGCAAAGAATGGTCTCAAAACAATGTTTGTCTTCATAATATATGTGTTTATAGGTAAATAAATTATGTTTGTTTACGCATTCATTTTATATAATGTAACTATATACTTATAGATTTAAGTATTTAAATATTTTTATTTAACTTTGATACTTCTTGTGTGTATAAATAATTACTGGTATTCCACTGTTCTTGATAGATCCCAAAGTAAATGGATTTGGGGTGGATATTAATATGCACAGATGTATTCTCAGGCTTGAGCTTACATAAAGGGCTTGGCACTTGTTGATGTCAATTTATAGGCAGAATAAAAAGGATGGAATAACTTGGTACCCTAGGTAATGATAAGGCAGGTGTTTGAATTACGAGATGCCTATTTTGAGATGGCAAAAAAATAAATTTGCAGAGTTCTTTGGGGAATGTTGGTCTTACCTTTTCACTACCCTGAAGTACTTGTGATGCATTCCTTGACTTTGTCCTGTCTCTTAATGTTGAGACAAAATGTCAGTGGATCTGCTATCATTGTACATTGGGATGTCATTTGTGATAGAGCTGATATGCAATTGTAAGTAGTTGCTGGCCTATATATAATTCTATCGTGACTGTGAGTCCTATGTTCAAGAGACCATGGAGGAGGTACCAAAAGCTAGGTCAGACCTTGAACGACTCCCAAATTCTGAATGAGAGTCAAGGGGAGGAGGGCAAGTAAATCTCGACGACCTACAGCACTGCTGAAGAGCATTTGCGCCATAGTGCCAAATAAAGCTGCTTCACCTCATTGTCATCTTGGTGGGCTTTGAAGGTGGCTGGAGCGAAATTTCTAGCCCATGACGGCATCGGGTAGGTCTCCTGGCCCTGCTCCCAGGCAGCCTGAGGTGAGGCTGCCAAGGGCTCCGTGGAGAGCAGGTTTTTGGAGAGTGAATTCAGCTGAGTATATCAAAGTGTTGTTTAGTGAGGTTTTTTTCCAGTTTTTCAATTTTTACAAGTCCATTTAAGATTTTGACAGAGTTTGAAATATTGTGGTGTGACATCACTTTAGTACAAATGGGCTACAAAAGAGTGGACACAGCTTTTGCCCTGGGTGCCATCATTGACACCTTGCATGACTTCATTACATCCTCAATCTTGTTTTCAGTGTCTGTGAAAGAAAAGGTGATCCTTATTGACTATAAACAACCTTTGGGAGATCTTCAGACAAGTAGTGCTGTATACTCAGAGCTTGGTGGGTGGCTGGCTGGCGAATGACAGTGAGCGGTATTGGACACAGCCACCTTCCACCATGAGGTCTTACGGTTTATCTAGAGCAGTCTCTTGACATAGCAATACCAAGAGTGGTGTTTGTTGCCCTGCCACCAGCCCCATCCATAAGAAGAGGTTTTCTCTGCAGTGAACATACCAGCACCCTGTGGCTGGGATAAAAGTGGTGATTCATCTCCCA
The DNA here is from genome assembly GCA_013400555.1 of Jacana jacana. Lineage (NCBI taxonomy): Eukaryota > Metazoa > Chordata > Aves > Charadriiformes > Jacanidae > Jacana > Jacana jacana. The sequence goes on along the minus strand of VZTM01041551.1, from coordinate 208,878 downwards.
AAAATAAGTGCTGCACTGATTGTAGCTGCCAAATATTCAGTCACCAGTTTCTTCCCCGTTAAGCATTTACCACCTCTCTGGCTGTAGTGTAAGCAGATGGTGAGTGGACAGAGTTAACCATTGGTGAAGTTAGTCATTGCAGGAACTCAGTGGTGGTCTTGTAGCTGCCCAAGGCTTTAGGGACATGTGACACCAGGTCTGCAGTCTTCATATTAATGCCTGTTCTCATATTAGTAATAACCTTGTTAGTTTAAGCAACCAAAAAGCTATGGCTCATAATTCTTGAAGAACAGTTGAATTTAGTCGCTATTAATAGAAAATAAAATTTGATTCTCATTGTTTGCAATCTACTGTATCAGAAATTGTTATTCAATAAGGTGAACTGATTCAGTACATGGAACTCAGGTGCAAACTGAACTTGGGTCACAGGCACCTGTGCCATTTAGTAACGACATGAGTGCTGTGTCTATTAACTTACAATTTGTTTTATATGTGTAGTAATAGCACTTAAACCACAAATCATATCAGGTTAGATTGTCACTTTTGTAAAATGAGCTCAGATTAAATATCTTAATTTTCAATAGTTTTATGATGCACTGTAAAACAGAAAAGACAGCAATTCACACGTGCCCTACTTGTCTTTTCTGGTCTCCAATGTATTGTTAATTCTGCTGTTCAAAAATGTCTTTGTCATGAGTGCAAACAATGACTCTTACTCCCATTTTATTGTAATAATTTATGACTGACTAGGTATTTTCATTTTGTTGGTCACTACTTAGATCTTGATTGTTCCTTTGTGTGTTTTAATTACGGCAAGAGCGTCCATAGTACAAAAATCTCTCAGCAATGTGTTTTGCCACCTCGGCTTTAGCTCATGCCAGTGTGTGCGTCTGTAGGCCTTTGGCTGGACCTGGTTAATACAGGGAAGCTTTCTTGCTGAAAGCCCAGAGGGCCGGTCTTGTCCTCGTAGGGACCACAGCTCCACTCAGCCCAGGAGCTTTTTGACCTCTATTGGCTCTGCTGACTAGAGACACTTCCATTGTAGACACCCCAGTGTGGGAGCGGGGAATATTACCCCTAATTGTAGCCTGTTTGTTGTACACCTTTATGGTGGGGTACAGTATATACTGTATTTTTTACAATATTCAAAGCAGACTCTCTTCAAATATTCACAGGGGCTACTTAAGTCTAATGTACATTGTGGTGTTATATTGTCGTCATAAAAACATTTTGACAGTTATGCTCCTTTCTCCGACAGTAAATGTTCTGGATTTTATTCTTTGTAACGTATATTGGTTCATTTGCTTCAGCTGTAGTGTTTTATCGAGTTTATTTGGTGGTTAAGTTAACTTAAAGTGAACTGAAAACCAGCTCTCAAGACTCACAGCGAGATTTCAAGAGGCGTGCTGACCCATGAGTACCATAAGTTGAATAATATTTGATAAAGAAGTGCCTCTCAAATTTCATAAGCTACTTATCTCTTAAGGAAATGATTTTGTCCAGATTAATTCATCAATAGCAGTAAAATACCAGAAATAGCATGTTACGATATTGTAAACAGGTTATATAGTCTGCGTTTTAAGCCGTTGTGTTCTAGTTTGGGAGAATTTTTACTGCCTTACGGCTTTTTGTGTGAGGAAGGAAAGTTCAGTGCTAGCTGCGGTTCTGAGATCATCTCTCCCAGCGATGTTCTCCCTCTTTATATGTGTACACAGGTGTACAGGGGAAATAGAAGACTCTGGGAATTTGAAGCAGAGGGTTTTCTCTATCTAATATTCTTTCTTACATCCTCTAGTAATAACTTAGATGTTCAAGCTTCTATTCAAGTTTCTCTCTGTTTTGTATGATCTTCGGGGTATTTTTTTTTCTTCTTAGATTTTTACAGCTGTGTCATCACCAAAAACGTATGTGTAGGGAAAATGAGTGGCATACTTCTTTCTATTCATATACCAAGGATTTGTCCTTTCTGCCAGGTCTGAAAGATTGAAGGCGAGACTCAAAGGCGCCTGCTCCCCGGAAGGATCTGACTGCCTGTTTGAGAATAGCTGGACTGGCTTTTTAACTGGACAAAGCTAATCTGTGAAGGGGTTAAGGGAAAAAAACGTATGTGGGATCATTCACAACCTTCTAAGCAGGAGAGGCTTTTTGAACTCAATATGAGCTTAATGATACCTTTCCAAGAACAACCAGTTACGGTATTTGTCGTCTTTGTTGTACACAATCGCTATTGCAAGCGCTGCATTATCATCATAAGACAGATTTCTGTATCTTGAAAGAGTTACAGAGTAAACTAATTTTCCAGAGAGAACTGGCTTAGCCTCACAATGATAAACCTAACCTTCTGTGATAGTATTCTGTTACTGCAGGATGTAAGGCAGATGCGATTTGAAATGTCATGATTGTGGTGTGTACTCAATATTTCTAGGATGCATTAACGCTGTTCCCTATATAGAAGTCTTTGGAGACGAGTAGGTTGAAGGCAAAGCATGAATTACATTTTGCTTGCCAAATTTCTCTTTATTTTCATAGATTTGTATCTTATGTAGTACTATAAAAGGTTCAATAGTTTTGTCTTATTTTAAGGTTCCTTAATCTCTCACATTTAGGTACATCAAGGCCAGCATTTTGAAACAGCATTGATGACTGACGTAGGGCACAGTTTGCAAATAAGGGCCTAAACAAATGTTCTTTCTCTTTTGAGATGCTGAGTATGAATGAATAACCTGAGATTTCCCTCTATAGATTCTCACATTCAGTCATTTTTTTGGCAGCCAGCCGACTCTACTATTTTAGCTCTCAGACCTGGTGGGGCATAATTTTAATAGTCAGAGTGGATCAACTGGTACGCTGGCTTTCTTTGGAAAGCTGTTCACTTAGAAGAGGAGTCATGAGTTGTTTCCACAAGAGCCCTGGTCACTCTAAGCAGTACCTGCATCCCATGGGAGGAACCAGTTCCTGGGCTACCTGATTGTATTCTTCCACTTGGCACAGCTGCTGTAGTTGGTCTTCAGGCTAATACAGCTGGCTTTCTAAAGTCCAAGTGATGTCCTTGCAGTGTGATTGTTAACTTACTTTAAATTTAATAAAATTGCAGTATCTGTGACAGTAAAATATAACTTATTTTTCCTTCCTTCGTATAAGAACTTCTCAGTTTTTAAAGGGGAAAGGAGGGGAAGAAATTGGTGGTAAAGCTTGTCATTACATTCTAGGATAATAAAGCAATAAAGCTATCAATTATATCCTATGCAGGCACTACATTAGTTATTAGCTGAATATAAATTGCTGTGTAAGCAATGAGTTACTAGAGTTACTTGGTTTGAAGTTAAACAGATTCCTCATCAACTCTTAGTGCACCTGAGGACTAAGCCCTTGTAGATCAAAGTTCTTGTTACCATATAAGATGATGAAGTACCTCATCTGTCTGTGAAGACCACCTGGGTTTATATTAACTGTGAGTCATTCTATTAAAATCTTGTAATGGGATTATAAACAGTCCTTTCACAGCACTGTTGTCGTGTTAAATGATGCCGATGTCAGCTAGTTGCTTGGACGCCTAGTTATGTACAAGTATGAATCTGACATTCCTTTTCTCCTCATCCTCTACACAGGAAAATAAAGGGCATTTAGTGTGACGTGTTCCTGAAGTGTGAACACTCTCTTTTCATGCCAGAATTCAAAACTGAAATCCTTAAATCTTCTGTTTGACCACAAAAACATAAAAGAATGTAATATTATTAAAAAAAAAAACAAGCAAATATTGCATTTCTTAGGGCCTAAAATCTTGTTTGTGTGCATGTGGTCCTTTTAAAGGATGGAGCAGCTCAGTGATGTGTGCATCTAATCAGCCCTATGAAGAGAGGTGAGCTATTGTATCTCCTGTTGGGGGTGTCTGACCTGGTACTTGAGATGTTAAAACTTTTGCTGGTCTGACTCAGACTGTACTTTAGATACCCTGAAACCTTGTGTTTCAAAATATAGAAATAGCAGGTAATGTTCCTGCCCTCTTTTACCTAGAGGCTTGGATCACTTAACCGCTAATGATGTGAAAGACCTGGGTTCAGTTTGCACCGGTGCCTGAAGCGATTCAAATCCATCTCCTGCACTTTTAAGAAGAGTTCTATTTATGAGGCTTTTTATGGTTTACGAGGTGCAGTTATGAGGCTGTTCTGAGATGGGATCCTTCTGATGAATCGTTTTCAAACTGATCTGCTTTACAGGTTTTTAAGATTTACTGGACAGGAGAGAGAGAGAATGAGAGAGCATTTTGATCATCACTTATTTGCTAGGCAAGTTTTCAAGAGCATTGTTCTCAACAGGATTTTTCTCTTAAATGGACATGTATTACCACTCAGGTAATTCATGACATCTTAATTCTGTGAAAGATGAGTGATTTTAGCATCTACTTCCTACTGTGTGCTATTCACAATCTACTCACATGCCACCTTTGGAACACAGGACAGAGGTTTCTGACAGCTGTGCTAGAGGAAGGTGGGCTCACACTATCTCCCATCTTGCTTACAAAACACCCTTCATTGATTTCATCTGGTGATCATCTAAAGTAACACAGGACCAGAACTCAGGACTCCCTCCTTAATGTCTCCTCATTGAGGAATGGTCATTTCTTTCCCATCAAACTCAACACAAATGTTAAGGGTGGATTCAGGTCTCCCAGCTGCATCTCCCTTGTCCTCAGGAGGGACTTCAGGTCTGGTGGCAGGTGGTGAGGTTGCTGGGACGAACAACTAAGCACCATCAGGACAGGCAGCGGGATGTTCTGCTCCGAGAATTCCACTTCCCTGTTGGCTGAGTTAGGCATGTTTCTGTTCAGTATGATTTCTTAGAAAGTTAGTCAAATGTGCTTAAATCTTCTTAGTCTGTAGTTAATGAGGGCATAAGAAACCTTCCTCAGCATAAGGATTTTCCACACCAGCTGTTTCAACTCTTCCTTGAAAAACTGGCCTGTTCACTGTTGGAGATGAAAGTGATATATACCTCTTGTTCTCTGCTGGTGTGGCCGTTACTGTGAAGCTTGTTGCTCGGCAAGTACAAACAAGCTCTTTTCCATGGCCGACATAGGCCATGCAGGAATCAACCCTTGCACCTTAAACCGTGATGCTCCTTGAACAGTAAGGAAGAGCATTTGAGAATGCTCAGTAGCTTTGAATTCCTTCACGTGAACTTTGGCTGTTGTCTAGGGCAAATCCGTCTGTCTGTGTATGCATCTAAAAGTGCAACGGTAAATTCTCAGAGTTAATGGACACACAGTTAAGGACCTACTTTCTTTGACCACAGCAATAATTTTGACTCAAAATATGTGGATAGATTTCAGTGATGTTGCAAAACCTGAGCTCCATAGCTAGTACCAGGTGTCGTGTCATGGCCTGTTGCAGCTAACGTGGCTGTATGTGTGTGACAGTGCTTGCCCTGATGTCGCTGCCCAAGTGGTTTGGCTTAGTGGAAGAACCAAGGGTAAACCTTGCACAAAATATTGTTTCGTTAACAAAGGAAAGGGGTGGGGAAGAAGTTGGGAAAGGGTTTTTAGGTCAACCACAGACTTTTGGGAATTGATTTCAAATTCACTAGCTTGTTATAATCAGTAAAGAAATAACAAAAAGATCGGAAAATAACTGATGTGCAATTTTTGCCTAAATAATAATTGGGTCAATGTGCCTCTTTAACGATGGTTCATTTTCATATTCATTACCGATTTTTCCATATTTTTTTAATCTTTCCCCTCGGCCCCTGAAAATTCTAGAGTTGAAAATAGTTCAATTTACCAAAAATAAAATAAAACTTGAGTCTATTGGAAGAGACTTTGTGGTCCAAACCAAAAGGATTCTATTCTTCCTGTTTGTTTCTTTCACTTTTTCTCTGGACAAGTGGGAGAACTAGTTTTCACCTTGTTGCCCCTGACACAATGGGGAGCATATAAGAAGCTTCCCTTAAATTAAAGTAAGTATCTCAACTCAAAAGAATTGTTTTGCCTACGGTTTTGCTTCAGGTGTCTAATCTGGTATTCTATATGTATTACTTGTCAAAAAACAGCAATTTTGTCTCTAACAATTTAATTTTAGAGACTGTCATATATTCTGAGGTTGATATAAGCTTAGGAAATGAAGTTATTAAGCTGCTGTTACGAACACCTTCTTTGAGAATTTGTTTCCTCTGTTTAAAAACAATTAGTCCTCTGGAACAAACTTAGAGTGATGTCATCCATGACTAATAACATAGCGATCCTATTATTTTTGTATTGCTCTGCTCCAAGAAAAACAAGTAAATGCCCAGTTTCTTCTGCTGTGTGATAAATATCACCGTGATATAGTTAGCTATTAAAAAATAATATGTTTGATTTCACTGTAGTTCAGTTGCTGAGGAACATAGTGTTGTTAAGATTAAAGGTATAAAGAAATAGGAATATGAGTATGTAGAGTTGTCTCAATTTTTCAAAAGCGATAGTTTTAAATAATGAGAGTTGTTACAGATACACACTGCAGGCTTTACTTTGAATGAAAATTACTATGAATAATTGCAGATTTTGTTCTATGCTGTTTATATTCAGTACCCTAAAATCAGAAAAAATAATACAAATAGGGCTTCATGGTTAGAATGCATGTAATTTTTTATTGGGTATTATAATGTTTTAGCTGTAATGTAACTCTAAACTTTGATATTGTAGTACTGGAAAAAAAACTCTTGAGATTCTCCTCTTATGTTTTCCCTTCTGTAAAGTGGAAGTAGTCTGTATTATCCCCATCTAAAGGAGATTTCTGAAGACTAATCAGTTTGCAGTTACTGGTAAATGGTTATTATTGCCATAGGATAATAACTGACACAAGGAAGTCCTTGCAGTCAGCTCGAGAGCGTTGCATTAAATGGTCTGTAGCAGAGTGCTTGTCTGCTCTTCCCATGTGTGGTGTCAATAGGTTGTCCGTCTCATAATCCATATCCTATCTTATTTAGCCTTTAACTGTAATTCTTACAATATCTATAAAGCCTCAGAAAAGGTGCTCAGAGAGGGTTAGGTTTTTATTCTTGGTCTTTTCTTCTGCAACAGTAAGTACTGTGACATAGCAGGTCAGTGAGTTGAATCAAAATCCATTCCAGAGGCATTAAAAGCTAATTTTCCAACTATACATATTCATAGTTTATATAAGAGCACATTCACTTTGGGGGGAAAAAGTCAAAAATAGCCACCCCAACCCTCCCTTCCCAAGAGCTGTGTGAAAAAGAGGATAGTAGGCCTGAATGATGAAGCCCGCTGCCCTGGGGCAGTGTGAGGGGGAGGGCTGTCTGTACTGGCTTTGATCACACCCTGTAGTGGGCAATTACTGCAATAGGCACATCCGTCCTCGTTTTTTTGTGGACGGGTGTTGCAGAGGGACTGGATGTTTCACCAGCGGGTTTCTGGGAATTTCTGCTGACAGCAGAGGAATGGTGAACTTCAGTGGCTTTGGATCTGGTGCCAGGCGCTGGCAGGGTGTTTTGCTTTGCTTGGCCCAAACCCTTTTGCCTGGTCACTCCAAGCTTGACCCCTCTTCTCTCTTCCAGGGTGGGATGCTCTTCCTCGCATCCAGCCAAGCTCCATGGGCTTCTGGACCAAAGTGTGTCCCCCACACCGCCCCCAGGACGGGCACCATTTTCTTCCCAGCCTCACATCTTCATCTCATAGTCTTCCCAGTTGCATCTGACATTAGGTGACCTAATGCCTTGCTTAGGATTTTAAATGCCCGATCTCCTTAATTCGTAGACTTACCTTGAGTGACCCCTTGGAGTCCTGGTCTCTTTGCTGATGGTATCTCAGCCCTCCCAGCAAGAACTTGCTATCAGCTTCCTCTCAGAAAGCACCAGACCCAATCTCTGCATTTTGTCTGCTTCTGTAGGGCTTTTTTTTCCAGCCAGTGTTATTCTTCTCATCCCACATTTGGCTCTTTTGCCTACTTTGAGGTCAGCTGATGTCTTCCTCAGTGCTGCCCGGTTCCAGAGGAAAGGCGGCAGTGGGAAGTGGGAGGAGAAGTTCAGAGGGTTAAGAGGTGAGCTCATTGCACCCAGTGTAATGAGCCTGGGTTAGAGCCACCCTTTAGGCTCTACAAATGCAGGCCATGGACCCTTGGTGCCAGTGAACAGTACCTTGCATGTTTGTTTTACTAGGACCAATAGTAAGTTCTGGGGTAGGTGGTGCTGGAAGCCTGTTTGAGGAACAGAAACTGGGAAGTGTTAGTTTTATTAAAAGCTTAAACTTTTTCTCTCTGAAGTAAACAAGGTTCTTTTCTCCCCCTAAACCACTGAAAGGCTTAATTTCAGTCAGACCTAATTATAGTTAGTTCTACTCAGTGTATTTATTTTAGTAAACAGAAGTGTGTTGAAATTGAAATGCAATCTCAATTCAGAGGTCAAAAGAAGACAATGAACTTACACTTCAGCTTGAAGGACAGTAAACTGAAGGAGGAGGTTCATTTGGGAAAATGAATCCTTCTGGCAGAAATTAAGATGAAGACAGACAGGCAGAGAGAGTCAGAGAGAAACCCAGTGGCAGTGTATGGATAACGTATTAGGTGTGACATTCAGACATGGCACTTCCACCACCACTCCTGATATATTTATCAGATAGCTGTAGAATTGTTGAAGTAGTTCATGGGTATCTTCATAGTTCAGAGGGCATACGAGCAAGACTGAGTGATAAGGGATAATTGAAAAGAATTAACTGCCCAGTCTTTTATGCCTTTTTCATGTCAGCTGTATTTATGGGTTGCGGAGAGTCTTCTTGCGGTATTTGGCACTGCTTGCCCAAGAAGAATGACTTGGAAGTGCAAGACCAGTTTGGGAGTGCCAAGGTCCAAGGCTGGTAGGGACATGGATGAGCTTTGCCTGGAACTGGGCAACAGCTTGCAGGTGGTTAAAAGGTATAAAGAATAGTTTTGTGTGTTAATTGTCATAACCCTTTTTTGCTAATACATCCTGTGGTAATGTACAGAGTAGGGAAATATTTACCAAACCTTTGCATCAAAAATTTAGCTTGTGGATCTTCAGCATATTGCTGGCTGCAAATTATTCTTTAGGCTTTCATTGCTTTTCAGTGCAAATTGGTTTGTATGAAAACATTGAATGCTTTCCTGTTAGATAAAAATAAATCTTACAATATAATTTGTATATTTTCACCTAGAAATGTAAAAGCAGCTGAGTAATTTTTTCAAAAATGGATTTCATTAAGACTTGTTGATTTATTGGACCTCTCTTGCAGCAAACCTGCTGGGTAGATACTTGTGGAAAGTTCCTGATGTATTCAATATCAGGCTAAATAAATAATCTGGACTGACAAAACCAAATTCATTAAAAATTCCCAATGTCTGTCTAGTACAATTTTTCTTATTGTTTTATAAAGTAAACATCAAAGTTTCAATTTTATTAACTCAAGTTTTTGGATCAACTAAATAGAAAGATTCTGATTTAAAATAGTATTAGAGAAGATAAAGAACTATGTAAAATGAAAAAAGGGGAAGAATTACCCCCAAAATGTGAGGCAAAAATTTAAGAGGAAAGCTGGATGTGTGAAGTTCTTGTTGTCTGGGATTTTATAAACTAACATTTTTTTAAATCTTAAAAATAATCCTGAATTGGGTGTAATAAGGTGTTTTTTATTGTATTTTACCTCCCTTAATGATTCTTTAGGGATCTACCATTTGTTCAGAAATTATTCTCAAATCTAAAATGGATTAGTAGAAGGAATACAAACTTATTGCTAGTATTGTTTATAAGCTTAAGCAACATCTTACAATAGTGTTGTTCAACACCTTGGTTAGGCTCATTGAACTCTTGAAGAGTTGTGTCGTAGCGATGGGCGTAAATTAGTTTCTTTGAGCAGATTCTTCCTTTGATAGAACATTCTCGTAACACTGCTCAAATATAAGTAATACATCCACGCTGAACAGCTGCTTTTCTGAATGCTAGTGATGTAGGCATCAAGGGGATAGGTTTTGTTGCTTTTCAAAAGAAAAAAAAAAAAATCATGGCAGGTCCATCTAGAGTTTGAGATACTGAGAATTTGGGTTCATGCTCAAGAAATGTGTAATTTTTTGTATTTAATGTACCAAGTAGTGCAGGGGCTGATCAGTTTATTGGGCTGTAGAAGTCTGTAATAACTTGTTCTCCTTCTGTGCCGTCGGTGAAACCCTTTGGCAAACCTGTCAGTTTTGGGACAGGAGAGTTAAATGCCAAGTAGCTTTAATGCTTACACTGTCTCTGCAAGTGTATTATTTTAAAACAAGTCATTTCACATTAGACGTATTTGCTTTCGTTGTTAAACATGTTTAAAAAATTAATGCTGTTTGCATAGGGATCTCCTTTCATTTTGAAGCACATCTTCCCAATCCTGGTGTGAGCTGTTACTGAAGGTTGCAGCACGTGGTACCTGTTTTATTTGTTGAAGTAGTTGTAGAATAAAACCGTTGTGTGATTGTTCGGGAAAAGTTAAAAGATTATTTTTACAGCCTCGGAGCTTGAATTTTGCTTTCAATGGTTGGTTTGACTTTGGTCTCCTCATCTCTTCCCTTTTGGGACATCATCTGTAGATTCTACACATTTAGCAACACTCTGCTAACAAAGGCCACCTGCACCTCATAGCGTGTGCTGAGTTTCTTTTGCTTCTTCAGACTCGCAAAGAGAAGAGAAGTTTTATTTTTAGGCCTTAAGGGTGGGAAACATCCGCTTTGAAATCAAACATCCAAGTGTTATGCAGAGATAATGATACATTAAATGAATCATGAGTACTTTGTGATGGGTATCTCTCCATCTCTCCATCTCTCCTGTTGAATTGATTCCAATTTGTTTTAATGCATTTTCATTGAATGCCTTTTTTATTTTAATAATTCTTGGACTCTACCCTCTGTCTTTCTCGGTGCCAACTGGTGCTTTTTAGAAAAGCTTCAATGGGAATTGTTGTAAGAGGGTCTTACTCAAACTTTTCTTGGGAGTCCCGTCTCTTGAGGATCTCTCTCCCTTGGAACACAAATCTAAACATGACCCTGAGCAACCACTTCTTGAAAACCGATAGTAAGACACTTTTTAATTTATGCTTCCAGAAAAAATGGAAAAAGATCCAGCTGCATTGCATCTTGTTTTCTTCTTCAGTGTGACCTCCTGCACTTGTCCAACGCATTCGAGCTGAGCAGTTGTGTCAGCCTGGGAAAGCCTGCAGCAGCAGCAGCCTCCAGCAAAAAGGCACCAACGCCTCTTCTCTTGGCAGTTTTGCATTTAGAAACAACTTTTGCTCCATAGAAAAACCAAGCATTTCGCTCAGATGTAATTCTCAGCTATCTACATGTTTGCCCTTCTGATTTGATATAGCTGTCTGTTACTGCTGTACTGGTGTTCCCCTCATGTACAGATGAATAATGACAGCTGCCTCTCAAAGTGAGCGCAGTTGAGTCTCGAATGTCACTTCTTTTGGGGGGTGGATAACAGAGTATTTCAGTTAGAGGTTATTTAGTTCTTTTTTTTTCCCCAGTTTGTATTACTTCTCCCTTTTCTCAGAGTATTCTGTTCTCTTTGTTTGAAGTGGCCATTTTTGGGTGGAAGCGTGGGAGTATTGTGAATGTGATTTCTTGTGACGGGAAGGTGTTTTCAAAAACATCTCTTCCCTTGATTTTAAAGAGAGTTCACTCCTAGATTAGCAAGATAAACCAAAAAAGATTCTTAGTAAAGGGCTGCATACTTGGGCCATAACTTACAGGGCTCTTTGAAGTGCCCAGGCTGCTACTTACCCCAGCTCACCCCATGCCAGCCTTTCATACCCTGCAAGTGCTTCGTCGAGACGTGATGGGACAATACCCAATACAGGCAGATGTGCTTCATGGCAAGCACCTGCAGAATGGCAATTTTGAAGGGATGAGCTTTCTACCCTTACCTACAGGGCAGATTAGGACAATATTCTATTTTAATTCTAGAAAACAAATTGTGTACCAAAGATGAACAAACCTTATCCTAAATCCAGTCCACTATCACACCCGTCTAATGGCGTTAGAGTTGTAAGCACATCCAGAGGCGAAAATGCTTCTGCTAGAGCAAGTGATTTTTGGCATTTCGAACCTAGCATGTGTTTCTTTTACTCTGAAGCCTTAGAAAAATCTCTAACCTGCAGGATATTCCTGGTTATTTAGATTTCGCCCTCCAAGCATGATGATCAGAGCTGCTCCAGCTGGATGCAGTTCTGCTCTGCCTGCCTAGAAGACAGCGTGCCTGCACCATTGAGCCTCAGCATTTTGGTTATGTCAGGGGCAACGACATGGTTAAAATTGGGGGTAGCTTTTCAAAAGGAGTATGATTTTTTTCTCATCTCACTCTCCTTTAACTCTGACAAAACAAAATCATCTTGCCTGAAATTTCTCCTGCCAGAGCAGAATGAAGTAGGGCAGCAAGATGACAACCAAGAAGGGGGGGTTTGTGTGATTTGACTGAAGAGTTAAGCATTTAGCAATTTATTTTTTAACTTCCTGTCCTCAAAGCCAGCTTATTTTATAAATGCTAAATTTAGCCTGTTCAGTTTCCGTCATCAAGGACAGCTTTTTTGGTATGCTTTCTTACAAATTGTTTGACCTTGGGAGATTGCTGCCAGAAAGGAAGAACACTTTAAAAGCTGACAGCTGATTGTTGGAGGTTTGTAAACTCTGTTGTGTGGGAGCAATAAAACTCCAGAAAGACATAAAGACCCGCTGAAGCTCAGTAGCCTGTGAAGTTGATGAACTGCAAAGGCATCAGGAAGAGTGGCTGAAAACAAAATGATCCTTGCTTTTTCGCTGGTTTTAACCTCAGCTTTGTGGAAACTGGTTGTGGATAGGAGGCAATGCTGGTAGAAAGAGAAGATCACCATGAGCAGAATAAGAAAGTGGGAAAGGGGCTGTTGCAAGATGTACCCCAGAGTAAGTTCGGAGGTGGAGTTCAGGGGGCTGGAAAGAAGATAAAATAGAACTGTGCAGGAAAGGATGGCTATCCAGCAAATAAGATCACTGTGCTTTGCTCAGGGGCTTGTGGCTGGTTTTTGTTTTCTGTAATGGTCAGGGAAACGGGCAGTGAGGAATGCTTTTTTACACAGCCAAAAAAAAGCTTTGTGAATAGAGAAATCACGTGTTAGGTTCCTGGCGGTGTTTATTAATGGCAAGCTAATGAAACAGAGCACTGCGGCGATTACTGGTGTACAGCTTTAAAGGGCAGGCACAAAAATCATGAGCCAAGAGCACTGACTAGTAGAGGCTGCGGCTTTACTGAAAAAGCCTTTTCTAAGCAGGGAGCCCTTTTAACCTGCCTTCCAGTTCTGTTTCAACCTGGGTGTGGGTGAATGGTGAACAGCATGAAGGATGTGGTGGCGATGTTGCAGAGAGAGATGTTGCTGAGATTTGCCTCTGAGTCCCAAGGGCTGATGCTCTCCCTCTCCTTCGTAGCAGTGGGCAGGAGGGGTGAGATGAGGGAAGCCGTGTGGAGCTGTACCCCTTCATGTTGTATTTTCACGGTCTGGGCTGGCATCCAAGGCAGCCCACAGGGTTACGGGGACCTCAGGCTGAACCCTTTCTAAGCCACCAAACGCTCTTTCTAAGCGCACCAAACAACAGAGGTTAGACCCCTAAAAGCAAAACGAAGTTTGCAAAACCAACACATATGCTTTTGGGAGCCTAGTGGTGAAAACCTATTTCAGACACCCAACCCAGCAATCAGCTGAGCACATACCACCACAAGAAGACTGGTTCACCAGATGAAGATGGAAATGCAGAACTAGAGACATGGGAGAAAAGACACGCTACTGGTTTTTGTTGGTTTTTTTTTCCCATCCAATTGACTTTATGAGCTGACAGAATGACTGAAGCTATACCTCTGAATAGCCCAGCCATAGCGTTGTGATCTTCTCAATTAGAAAAGATGTGGTTCCGTTAAATAAAACTAATGGGAACACACATTGTCTAAGAAAACGAAGAGCTGATTCTTGGTTAATAATGTTCTGGGGAGATGCGAAGAAATAGTGTACTGAGAACTCAGACGTCCCTTTTGACTGCTCTCCATCATGCAGTTTCTAATTCTGGAATAGTCATTGTCATTGGGAAAGGTTTGCTTATACCATCCGTATTCCGAAAATAATGATAATTGAACATTCAAAGTTTTGACACAAATACAGTTGAAATCGATCTTTGGCAGCTTAGATAAAATCTGTTATCTCAGAGGAACATCTGTACCACTCGTAGGTCACTGTAAGGGAGCATGAGTTTTGGGGTAGATCTCTTTGTTCACCACAACAGAACAAAGTATAGCACTTGTTTACAATTTTTATATGAAGTACAAACCTGTTTTGATAAGGATCCCGCTGTCTTTTGTAATGTCGAGTGGCATCAGTCACAGCCTGATTTTACCAAAGAAAGGGTGCTCTTAGTCTTAGAGTTTTGGCAGGGAAAGGAGGCTATTGAAGGGCATACCAGTTTTTGTCCTCTAAAGAAATTAATGAAGGGCTTGTAAAGGCTTCAAGTTCACTACTGAGGACTGAAATAATAATATCAACTGTATTACCATAGTACATAGAGATTGCATGGCTCCTCCATCATCTCTGTACAAGAAGGTACCTACCAAAAGATGTCATGTAAGTACTGTACAGTACAAAAGTAAATGCAAAAGAGCTATTAAAAGAGCAAGTGATTTGTATGGTAGACTGCAGATCTGTGGTACTTCCCTCCCCCC
>VZTM01041551.1:121427-194148 GCA_013400555.1 Jacana jacana | reverse complement strand
CCCCCCCCCCCCTTTTTTTGTTTTTTAATTCCCAAAAGACTAGCTGTAACTAATAAAACAAAGGTCTGTTCTTCACACAATCTAGAAAAATCTGTAAGTTGTGACCTGTGTTTTGTCTCAAAAATAATTGTCTCTGTCCATGGAACAAGTACTTTGTGTGACATCAGATACATAAGGGCTTGGGGTCCTTCTTTACTCTTCGTGTAAAGTACCTGTTGCTGCTCGCTGCAAAGGCAGGTGGGACTTAGGGGCAGACTGTGCACGGTTTGGTGATGGACTGCTTTGGGATCTGTGTGGATCCCTTGTGTCCAGTCTTGGAAGTACCGCAGAAGTCAGAAGAATCCTGGGAACAGTCTGACATGCATACACATGCATACAGCAAGTCCCCAGTGCCCTCAGAGTACTTCAGGGTGCTCTGAAGACCAACCAAGGACAGCAGCAGTGAGGTAATCCATCTTTCAGCTCACAGAGTAACACGTTATGTTGCTGAGGCAGGTGGTATTGGGTCAACCTGAAACCTGCCTCAGGCACCCAGAGGAAGCCTGCTAGTATGTCAACATGTATGGTTTCCTCTGTGGCATGTTGAGGATGGAGCTGGCGATTCATATTGTTTCAAGGTGGCCCTTGTCCAGACAAGTGCACAAGGGGATTCCTCATGTGAGTTGAGTCCATTTATTCCCCTTCTTTCAAACGTTTAAGGTAGAAGATGATGCCTCTGGCCTTGTGAAGATTTGGGTATAGCCTGTGCAGGACGTCTCTCTCTTCCTTGCTGACACTGTACCACCAGTCTGTTTAGTTCAGCTGAACCAGTCTGCTTGCCTACTGCATGTATAAGACTTGTCAAAGATTTGACAAATGAATTGCTTGTGCCATGTATTTTTACGGTTTTGTTTTTGCTGTGGCACATATGGTGTGACTGATGCAGAATCTCATCACTGGCTGTAGCGTGGGTAAGGTGCTTCAGGGGAAGTTACCGGGGATCATCACTGAGCAATTTCAGGCGGTTTGGCCTTTTTTGAGGAAGAAATTTTATAACTTTGTCACTCGTAGCTAGTTATGCACTTTGAAAAGCGACCTGTTCCTCGCTCCCTGTTCGTTTTTAGCAGAAGGACTTCCTATTGTCTTTATAAAGGGACTTTTTTGGCTTTTGTTATTTGTATTACATCAGAACAGCAGGATCCAGAGGCAGGATGAATCCGGGTCGCTTTTGTTTTAAGTTGATTTGTGTATGAATAGCGGAAGAGACTCGCTGTTCCAGAGATGTTCTGGCTTTCAAACGAGGGAAATTTCAGATCCAAGAACCAGTCTAAATTAGCTGAATAGATGGGATCTACTAGGACATCTCATCTTTCAGCGTGCCAGGCATAATATCCACTGAGGCTGTTATTATTACAATTTTTAATATTAGTGTTTCTATTTTCCTTTTGCAATAGAACTCCCTTCTGTGATGAAATTTGGTTCTGACTCAAAACCAGGAGGGTTCTCCATGAAAATATTTAACATAGTTGATCATAAAAAACCCAAAGTGAATTCATAGCTTGCTTGATTGTTAGCTCATTTAGAGCACAGGAAATGGGGTACTCGTGGCTTAAATATTTCTGACTTGATATTTTACAGATATTTAGTAAATACTGCAATTTAGAGATCGAGAGAATGCATTTAGAGCTGCTTAAGTACCATAAAAATTTTTTTGCTTGTTAGATCTGCGTAGGGAATAATTGCTTTGGGTCAAGTGAGATTTGAAGTAGCTTGTCAAATGTTTTGGGTTTGGTTTTTTTTAATCGAGGTTGGTTTTCCATACTACAGCACATAATGGTGTGTGTAGAGGACCTGTAGAGGAGCTCTGCTGCAGTGCCGTGCCGTGGAGGTACTTAGCTGAGGAGCTGAGAGCTGTGCTTTGTCTCACTACCAGGGTATCAACAGGCGTTTCCTTCCTCGCCCTGCCTATTGAAAATTACTTGAAAAAAACATTTTTAAAGAGTAGTTATTAACGACGTACTGTCAAAAAGGAAAGATATATCAAATGAGCTTGTCCAGGGATCTATGTTTCGCCTGGCATTATTCAAGAATTCTATTAACCTCTTTGATGATGGAAATGGGGAATAAAAATATAAAAATAGCAGATGGCACCAGTCCAGAATAAATGTAGACCAATCAGCTTTGAAAGAGTTGATCTAAAGCCCAAAATTTTTTGGAAAGTAGGGAAAATTGTTTTTAATTATTATGGAAAAATGAAAAAAAATATTAAATTATAACAATGGGGAAGGCTATCTAATGTGCTACCTCTGAATAATCATAGAATCATCGAGGTTGGCAGGGGCCTTTAAGATCATCTAGTCCAACCAGCAACCTAATTCTGATAAAAAACAACAACCCATCACTAAACCATGTCACTAAGCACGCTGTGAAACTGTCTTTTGAATGCCTCCAGGGATGGTGCCTCAACCACTTCCCTGGGCAGCCCATTCCAATGCTTAATAACCCTTTCAGTGTAAAAAGTTTTTCCGATATCCAGTCTGAACCTCCCCTGGTACAATTTGAGGCCATTTCCTCTTGTCCTCTCGCCTGTGACTTGGCAGAAGAGACTCACCCCTGCCTCTCTACAGCCTCCTTTCAGGTAGTTGCAGAGAGCAATAAGGTTTCCCTGCAGCCTTGGAGGAGGAACAACCCCAGCTCCCTCAGCCTCTCCTCATAAGGCTTACTCTCCAGACCCCTCACCAGCTTTGTTGCCCTTCTCTGGACCCGCTCCAGTCCCTCAATGTCTTTTTTGTGGTAGGGTGCCCCAAACACTGACACAGTACTCGAGGTGGGAGTCCTACTCACCAACCTGTATGAATGAATTGCTGTAGCCATTGCTGCCTGCAACAGGAACAGCCATAGGACCGTGAGGCTCTCTACTGTCCTGTAAGGTCATTGTGAGTAAAAGTCAAATGCTGTAACAAAGGGCTGTGTTTAGTGTAAGGCAAAGCCTTCCGAAAAGTGACATGGACAAAACTACAAAGATCACTGCAAAGAGCAAGCGATTGCTAAGGCTTGTTCTTTTAAAGGTGAGTTATGACAGGAAGAAGAAGCAAGGCCTGCCTAGTCGAGGAGGAGATAGACAGGTAGGGGGAAAATACATTCTTCAAGGTGTTTGGAAAATGGTAGTGACCAGTTTTTCTTCATGTCCACTGAAGACGACACAGGAGAGTAGCTCTGTAGCTTACAGTTAAATGTTGGGAAAAAAAATTCTGTAAATATAAATAGTGGCTACCTATGGAGATATTAAAATTTTAATCACTGATGACTTCTTGTAGTGCAAAGAAACAGGGTGGTTTTGTACAGTTAATCCTGTCACCTTCAAAGAAATTAGAGCTTTTTTTTCCCCTTTAATATTCTGTTCAAACTGAATTTATCTGTTTATTTATCTGAATTTATCCAGCATGATTTGTCCTTTAAAATCATGGGCTGACACAAACAGAGGAAACAACTCCTGTGGTTTTAATGACCAAGTTGTGTGATGTGTGTTACCCATTGGGTGTGCAAGTCTTCTTTAGCTGCATATGTAACTATGTCCCTTTGTCCTTCCTCAACAGTCTCCAAACGTCCACAACTACCCAGATATGGAAGCTGTACCCTTGTTACTAAACAACATGAAGGCAGACCCCGTGGAGGATTCGTTATCTACAGACCATTTCCAAACACAGACTGAACCAGTGGACTTGTCAATAAACAAAGCCAGGTCATCCCCTACAGCAGCTTCATCTTCACCAGTTTCCATGACAGCATCAGCCTCCTCCCCTTCCTCTACTTCTACTTCTTCTTCTTCTAGTCGACCAGCTTCATCACCCACGGTAATAACGTCAGTATCCTCAGCGGCATCTGTACCGTCAGTATTAACTCCAGGTCCTCTTGTGGCCTCTGCGTCTGGTGTTGGAGGCCAGCAGTTTTTGCACATTATCCATCCAGTACCACCTTCAAGCCCCATGAACTTGCAGTCCAACAAAATGAGTCACGTGCACCGTATCCCCGTGGTGGTACAGTCAGTACCTGTTGTCTACACAGCTGTGAGATCACCCGGGAATATGAACAACACTATAGTAGTACCACTGTTGGAGGATGGGAGAAGCCATGTAAAAGGTAAGGTGGAACCAGTTTTGTGCATCTGTGGCATCTCTAAAACTGTTCTTTTTGAGGAAAATGTAACAGCATTGTAAAGCTGTTCAGTTTACAAACTTACAGGGTCGTTTGCTGGAGAGACATTTAACTCACACACTCGGGAGGAACCTTTAAAGAACATCCCAGATGTTCTTTAAAATAAATCAGTATTTTTATAGAGATGGAGGTCAGCAGTGGCATTAGATGCTCAAACAACTCATGACAAATTTTGTCCTGAGAAGAATAAATCCTCCCCAGAAGTGGAAGAAATAGATCGGCAAAATAATGACAATATGTAAAACATCATAGATGAATATAAGAAACTCACCAGGTGCTACAGATTTGGCAAGAGAAGGGATGTCAGAGAGACTATTTTTCTATATAAAGAGAAAGCAATCATTGGGCTGTAGGAACATGCAAAGGAAAGGCTTTTGGACCAAGGAGCAGTAGCCGATGCAGAGAGGTGGAGTTTATTAAACCCAAGGAGTGGCCGTGCAATATTTTGAATTAGGTTTCTTTATCCAGATTAAACAACAGAAGGGAAGGAAGCCACACGGGGTGTATATGTTGGGAATGAAATTTGCAGACACAGGACCTGAGAAGCACATGGAGGTGTGAAGGGAGGAAGAAAGCACATGCCAAATGGACAGATAGGCTCTTGGAGAGGTGTCCAAAGAACACAGGAAGGAGAGGTGGAGAGCAAGAAAAAACGAGAACATTGCAGTTACCGAGGGAGTGAAAACTCGTTAGAGATGGTGACATGATAGGTGGAGGAAAAAAAGAGAAAACAGATGTGCCCAGATACTTGGAAAAGCATAACTCTATAAAGAAGGCATTAGTGACAGAGACGGGAAGATGAGGGAAGGAATGAGAGAGACTGATTTCAAGGTTCATCACATGCGAGTGAATAAAATACGGCTAATTCTCCCCTGAAATGAGGTATTGCTTGAGGCGGAAAGGGAGGGTACTGACAGATAGCCTTACGTTAGGGCTTATGAGGCTACAGGGTATTTAGTAATACATCTTATGACATCTCCTGTGTACCTAATTGCATAATGAAAGGGTTTGTACAACCAAAAGACCTTTATTCTTCAAGTCTCCTGTCTGTTTTTGATATACTGGTGGCTGTGTATTAGTGTACAGGACTACAGTGATGGGTCATTCTGATATTTAGTCACATCCTGCGGTCTATAAATCTTTGGTTCTCCTCCTGTTCCCTCAATATCCAAGTGTGGATCGTGTCCTCTCAACAGCCTTGGACATGGGAAGTAAGTTCACAACTGATCTGGGTTTCTTCTTAAGCCTCAAACTGACAGTTTAAGAAGTTTTATTGCACTTCATACAGTGACGTAGTTTTAGGACTTTGTGCTGGTATGGTAAGAAATGATGAATGAAAGCAGAACTTTTTGCTATGTTGTCTGGGAAAAAGGAAAATAAAAGGAAGTTTTAGTCTGTATTTTGGTTTTGGAGCTTTGAGCTGCACCTGACCTTCAGCTCATCCAGAATTTTTCTCATTTGTTTTCTTTTCAAAGGTGCTAGTTGGCCCCTGTAATAGTCTCCTCTATAGGAAGCACCTCCTGATCTTGTAAAACTAGAACTTTTTTTACCCTAGTTTCGTCAACAAAATTCCAGAATTTAATGTGCCGTAGGGATTTCAGCCCACGAGCTCCAAGCCTTCTGCGCTGCTATGACAGTATGGCCTTTGTGCTGCTATTGGCAGAGATCACTAACCAGCCCTGCAGCGCTTACTAAGGTACTGCTGAAGAAAAAGAAGGGATTAAGCGTTCTTTAATTTTATTTATTATTTTTCCTCACTAGTTGTACGCATTCTGCTTTCACTGATTCTTCTGATAAAAACGTTCAGGTTGATTTGAGTAAGTACAATAGGAGAACAGTAGGCAACAGGCCACTCAAGGCAGTCATCTTTTGTCATCTTTCACGTTTCTTTCTATCTTTAATGTAAAACAATATAAATAATGAAATGCGATGTCGTTGCATAAATGAACTGGTTAAACAATTTTCATACGTGTGTAGACTAACTCCTCTTCACCGGTCAGATTTTGTGCTGAAAACAAGAAATAAATGTACACAGATGCCAACAGGACATTGCTGTCAGGTTGAATTGGTTGCTAATCCTCCACTGGCTGAAGGAGAAATGCAGTTTCAGAATCAGCTAGAGTCACTACTTTCAACTTGAGCATTGAACATTCCCAGAAACAAAAATATGCCTGCTGATATATCTGTGTCCATCCACAGATAGATCCACTGGCAGCATTTGTCCCGTAATCTCTGTGTCTGTGTTGTTGCTCCTTTGGGGCTAAATCAGAGACCTTGTTGATGATCCAGGGGTATGGTTGCTGAGCACTTAGAATTAGATTTTACATGGGTCTATATCCAAATCCTCTTCACTCTAATGAAACTTAGGCACTTGGCTAGACAGAATTTTTTTCAATGCTAAAATTAATGAAAATTACATTAGACTTAAGTTCAGACCTCTCCTGTTTTTCTAGATGCAGGGGGCATGTTTTTCTAGATGCTTAGGGGAAAAATTGCAAGAAACAAGTTATAGAGAAAGATACAGAGAACAATATATATTTTTTCCTCCCAGTTTTATTTTACTCATGCTAAATTTTCCTCTTCCTTCCAGGTTTGATTAGAACTATTTCATTTTTAATTCTAATGCAAAAACTTC
Organism: Jacana jacana; assembly: GCA_013400555.1. Taxonomy (NCBI): domain Eukaryota; kingdom Metazoa; phylum Chordata; class Aves; order Charadriiformes; family Jacanidae; genus Jacana; species Jacana jacana. The sequence continues at coordinate 187,319 of VZTM01041551.1, read as the reverse complement.
TCAGACCACCACCATCCCTCTAATCCTGCCTCCAGAGATTTTGCTCAGGTGGTTTTCTGCTTCCCCTGATGCTTCCTGGTCCACCTTCATCTCTCAGACAGAACTGTCCTCCTGGCAGCTGCTTTTCTAAGCAAATACTTCTTTCTTCAACTTCTGTTTGAATTCTCTCTTTCCTCCAGCACAAGAAATCACTGCCTCCTCTTCTGTTTGCCCTGTCTTTTTCTATTTTTCCATATTTTTTTCCTAGTCCTTCCTGTCTCGCTGACTGTTCCTTGAGTGCCAGCTTTAGCACCTCTGCTTCAGCTCTCCTTAATCTCTCTAACCTGTAATGTTGTCTCCTCTGCTGCTGTGCATCTTCCTTGTGGCATCGTTCATCCTGGGGTTCTCCCTCGCACCTTCCTGCAGGAGAGTCTCAGATCTCCTTTCCTGCCTCCTGATGTGCTGCTCATTCCTGCTCTCTGTCCTGCCTCCTCTCTCCTGGTTTTCACTTGCAAGGTTTCCCCTTAAGTCAAACCCTTTCTGCAGCACTGATAAAAAGGTGGGTTGGCAGAGAATTAACTCCTGTCTATATGAGCTGCCAGCAGCATCTTATCAGGTCCTGCACCACATCCTGCACCCCGAGGGGGTCAACAGGAGCTGAGGGTATCATGCTACCAAGGCACCCTTCTGTCAGATTGATGCTTTTTGCAGGATATAAACCTCTCAGTTCACACGCTGGGGAGGAGGCACCCCAGAGGACCCCCAGTGTGGGGGAGGTCTATGTGTACTGCCCCCGCACTACCAGCCCAGCTGTGCAAGTTCCTCCCTACAACCTAATCCGTAGGTTATTTCATACGCACAATGGGTAGTAATATGTTAGGGCAGGTGGGGCAGGGAGAGGATGAGAGCCAGGCAGCAGTCCCTGATGTCGCTGCTCATCGGGTGCCACCCCCTACAACATGGTGAAGAGATGAAGTTCACTTTCTACAGCAGTCACCGCTGTTGCCTTCTGATCCAAAGCCTTACAAGCCCTTGGAGACTTTTTTGTGCGTGGAGTAGGTGGTGACCCACTAGACATTATTATACATTAGGGTATTCTAGCGTATTAAAATACCATTAAAAACTCCTTCCCCACCTTTTTTTCTGCCTACTGAGAAATGCCAAGGTTTGCTAAAAGGTGTAATTAATGCAGGACCTATAGATAAGGTTGCCTGATGACTTCCAGTAAAACCTTGTCTTCAGTTGCTCAAAGTCTGTTTGTTTTAAACTAACGTTTTCCATGCCACATGTCTGCCTCAGGCTATTTCTTTTTTTTCTCTTTGTCTTTCTCTTTGAAGAAAGTTTCAAGAAAAACCTATTCTGCTTTTCCTGAGACTCAGCATAGGGGAAAAAAAATAATTAGCATTTCCCATGTTAAAAAATGTATTCCAGGTTTTTTTTTGGTGAAAACCTCTAGAACCGCTGTGTGCCACAAACCTCGAGTTTGTGTTGGAACATTTTTTGGTTTGGTTTTTTTTTTGGTCTTTCTACGCACTTGCGGATACCAAGCCAAGTTGGGAGATCTGAAAAATATACGAGTCCTTTCAAAGGGTAAAGCAAAAAGAAAAGAGTGGCTGGGTAAAGGCACGGAGGAGATTAGAAAGGGCTGGGCAGTAGGGAGAGGAGCAGAATGGAATAGAAAGGGGGAGAGAAGGAGACATGGTGAGTTGTCTGTGGGTGTTGGAATGAGTCCAGCGGAGGGCCACAAAGAATATCAGAGGGCTGGAGCACCTCTCCTATGAAGAGAGGCTGAGAGAGCTGGGGATATTCAGCCTGGAGAAGGCTCTGGAGGGACATTATAGTGGCATTCCAGTATCTGAAAGGGGCCTACAGAAGATGGGGAGGGACTCTATCAGGGAGTGGAGCAATAGGACGAAGGGTAAAGGCTTTAAACTGAAAGAGGGGAGGTTTAGATTAAATATCAAGGAGAAGTTTTTCACTATGAGTGGTGAGACATTGAAACACCTTTCCCAGAGAAGCTGAGGATGCCCCAACCCTGGAAGTGTTCAAGACCAGGCAACCTGTTTCAGTGTCTCACTGACCTCACAGGAAAGAATTTCTTTCTAGTATCTAATCTAAATCTCCTCCCTTCTAATTTAAAGCCGTTACACCTTGTCCTGTTACTGCATTCCCTGACAGAGTCCCTCTCCAGCTCTCCTGTAGGGTCCCTTCAGATACTGGATGGCTGCTATAAGGTCTCCCTGGAGCCTTCTCTTCTCCAGGCTGAACAAACCCAACTCTCTCAGACAGTCTTCACAGGTAAGGCGCTCCATCCCTCTGATCATCTTCCTGGCCCTCTGCTGGACCCGTTCCAAGGTCCATGTCCTTCCTGCACTGAGGACTCCAGAGCTGGACATAGCATTCCAGGTGGGCTCTCACAAGAGCAGAGTAGAGAGGTAGAATCACCTCCTGCAACCCGCTGGCCACACTTCTTTTGATGCAGCCCAGGATGCAGTTGGCTTTCTGGGCTGCCAGTGCGTACTGCCGGCTCATGTTGAGCTTCTCATTTACCATTGATCCCAAGTCCTCCTCTTCGGGGCTGCTTTCATGTCACTTTGTCTGTGTATAGACCCAGCGGAAGGACAGAGTCTGTGTCTTTTCACAGTTTACACCCACCGTATTCATTACTGTGGATACATTAATAAGCAGTAAAAATACACTACCTTTTGCTGCAGATTTTTGTGCGACTTAACACAGGTAATGCCACTAGATTACACTACCCACTGCCCTTGGGGTTTTTTTTTAAGTACAGCTTGTTATTTCTGCCTACTGTAAAGTTTATTCTATGAAAGTAAACGCAATTTATAGTACAAAGTTAGAAAAGTAGAGAACCGTTCCATATGTTTAAAGGACAGATTATATGCTCTGTTTGTATAAATTATGCTGTGGAGGAGACTCTTAATTAAAAACAGTAGTGTTGCCTTTTTTATTTCATGTGAAGCAATTATACTTTCTTCATTTTAGTGGATGGTTATTTTGGATTTGAATTGCATTGAGGCAGAGATTTTCTACTTTAGCTGTAATTTTGTTTTTTTGTTGTAACACACAAAACTCCCTTGTGGCTGTACCTATTCCAACCTGTCCACCACCACCTTCCTGCCTCCCACAATGCTAAATCTGTCTCTCCCTCTTCCCCTGTTTGCTTGGCTTGTCTGGAAAAAACTATTAGTGCTTCTTGGAAAGGAGAAGCAGGTTGGCAATGGCTATCTGGGATGAGAAGCCGGCAGAGGAGAGGCTTGCCTTCGGGGTGGGACCTGTGTTACTGGAGATGGTGCATGTATTTAAGAACTAGAGCAAATAGTAATTCCTGCCAGAATGGAGAGTTAAAACACAGGTTACAAGATACGCTGTGGTATTTGAAATTCAGAAGGAAGTTGCTCAAAGACAAAGTAGTTTGGGTTGACTGTGGGGAGTCCCATAAACAATCTTCTCAAATCTCCAGAAAAGTCTTATTTCTGGTGACTGCCTGGTGACCGGCTTAGGTTTTTTCCACTATAGAAGCCTATGCTTTTCTAAGATTTATCAGCAGTGGGTTTAACATCATGTGTGTTTTTAACTATGAGCAGATTTGGAGAAGGGAATGAGGTAGTCGTGTATTCCGATATGATTTGTGAAGCCCGGCATGAGGATGAGGAAATCCATTTACTCATACCCAGAGTCCCTGCACCTTTTGGAAGCTGTTAATTCCTTCTCTTCCATGCGAAGACTGCCTCTAGTCCTTCAGCTCTGTCCTCTCACCAGGGCTGAGCTTTGATCTAGCTGCTGTTACGCCACAAATTTCGATCCAGCAGAAACACATGCATAAAACTTCTCATTTATTTTACTCCTGCCTTGGGTTTTATTGCGCCTTGGACCAACCTACCTGAAACTTTCAGGTGTCTAAAACATCTCTAGGCTTTTGCAATGTGTAAATTGCAATCTGCTGCCATTTTGTAGTGGCTTCGTAATATTTCATTTAATATTAAATATATTCTTTCCTTAGTGCTTTCCCTGCTTACTTGTGGTGATGGACTATTTGTGTATTGGATGCTCAGTGATATAAATCTCAGTAGTCTTAGTAGTTTGGGTTGGTTTTTTTGTGTATAGATGAGGTCTCGTAGTCAAATACCTTAGAAAGAGAAAAGTTCTTTGCTTAAACACAGAACCCCTTATATATATATATATACACACACATGAGTGACAGAGGTGCTTGAATATGTGCGTATATTACATCTGTGTAATCACTCTCACCTCTGTATTGCTCCACACATCTATTCTTTTACAGGTTTATGGCAAGTTATTTGACTGGTGAGATGATTTTAAATATTGCCTTTGATTGGATCATGGCAATTAATATTCTCTGGTAGATTAGTTACGCTGTGCATTCGGTGCCAATTGCCATTCTCTGTGAACCATAGCTATGCGGGGTGCAGTTAACGGCTCCAGCCATATAGTCCCATAAAATCTCAATAAAATCTGAAAACTGTGGAGTATGGGTAATCTTGCTATAAATTGTAATAAAAATTACCCCTGTAGACTCTATATTCTGACCATTAAGTTCATGGATACTGCTGCTTTGTACATAAAGTTTTATGAAATAAATTGACCGATTCTGCTGCCCCTACCAGACAGCAAGCTGCTTTGATTGAAAATCTGATAGGTGCGCTCAGAGCATTTTCCAATGCATAAAGTGCTTTTAATGAACTTTAAATAGGAAGAAAAATGCTTGATGTGTGCTTTGTATAGTATGGACCAGCTTAGGAGGAGAAAATAATGCATATCATCATTCCCATGCATTTTTTAGGTCCATAAAGCCGGGATTTGGTTTCCTAAAACACGTTAAGTAAACCTGAGTATAACACTTAATCTCTGAGGGCATCATTGCAAATAGCTCCTGCAGGTCTGCATCTGCAAGTGTTCTCTCCACCGGTAAAACCACAGAGGTCTCTGTGACGTTCTCATTTGATGTTCTCCTGTTGGGAAAATCCACGTAGGGCTGCTGTTATCTTCAAAAACTGCCACAAAGGGTGATGTTCAGCTGCTTCAGACGTCAAGCTACAGTGGGAGGCTGGGCTTGCAGAGTTGTAAAATCTTATTTTCCAAGAGTAACTAAGAAGGATGGAGTTGTGTTGGTTCCTCTACTTGGCATTTGAATCCACCCAGATGCACATTTTTATCAGAGGTGTTTGAAGCAGTGTCAGTTTAAGAAACAGCAAAAGAAGTCACTGTTGGCCAGCGGTTTCCTTCTTGCAATATTTCAGGTACCGCACTGTGCCATATGCCAAGTGCAGAGGTCACAGTTACCGTTTAGAGATGATAATATTTGTAAGTATTGGTAGATTTTGGGAGTTTAATGATGATTATCATCTCCCCCTGTGAATTCCTCCTTTTCCAAATTTGATTACTGGGGCTGTAAGGCCAAAGATATTTTTCTTCAGTATTTCTGCTGGGGACCGAGGTGCCTCAATGGCATTAAGCAAGTGATGACAGGCAGGGAGAGCAGGAGCAAGCAAGGCCACACAGTGCTGTTGCCATCACCCCATCTTCAGGCATCTGCTGAGATCCGCCCAGACACTTTTGTTCCTTTCCCAGAAGACCCAGGCATGAGAGAACCATGTGGCAAAGGCTCCTCTTCCCGGAAAGGAACAGGTCCAGAGTGGCTCAAGGGGGCAGTGAGCTACTTTTCTCAGCCAAGGTTGGTGCCCCAGCACCTGGTGAGAGGAGGGAGGGTGGCTCACACTGCTAAATCCCTCATATGATCCACGGAGATTGGGGTGAGCTCAGCACCCCTGAAGGCACCCATGTGTCTCTGCCAGCTGCGTGGGAAGGTTGGGGTGGTTGGATGCAGGTGTCTGAAGACAGGAAGCAAGAGGCCCTTCCCGTTTCTCCCAGTGTCATCCAGTTCCTGATGTCCAGGGCTCTGAGAGAGGATGGGGGCTGATGGAAAAGTACTGTTAGGTGCTCTTGGGCCACGGGGTCATCCTGAGTGGCACATGACTATGAGGTTCAAACTGCTTCTTTCACAGTGTTTCTGATGCTGGTAGATGAATAGCACATAGTGCTAAGGCACAAGGGGCATGTAGTTTCCTATACTATCCTTCTGGGAGTCTGGCAGCAAATGTCACTGTTACTTCAGTCCTTCATGCTCTGCAGACACATGGACACACACACTCACGTGTAAGAGCAGTGCTAATGAGTGTTAACGGCAGTACTAATGAGATTCTTGTACATGTTAATTTTGGGGTGTGGGCTAGTATTTCTTTTTCTGTTCCTAATGGAGGTTGGTTCGAAGCAGCCATTGCTTACACCTAGAGATTGTCTTCTTTTACCTGCTCTATGACAGCAGGTACAGGAAGGAACTGAAAAGGAGTTTCTCAGACATTAGAGAGCAATAGCAAGCATGATTCTTACTGGCTTATTGGAGGCACCTCAGAACCATTCATTGATGCATAATTTAAACTTCCACAGCAATAAAAATCTGTGGCTGTGTTTGGGAGAGCAAATATGTCACCGTAGCATGGCTCTGAGCTAGCAAGGCCAGAGGGGCCTCCCCTCTGTCCATGCTGACATCTTGCCTAACATGGGCCTTGGCATTACACTTCGGGGGGCGTCCCATGTCAGAAGTGTCCCTGCTGCAGACCTGTGTCACCCTGCGAGCGGCTGGCTAGGCTTGTGGGTGGATGTCAGAGCCACTCAAAAGTCTGTCATGACCAATCACTTTGATTAGCATATTATATTTTAGGCATACTTTAGAGAAAGCAGGGTGAGGAGTTTGACACATGAAACAAAAGCATACAGACTCTGAATTCAGAAATCCTTTCATAAAGCAGAAACAGATTTTTAATTATCTTTAGAAAGCAACTAAGCATAATTCAGTTTTTATTATATTGTGGTGTATCACCAGGCTTACATGTATCTATGTTTACAAAGTTATTAGCAGAGAAGTTAATTTAATGCAGAAAACTGAGGTATTAAGATAAAATGAGCCAGAGGCTTCAATATTTCAGGATGCTGGAATTTTCTCTCTATTTTCACACCAACGAGCATCATCTCATAATGAGTCATTTTGGCATTAGTTAATACTATGTGGCTTAGCAAAAAGAGAGGCAAAACTCCTGATGGTTACTTAGTTTTCTCCTGCTCTTAAATATTTAATTCATCTTTAACCCAAGGGGCTCATGTTTGCCTTTAAATCAAAGATAGCACGTAGACCGCGGATTTACTTCTATTGGGTCTTAGTGAGCCTACTGATGGGATGAGTTTTCAGGAAATTTCCAGGAAATTTGAGTGAAGAAAATAAATCAGAATGTGGCAACTGAAAGCTGCTAGCCAAGAAAGCAGTGTGTTAGTGTATGGCCCTTTTCACGCTGAGAAGGGCCCAGACCCAGGCCACCTACAGGCATCCAGCTGCAGCATTTTTCACAGTGCTTGGCCTTGGTGAACCAAGTCAGGGCACTTGAGCTGCATATCCCTAAATAATTTCCAGGAAGAAGCAAAGCATTTAGTAGAATAAGTCTCATGAGGAGAGGCTGAGGGAGCTAGGATTGTTCAACCTGGAGAAGAGGAGGCTAAGGGGAGACCTTATTGCTCTCTGCAACTACTTGAAAGGAGGCTGTAAAGAGGCAGGGGTCAGTCACTTCTCCCAAGTCACAGGCGAGAGGACAAGAGGAAGTGACACCAGGAGAGGTTCAGACTGGATATTAGGAAAAATATTTACACTGAAATGGTTTTTAAGCATTGGAGTGGGCTGCCCAGGGAAGTGGTTGAGGCACCATCCCTGGAGGCATTCGAAAGATCAGTTGGCAGAGTGCTTAGTGACATGGTTTAGTGATGGGTTGTTGTTTTTTATCAGAATTAGGTTGCTGGTTGGACTAGATGGTCTTAAAGGCCCCTGCCAACCTTGACATTTCTACGATTCTGATGTGTTTGGGTGGAGCCTGAATGTGGCAGACAGTGGGACAGCTTTTAACCAGCAGCCTCCTAACACCAGCATGGGTGTGAGAAGTGAGAGGTGTTGCGCTGGGCTCTCATCAGCTTGGAGACATTTAAATCTGCAGTCCCCCGTCCCAAGAGTTGCCCTGATGTGGACAGTAGCACCAGTTTAGAGAGGAGAGGATAAAAATACGCTGATGGTGTGGCCCTGTGCTCAGCTTATTCCCCTGGGAAGGTGGAGGCTGTGTCCTGTTGTGAGGGGTTCATCTGCCCTTAGCAGCTGGGAGGCTGGATCCTTCCCAACGATTCTGCTTCCATGACAGGGCTAATCCAGTACCATGTCAAGATCGACGCAGCCATATGCCAGAAAGCACAGATTCAATCAGTGCTCATTAGAAAGTTGCTGTGCGTGTTTAGATTTCTGCCAGCATTATAGAAGGGGCAATTTTTTCCCTGAAAAACAGCATCAGGTACTGTCTGGCCCCCACAGCCAGCATAAATTTAAAAGCCAAAAACTGTTCAATTCAATAGAAACAGAAGCAAACTTATATCTGATCCAGATTAAATTTTTGCTGCTGGCAACAGACAGTTGGTAGATACAATATTAATGATGGTAGACCAAAGTTCTGGAGTATTTACAGGCTGATACGTACCTCATGTGAAACCCATTTGCACATCTTGCCTTACAACAAGTGCAGAGAGTGACTTTGCTGATGCCACCTAAAGGGAAACCCCTTTTTGGTAGTTTGGCAAAGGGGCCATTGAGAAGTGATTGCATATATGTACACGCATCAAGAGCAATTCCCAGTGCTTTCTGGAGCAAAATAGGCCCATTGTTCCTTGAGGCTAACGAGGATGGAAAGCAAGGTGGCTGCTTGCAGACGTTCTTAAATAACTCCCCTGGCTCACCAGTGCACTCTTTCAATGACACCTTTGTCCCACTAAAGCTGTCTCTGACTCCTTTCTTTTTGATTGCCTTGCCCTAGCCTCATTCACACTTGACAAAACCACCAGAGGAGCTCTGTTGGACAAATCTTGCCTTTCAAGATCAGTAGCAAGGACAAGAAAACCAACTCATTTTTAAGGCTTGAGCTTTTTTAATGAAACGTGTCTGCCTGCAATAGGGAGGACTCCATTCAGTCACCCAGCTGGGTCCCTTCTGGGCCTGTGGTCCTAAGGTGGGCTGGCTGGGGCTTTGAGCAACCTGCTCTAGAGGGAGGTGTCCCTGCCCATGGCAAGGGGATTGGAACTCAATGATCTTTAAGGTCCCTTCCAACCTGAACCATTCTATGATTCTTTGATAAGTTCAAGGAAAAGCTTAGTTGTCAGAGCAAGGTATAGCACAAAGAGAGGATTAAATGCACTGGTGTGTTTTGTGGGCTCTCCTCCTTCTTGCTTGCCAATTGCATTCCATTACTCACTTGTCCTCCACCTTTTCATCTCATTTGCTAAATTATCTCTTGCCTGCATCTCTCCATTCTTTCCCGGTTGATGTAATTATTCTTAATTCAGTGTTTATGAACTGCGGCTGGTATTTATAAACCCTGGTGCCAGCAGTTCAACAGTTGTTCTTGAATGTCCAAGAGAAAGTCAAAGCTGTTGACATAAGTAGGAGTCATGAACTCTGAATGTATAAAAATCCTGTACTGCAGTTTGCACACTGTAGTGAGTGGTGAGGAGGAGATATCTGTTAGGCTTCCGTCCAGTTGCTTATTCACATGGCTCATTGCATGGAGGAGAATGGCTTTAAAGACTGTTTTTCCCTGCAGCAGCTGCAGTCATGCTGATGAGAAAACAGGGCAGTTCACACCAGCCAGCAGCAGTGAAGTTCAGCCTCCTGGTTAGTCACCTCGGTTACCCAGCACCTTGGCCACCCAAGGCTGCAAGCTGAGAAGAGGTCACAAATGGAGAGGGAGACAAAAGACTGATGTAAAGGCAGGCCAGTGTTAAAATATAATCCCTACATCATTCTCTAATGTAGTTATCATCTTCAGGTTCACTGCAAAAATATAACAAATAACATCCTTGAATTCCTCACCTTTCAATTTGCCCGCTGATACATTTCCATTCCTCACTTTTTGTTCTCACCACGCTTAAGTGCCGCAGCACCTCGTGATGTGCTCAAACGTTGGTGTCCGGTGGGACACACCATGCTCAGTGGGCCAAATTATCCCTAGGTGCAAAAGCACAACCCCCTTGGCAACTCCGTGGCCTTCTTAGGCGTACGCAGAGTAGGATTTAGCTTGCCAAGCAGAAATGAAAAGAAGGTAGTATTTTAATGTAATGGTAAGTCCTCCTCCTAGCACGTTCCTCTGGTAATCTAAAAACGCCAGCAAATATCATAGGAGTCTCAATGATATCTTAAGAACTGGCAATCACCAATAATAATGAAACGGCGAGTTTTATAAGGAACAAAAGCACATAAGATTTTTCATGTACATTTATACTGTCGCTTTTTATGTAGATGTATTCACACTTAAGTGATCAAAATTCAAGTATAACGACTGTATTACAGACTAAATTATGTAACAGCTTTAGTGATTTCAAGTCAGGCCTAAGTTTAAACATTAAGAAAGCTTCTGAGCTGCCTACTTGCTGTAGCATAAGTCACATCAACCCATCATAAATAAGAAGTACCACAAACATTTTTTTCATTACAATTTTAATTTTATTTACAAACATTAGCTTTCACAAAAGCATCACGTATAGCAGCATTTAAATATTGGGCAGATAGACATATAACTTCTTGTAATGAGATTAACTTGAAGAAAAAATGAAGAAGTAATTAAAACTAATTATCATCTCATACTTAAAGTTGCTTTTCATGGAATCGTGGAATTGTCAGAGTTGGAAGGGGTCTCTAGAGATCATCTAGTCCAACTCCCCTGACAGAGCAGGATTGCCTAGAGCACGTTACTCAGGACTGCATCCAGATGGGTCTTGAAGGTCTCCAGAGAAGGGGACTCCACAGCCTCCCTGGGCAGCCTGTTCCACTGCTCTGCCACCCTCACCAGAAAGAAGTTTTTTCTCATATTTGAATGGAACATCCTGTGTTCCAGCTTGTGCCTGTTGCCCCTTGTCCCATCACTAGGGAGCCACTGAAAAGAGTCAGGTTCCACCTTCCTTCAACCCACCCTTTAGATACTTATAAGCATTAATAAGGTTTCCCTTCAGCCTTCTCTTCTCCAGGCTAAAGAGTTCCTCATCTTATCAGGGAGATGCTCCAATCCCTCCATCATCTTTGTTACCCTACGCTGGACTCTCTCCAGTAGTAGTCTGTCTTGAACTGGGGAGGCCAGAACTGGATGCAGTATTCCTCACCAGTGCAGAGTAGAGGGGGAGAATGACCTCCCTCGACCTATTGGCCACACTTTTCCCTATGCAGGCCAGGATTCTATTGGTCCTCTGGCAACAAGGGCACATTGCTGGCTCATGGATAGTTTACTATCTACCAGGACCCCCCCAGATCCTTCTCCTCAGAACTCCTTTTAAGTAGGCACAGTAAGGAAGAGGACGTCATCAGAAATAACTCATCTTTCCAAATAGTTTTCTTTGGCTAAACTGGCTGAGTAGATGGTTGAGTTGCTCTTAAATCAACTACTAGATTATCCCTAAAGCTCAGGTGTACATTAGGAATAGCATGGTGTGTAAGTCACGGCTTTAAGAAACACAGTCAGAACGTGGCTCATTCTATCTAAAACAATGAAATATTTTGAACAATTTCTAACTAGTTTGTACATTTGTCTCACGCAGGTCATTGTTCATTGTCAACAGTTCTTGCTTTGACAAACAAAAGGTTCTTTACCGCACATGAAGAAATGTGAAGCAGTCCAAACATAGACAGTGTTACTGAGGCACACCAACTGTGCTAGAAGAAAGCTAACACGAATTACACTGTGCATCTGTAAATGCACTGTGCTTCTAGAAGGGGTTGTGCATCAGATTACTGAACATATTTTAATAGTATTTTCTTTATGACGTTCGTTAACATTAAAAAAAATGCAGCTCAAGGGTAGTTGTCCAGGTTTAAAGTAAATCAGAACCAACTTACTGTTCTGTACTTTTACATCTTAGCTAGGCCTCTTCTAACTCTGAAATTAACGGTGTGTTTTGGAGAAAACTGCTTGTTCTCAGAGTGATAAGACCAATGTTTGTACTTCACGCCTAGGAATGGTCTGCAGAGAGGCTCTTGCTTATACTTATTGCTGTAGCAACCAAGGTCAGCCAGTTNGGGCAGCAAGGCGGGGGGAGGGAGGAAAGGGCCGTCTGTCATTCTGGTTTTGGTAAATTTGGCTGAAACCACGACAGGTTTATTGGTGCTGAATGTGAGGCTTGACTGTGGCACAATTGCCTGGATAGTTTAAACTCCAGCCTGCTCAGGGAGAACAGATGGCTCACATCATGTCATTCCTAGACGATTTTTTTTTATTTTTTTTTTTGAGAGAGCTTTGTATGAAGTTAATTGGTATAGTAGTGTTTAACTGATCCAGTATATTGATTTTTTGTTTGGAGATCAGTTTATTTGTGTTTTGTGTTTGGGTGTGGTGGCCCAGGTGTGCTTTGTTGGTGCGGACTAGCGTTCAGTTGTATAATATGAGATACTGTATTACTAGGATACCTGTCTATCTTGGGCATCCTATGATGGATTCTGCTGCTAATTACTCTTTTGGTTTTTCACCTGAGGAAAGTTTACTTTGCCCTTCAGTGATTATCCCAGAGTGATACCCATGGAATCAGGGGATGAAAAAGGTTGTGATGATTGTCTCTGTCACTTGATCATTATTTTGTTGTCACTCTTACTAAATGTGCTGCAGGGGGGTGATTATTATTAAATATGAGGAGCATCAGAGTGAGTACTCTGTGAGATGTGATATTGCTACTCAAATGTGGGAGGAATCAGAGATAGCAGAAAGAGCTAAGAAAGAGCCCTGGTGAAAGCCATGCCCCTGGCCACACTGACACCGGCTGCAGTGCCACCAGTTGTCCCCCTTCCCCCCCTGCACTGGCCAGGCCCACACCTCCACCAGCACTGGTGAAAGCCACAATGCTGGCTCTGGCTCTGGTCCTGGCTCAAGCCAAGCCCCGGCCCATCCTGGGGAGCTGAAGCTGGAGCTGGAGGCAATCTATCAGAGCTCTGGTCGTGTCACAGTCATGCCCCGCGTTGGGCGCCCATCGCTCACTGTACTCAAGGTGGTTCACAGCTAAGACAAATTAAAATTTAAGACCAGCTTTCCCTTGAGTCATCGCTCATTTGGAGAAGGGCTTTCTTTTTGAGAGCATAGCTATCCATCAGTGCTGCTTTTCATGGCTGCACAGCTCCTGGAGTGTCTACAGCCCTCCCCGTTCTTCAGGGTAACTAAGTCCCCTTTCTAGAGTCAGAGAACAAGCTAACCTGTCTCTGTCTCTGGAGACATTCAAAACCCACCTGGACAAGCTGCTGTACAATGTGCTCTTGGAGGACCTGCTTTGGCAAGGGGGTTGGACTAAATGATCTCCAGAGGTTCCTTCCAACCCCACATCATTCTGTGATTCTGTCAGAAACATGGTAAAATGGGAAATCTGACTATGACTTTTGGGGCTGCTGCCTAGCCGTAGGCTCGCTAAACTGTTCTTGATCTCTAATGGAAGCCTGTGATACCTGTTGTCCAGGGCTGCAGTCAACCAGATCCGAGTAGGAATGACAGCTACCTTTCTTGAAAAGTACGTCACAAGGCCCAGAAAATATACTATCTCTGACACTGCAGTACAGGAGAGCACAAACCGAACAGTTACCTTTTAAAATAAATAACCTTGGATTCCTCTATTTCACCTGGCCAAACAAAGCATCCATGTATTTAAACAAATTTCTTTGCCTGTCTTCCCCTTCCATCTCCTCCCTTGCAGGGTCAGGTATCTCTCCAGTTCTGCTCTTCTACTCCAGCTGCTTTTTGTGTCTTTCAGCACTTACTAATCCTACGTGGTATTTCATGGATGAGGGGGAGTGTCATCTCCAAAGTTTGTCTCTGTCTGTTCCCAGGCACAAGCAACCCCGAGTTCTCAGGACCATCACAGGTTACACTTGTGCTCCACAGCCTCCCTCACACTCATCCCTTGGTTTGCTCCCCTTGGCTGTACGTGGGTTGTGCTTACTTCCCTTTGCAGGGCAGCAGCCAGGATAAGAGGGAAGGCAAGTAACCTACCTTTCTGGTCTCTTCTTCTTTCCCATCTCATTTTGCCACAACACGTAACTCTGGTGGGTTGATCTTGGCTGATGCCACCCAGCTGCTCTCACACCTTTGCTTCTCAACAAGACAGGGAGAAAATCAGTTGGAAGAGCTCTTGGGTTGAGATAAAGACAGGGAGATCACCCACCAATTACTGTCATGGGCAAAACAGATTTGACTTGGGGAAAAATAATATAATTTCTTGCTAGTTAGAAGTAGATTAGGGTGGGGAGTGGGACCTGTGGTCAATCCATAGCAGCTCCTCTCTGCTCATCCTTCCTCCTCATGCTATTCTTCTCCTCCACCATGGTCTCTTCAGCTGAAGGGGAATCTCTGCCCTACCATGGTGCAGCACCTCTTTCCCTCCTTCCCCTCTCACCTTAGTGTCTGCAGTGCAGTTTTTCCACAGTTTCTTCCTCACTCTGCCTGTATGACACTTTTTTTTGCCCTTTTTAAAAACTGTTTTCCCTGAGACACTGCCATTTTGGCTGTGGAGCTGGGCCATGCCCTGTGGGGCTGGTTGGTTGGAGTCAGCTACACCCTGTGTATTTGCCGTAGTGTGTGGATACTGTAGATAGATCCCTCAGTTCCTGCTCTTCGGCTGTTCGTGAAGACCCAAGACTGTGTGAATTTTCAAAAAATAATCTGCCTAAGAGCAGCTGCCAGTTGTCACCAGAAAGTGGCTGCCTGTGTGAAGTTACATGCAACACCTTTGCCATGTGTAACATGAAGGGAAGGCTCCTTCAGAAGCTAACACTGATGTTGAAGTGAATCAGAAATTGGTAGAACTGAGGGGTATTTTTGACAAGTAACCGTTAGTTAACTGGAGGGACTTGGGTCCCAGTCTTGTATCTCATTATGGACAGTCAAAGACAAAGATTGCTACTGAAATTTTGCTTTAACATTTACTTTTGCGTGTGCTGTGTTGTGCACAGCAGACATAGGCCTTTCTTTTTGCTTTCTGAAGGCAGCCAGACTCTTAATCAGGGCATGTAGTGATAGGACAAGGGGTAATGGTTTTAAACTGAAAGATTAAGAGATTTCAATTAGATGTGAGGAAGAAATTCTTTCCTGTGAGGGTGGTGAGATATTGGAACAGGCTGCCCAGAGAATCTGTGGGTGCCCCATCCCTGGAAGTGCTCAAGACCAGGCTGGATGGGGCATTGAGCAACCTGCTCTATTGGGAGGTGTCCCTACCCATGGCAGGGAGGCTGGAACTTGATGATCTTTAAGGTTCCTTCCAACTCTAACAATTCTGTGATTCTTTGAATAAGTAACTTAAGGGTAAACTGAGGTTTGTTGGGTGGATGGGTTGGTGTAGCCTGTGTGCCGTGGGAAATGCTTGGCCTGGCTGTAGGTGCTGTTGCACACCCATTGCTGGGTTCGGGATGCTTGGCAAAAGGGGTGCCTCTGGCCTGAGTGAGTGCATGCACTGCACACCCTGATGTTGTTCTGGGATGAGATTAATTTCAGCACACTCATATTAATCCATTATATGTCTCTTTCCAGCACAAATGGACCCCCGAGGCCTATCTCCCAGACAAATTAAAAGTGACAGTGATGATGACGACCTGCCAAATGTGACCTTAGATAGCGTTAATGAAACTGGATCTACGGCGCTCTCCATAGCCAGAGCAGTACAAGAGTAAGTATCACATTCCCAGAGCAAGATGAGTGTGGCCAAGGTGCTCCTGGGCCGATGGAGGATGGAGGCACTCACCCTTGGTGCTGTCCCCCCAGCCACGGGCTGGTGTGTCTGCCAGCATCTCTGCTGCATAGCTTCCTTCCCTGTAGGAAGAGATGGCTGTATCTCTCTTTTCCCTTCTTTTTCTCTGCTCTCATTATTAGGTAGATGTTAAAATGGAAATTGGTTCCCCCCCCTCCCTTTATTTACTTGCAAAGCTTGCGGTGTTTTGATGTGCTTTCTAAAGGGACACCAGGTTAGACCTTCATTCAGAAAACACAGATTTTTTTCTTCTAGTTGCTGTCAGATAGGAACTACCTACATTTCTCATGAAGGACAGTGTCACTGAAAGGAAATCAGCAAGGGGCTTTGAACAATTTTTCCATTGCTGTTATTTTTCTGTGTACTTCTGTGTACTGGATGGACAAGTAATTTCTTAATTTAATGTTGTCTGTGTTGCTTGTTTAGAAAAAAGAAAAAGTTTATCACGAGCATTAGCAATTCTGTAGATGCATGAGCTTGCTCAGTCACTGTAGCTGCTGGAAGAGAACCAACTGTGAGGTAAATAAGTATTAATATCCCCATTTTGTAGGTGAGGAAAATGAGGTTATGCATAAAGGTCACCCTGTAGGTCTGAAGCAGAGCTGGAAATAGAACTAGAGCCTCCAGGCACTGAAGCCTGTGCTAGACCCACAAAACACATTACTTTATCAGAGAGATTCAAAATATGGGGTATTCTGTATGTTATTAAATGGGAATAGTTATAATAAAGGCCATTAGACATTGTAATGATATAATTTATTATAGATGCATTTTAAATGTCTTATGTAAAATACTTAGTTTTGCTGTTTTTTTTGTCACTGGCCATCAGTAGCCAAAGGCACTGACATTTCCAAAGCAATGTCCTAAGCCGTGTTTGAGGAGGAACTACTTTTCTAGGGTTTTCACCAGACATCCCCTCATTCATTTTCTAGTCAAGTGGAGGAACCTCCAACCTATATTCCTTTTAAGCAGGAAGGAAGGGCAAGGCACAGTTTTGACTCTCAGTGTAATTAGCAGGCTCCCCTTCTTACAGTGGTGAAGGAAGGGAAGGTTTCGTCACCGGCGACACTATGCTTGATAGACAGGCCTCACACATATTTTGAATTTGCTAGTTACAACACCAGGCTCTGAAGTGCTAAGTAGCTTTTTCTCAGTTTATAGTACACATGGGTAATAAGCCAGAAAAATAAAACAACTCATCATGACTTTCACTAAATGGTTCTGTTTAATTAAGGAGGAAAGAGGAAGCACAGTGTGCTAGCAAGTACTTCTGACATAAGACTGGCAGGTGGATACTGTTCTTTGTGATAGATGTTCCTTGAACACTTAGAGGTTTGGTCAAACCATGAAAGGCTTATTTAGCTTTTCCACATTGCATTCCACAGTTTGCGAAGGTAAATGTGTTAAATATTACTTGACTGACTCTGGAGCTTAAGAATTAGATTAAGAAATTTAATAATATAACATCAACTCATCCCTGTTACAGGTTTTATTTAAACAGTAATCTGTTAGTTTATTTCAAAAGCCCCATTAGGAAAATCTAATTTGACTGTGATCTGCAATTTTTCTTCTTCTTTACTTCATTCTCAGTCATGGACACCACACATAAAGCTGTTGAGCTGAAAGGAGACGTTAGCACATGATACAGACTCCACTCAATCTGTTTCTTTCTTGGTCTATAATAAGTGCCTTACAGGCAGGCTCTATTCTTAATTTAGGCATCTAATGTGTACCTTAATATTGGACGTTTAGCAAAGCAGTCCAGTCCACCAAAAATAAAAGCCCATGTTCTATGTACCCTTGTTGCAGGGAGGAAAGTGCCTTTGAAGCCTTCCGAAGGGAGATCCTGTGTGCTCAATTTCAGTGTCTAAACTTAGCAGACAGGAATTTCCTCTTGAGGACGTGGAAAGGCACCTACTGTTCTGCTGAATAACCGGATAGCTTAGGGGCATGCATAGAAAGACTGCTTCAGTAGGCAGTAAAGCCTAGGTCTAACTACAGTGCGTAAGTGAGGTAGGCTGGACCTCAGAGTCTAGAATACTGTCCCACAGAGTGTGTTCTTTCTTAAGTGAGCTTGTAAGCAATTTCTTGGCAATAGTTTCACAGTTAAGAGCAAAAAATAACTTCTTCCTGAGAGAGAGTCTTCTCTTCTTGTGGGATACTGGCTGGGAAGTACAGTATGGCACCTCCAAAGGGACAGCAGCATCCTTTCCTTCAATATGAGATTGCTGGTGTATAATCTTTAATCTTGTCATTATTAAACAAAACACCAAACCTAGTTTGTGGGTGCTTGTGGCAGGTACAAGGCAATGGCTGACCTTTTCCAGGTTGTTTTTCAGGCACATTTTAAGTTATCCTGCATAGGGATTATAAATATATATATATGTGTATGTCTATATGTTTGTCTAGTGCTGCCTAATCTCCAGGAGCATAAAGGGATTTCAAATACCCTTTGGGGGGAAATTTTGCTTTGGGTGAGTCTTGTGCAGCCCTTTACACAATGTGTTGGGCTGTGGGGAATTGCCTTCGTAAGACTTTCCCTATTCAGTTGTCTTGGGGTTCATAGAATCATAGAAAGATTAGAGTTGGAAAGGACCTTAAAGATCATCGAGTTCCAAGCCCCCTGCCATGGGCAGGGACACCTCCCACCAGAGCAGGTTGCTCAAAGCCCCATCCAGCCTGGTCTTGAACACCTCCAGGGGTGGGGCATCCACAGGTTCTCTGCGCAACCTGTTCCAATATCTCACCACCCTCACAGTAAAAAATTTCTTCCTAATATGTAGTCTAAATCTCCCCTCCTTCAGTTTAGAACCATCTTGCCTAGTTAGACATCTGCAACGTAAGTATCTGCATCTGAGCTGGTTATCTCACCTCCCTGCATACCATGGCCAGACGGCAGTTGGCATGTCCCGGCGGTAATTCCTGTGACCTGCTCTAGCTGACTAATTTAGGGAGAGAGAGTGAGTCGAGCCCGTGAGTGCCCGTTCCTCTCCATTGACTGCAGGCGGTGCAGACAGCTGCCTGGAACACACGTGTCCGCACTGCAGATCTCTGGTGTGAAGTGAGGGGTAAGGCAATCCACGGCGCCTGACTGGGGAGTCAGCCTGCCAGGAGCTGGGAGGGACAGGACGATAATGAGTGCTCCAGCATCTTCCCTTGGATCTAAATCTGCCAGGTGGGGTTAGCAATGCCAAGGTTTGAACCACCAGCTGAAGGAAAACAACTAGTCAGTGTTGAGGGAGGAACTGTTGTTTTCATACAGTCAGTTTTAAGCTCGTTGTCATGGACATTACCCTTGGAATTACAGTTTGGAATGCCTGTATGAAAGCTCTGCTTTTCACGGCCTCTAAAACTGGAAGGCATTTGCCTGTGCTGCTGCTGCTGCTTTGTTTCAGGTCCACTATAGTCTTACAAGGAGAAAAAAAAAATAATCTTACAAGTAAAAATTGTGACAGTCGGACACATAGAGCCACATGCTTGGCATTAGTTCTTATTTACTTAAACAGAATGCAATTTGCCTGCATATTTGTAAAATAACCAAGTATGACTTTTTTTTTTCTCAGGGAAATTGCCTGCTTGCTGGTAGCTTTATATTGGCTGAGCATCCAGATTTCTCAGTAGTTCCTTTGGAATGACTTCATAGTCCTTCTTCAGTTCAGCAAACCCAATCAATAATGTAGAGTTCTAGATAAACAAAGTCATTATTTCAAGCAGGGTACTTTGGTGAAATTTCTTTATGTGACAGTCCTACTTTATGGCAGTTGCTATGCCTTACCATATTATGGACTGAGAAGAATTTATTAATCTCAGATAATATGCTCTGGCTGATAGTAAACACCGCAGCAATATGTAGATTTCAGTGGGCTTTGCATTGTAAGCAGCATTTCATCCTTTCTGTAGCGTGTTTTACAAACTCATTTTGACGTGTAGCTCTCTAACAAAGAGCAGATTTGCTTCTGTATGCCCGACACTGCTGATGCTTATTACACTGCAAGAATAGCATCATATATTCAGGGTCAAATCTCAGATACGCTCTAGAAATCTTTATGAAGCCAAGGGAAGAGAAAGCATTAGTCAAGCCCTGGAAGGCCAGTAAAACTTTTTAAGGGCCTCCGTCAGAGGCAGCATGCTGTTCCCTCAGCCTGGCAGCCCTCCCATCCCCTATGTATGACGGATGCAGCAGGGCTCAGGAGCAATCTCCATGGTACATAGTCCTGCAAACCCTGAACAGGGCGTTCATCTCCTTCTTTCCCTGCACAGTTGTGCAGTAAAATACATTATTTTAAAGCATGCAGCTCTCTCTCCCTGCTCTCATACTACATAAGATCTCCTACTTGCAGAGGCTGAGGGCAGAAGTGGGGGAGGCAGAGGGTGATTTTTTGCACTGACTTTCGATCAGTGTATTGGTAAAAATCCAAAGATTTAGAAATTCCTCTTTCTCTCTCTAGACTTCGTTCTCCTTAGGGGTTGTAGGCAGAGGGAACCCCTTTGACAAAACCTTTTTATCTCTTTCGATAACATCAAGAGGATGGACTGTGCATATAAACTGATGATGCTTAGGGTAGCTTCTTGTTTTTTTCTGGGTTGATGGGGAGACAGAAACTTCAGAGGGGAAACCCTGAATACTTGAAGTTATAGCTGCAGTTAGTTTGTAGAAATGTCATTTGTCATTTGCATGTGACCATGGTGACCTTTAGTGAGAAGTCTTCCTTGCCCTGAACTGGGTGCCACTGAGTGATTGTATGAAAATGAGATTAAGGGCTTTGACCTACCCCTTGTTCTCTTCGGCTGAGTTATGTGATTGATACAAATGTGTTCATCTGCCTTTATTTTTAAATTCTGCTGGCTTTTGTTATAGCAATACGGTGGAAGATAGTTTTGGATACAGCACGAGCGAAAAAGACATTCCACAGCAGACAGACAGCATAGCCACAATACCAATTTGCTCTCCTAAAATGGTATATATTTTTCAAGTCTGAATTTCCCTCCCTAGATCTCTTTTTTTCTCCCTCCTCTCCTTCCATGTGAACAACTTCTGCGGTTGATTTTTATCTCTTCTGAGGTTTATAACTGTGTTCCCATCAGCCATTCATTTTCTCTCCTGATACGGTCTGTTTTCCTGCTTCAGCTGCAATCATTACTACTATTGTCCTATTCATTATAGGGAACTTTCACCTCAGTTTTTTCCTTCTAGTCACAGACAAAATACTTTGTCCTGAGTCTCCAAGAAACATAAGCAAGGGTGTTTTGGCAGTACTTGTGTGAACTTTACTTCTCTTCTGGTACATCCGCCCTCTGTGAACAAATGCTCGTTTTAAAACTGGAACACAATTAGATGGTGATTTTACAGATGGAGAACTGACTAGAGCTGGTCCCAAATTTCTCAATAAGGCATTTTTTCTCTTTCACTGGAGAATGTTATTTTGTCTAAAGCAAAATCGTGGGAATACATCAGTTTCAATTTTACTCTTCTCATAAAGATTGCCCAAGTCTGGGACGCGTTTTTCCACTGCGGTAAGGCTTTAGAGCAGAAGGTCTCACGGTTGTTGCAACACTCCTGGGGAGAAACTGGACCCCACACTCAGGACATACAACTGCCGAGGGCCTCCCTCACCCCCACAGGCTGTTACATGGTGGGGTTTCTCTTCAGCCTCTTCAAGAGTCAGTCTACAAACTGAACTGACTTATGAAACATGAACAGAGAGAGAGGTGTGTGTGCAGACAGGGTGAAATCTTCTTGGCGGCTGGTCACCAGTGGTGTCCCTCAGTCTTGCTTAATATCTTTACTGAAGATCTGGATGAGGGGATTGAGTGCACCCTCAGTAAGTTTGCAGATGACAACAAACTAGGTGGGAGTGTTGGTCTGGTTGAGGGTAGGAGGGATCTACAGAGGGATCTGGGCAGGTTGGATTGTTGGGCCAAGACCAATTTTATGAGGTTCAGTAAGGCCAAGTGCTGGGTCCTGTGTTTTGGTCACAACAAACCCAAGCAACGGTTCAGGTTTGGGGAAGTGTGGCTGGAAAGCTGCTCAGCAGAAAAGGACCTGGGGGTGTTGGTGGACACCCAGCCAACATGAGCCAGCAGTGTGCCCAGGTGGCCAAGAAGGCCAACAGTATCCTGGCTTGTATCAGGAATAGCTTGGCCAGCAGGAGTAGGGAAGTGATGGTGCCTCTGTACTTGGCACTGGTGAGACCTCACCTCGAGTACTGTGCTCAGTTCTGGACCCCTCACTACAAGAAGGACATTGAACTGCTGGAGCATCTCCAGAGGAGACCTCCCAAGTTTGTCTAGAGAACAAGTCCTATGAGGAGAGGCTGAGGGAACTGGGCAGGTTTAGTTTGGAGGAGGCTGAGGGGACTACAACTACCTGAAAGCAGGTTGTAGAGAAGTGGGTGCTGGCTTCTTTTCCCAAGTGAATAATGACAGGACCAGAGGAAATGGTCTGAAGTCGTGGCAGGGGAGGTTCAGGTTAGATATTAGGAAGAATTACTTTACGGAAACAGTGGTCAGGCACTGGGACAACCTGCCCAGGAAGGTGATTGAGTCACCATTCCTGGAGGTATTTAGATGTGGCACTTCAGGGCATGCTCTAGTGGCTGAGATTGCAGGGTTTTTTTAT
Source organism: Jacana jacana (assembly GCA_013400555.1). Lineage (NCBI taxonomy): Eukaryota > Metazoa > Chordata > Aves > Charadriiformes > Jacanidae > Jacana > Jacana jacana. The sequence continues at coordinate 164,842 of VZTM01041551.1, read as the reverse complement.
GTGTGTCTGGTTGGACTTTGTAATCTCAGAGGTCCTTTCCAACCATGATGATTCTGTGGTTCTGTAACTATTTGGCTGAGGGACTTGGTTCTTTTTAGTCTGCAGAAGACTGAAGGGGGATCTGATCAATGCCTATAAATACTTCAAGGGTGGGTGCCAAGAAGATAGGGCCAGCCTTTTTTCAGTGGTGCACAGTGACATGGCAAGAAGAAATGGGCATAAACTTGAACATAGGAAGTTCCATCTAAACATGAGGAGGCACTTCTTCACGTTGAGGGTGGCAGAGCCCTGGAGCAGGATGCCCAGAGAGGTGGTGAAGTCTCCATCTCTGGAGACATTCAAAACCCGCCTGGACAAGTTCCTGTGCAGCCTGCTCTAGGAGGACCTGCTTTGGCAGGGGGGTTGGACTAGATGATCTCTAGAGGTCCCTTCCAACCCCATATCATTCTGTGATTCTGTGCAGTGAAAGACACTGGTGATGTAGAGCCCTGTAAGGGAGTCACTCATCTGTATTATGGTTGATGCCCCTATTTTGTTGTTATTTCAGGGTGTTTCTCTTCTCGTTATGTTTTATTTCTTGTCATCAGTCTCAGATATGTATCCTGTGGCAGAAGAGGTTTCTGTAATAAGTGTTGCTGAAGTGGAAGTTGGCTGACGACCCAGGGGCACCATTGAGCTGTCAGAGGTGTGCTATGTCTCATCTAGTTTAGGGAACCTCTGGGCAGTACTGGACTGTCCAGTTTGGACATCATTGCAGCAGGGTTCATCCCTCACAATGTAGTCGATCTAAAAGTTCATCTCCAAGTGTTTTGGGTTTCCTTGGTGGAGAGTTGTGCATACTTCTAGATGAAATCATCTCATCAGTTGTGATCATCTGCCTTTTGGAGGTACCTGCCTCCCCAGAGTTTATAAAAAGGAGCCTGGAAAAATGACTTAGGGAGAGTGATAAACCTTAATAATGCTGAACTTATCTACGAGAAATCCCCTTCTATGTGGTTTTCTAAGGCCATGATGGAAGTCTGTGATTCAAGAAAAAGCTAAACCAGTACATTGAAACTTTGGGCCTGTGCAACTAATACAGGTGTGATTTCTTCTACCTACATGCAGTTCAGATAACTTGGTAAAGAAGTACTGACTTCTACAGGGTAAATACAGTGGCACAAACATTCTTGTAGTAGAATTTCAATTCATATAATGCTCTGTATACAAAAAGGAATGTGCCTAAAGCTGTACTAAGGACTTCTGCAGCAAGAGCTTGAAAACCTGGTATAGCTTTGGAGATTCCTTTTAGGCACTGATTATGAGCCTTCATTTTCAGTTATCTCAGTGGACCTATACTATTCTAAATGGGTTCTTTTTCTTTGTTTTTTCCTTTTTCATATGCAATATTTTTTAAAAAAAGGAGTTTGGTAACTTGACAGTTGGGCAGTAAAATCAAAGGATGCCTTTCTGTGCTGGCCCAGAGATTCTTGGATTTTTGGTGTGGAAATTTCCCGGTATATTTCCCAGAGCCTTTTGCCAGGATAACAGATTTCCCATCAGCCAGCGACCATTAGGAACAAGCACCAGTTGGGCAGCAACTGTAAATCGAAAGCAGCTTCTACAAAGAAATTGACATCGCTGCCTGCTATGAAAGGATGGTATTGCTTAAATGACAGCGTATTAGGAGATAGGGGTATTGTCAAATTGCTCCCTGAAGAAAGCTAATTTGAAAATAAAAGTGCTTTTAGCTTGGTTTACACAAAATTATGCTTTCCTATCTCCCCTGTTAACAATAAGTTGCCATGAGTGTTGAGTAGATGAATTTAGAGCAAGGAAACATTTTCATTAGGGTATCTGTTCTCTTCTTTTGAATCACTTTGAAGTGCTAGGCGTTGCTCCTCACTACATATTTTACCATACCATTACTAGGACTAATATTTTCCTTTTAAGAGAAATATTTAAAGTAAGTGCATAATAAGCTGGAAGAACCAAGGAACCTTGTTTCTGTTAAAGTCCTGGCGAGTATTACCATTAACGTTCTTCTCTGGGTCCAGTGATTAACTTTGTGCTGAAGTCTGTATGAAAAGAAATCAACTCAGCACTTAGGCTGTTTGGGGAACCAGCATGGTCCAGCAAGAGAGGGATTGGTAACACATATGGATTCAGTATGTCTTTTTCAGTACCTTTATCCATAGAATCATAGAATCATTCAGGTTGGAAGAGACCCTTGCGACCATTGAGTCCAACCATCAGCCCTACTCTACAAGTTCTCCCCTACACCATATCCCTCAAAACCACATCTAATCTACTCTTAAACACAGTCAGGGATGGTGACTCCACCACCTCCCTGGGCAGCTGATTCCACCGATTAACCACTCTTTCTGTGAAAAACTTTTTCCTAATGTCCAGCCTAAACCTACCCTGCTGCAGCTTGCAGCCATCACAAGCAAACTTTCAGAGATCGTGTTTCCCAGCTTCAGTGTCTATCTTGTATTGTCTCATATAATTGTCTTCTCAAAAATGGATTAAACTTGTTAGTGAATTTAAGATTCAGTCTAAGAAGTGCCAGTCATTTCAAGGCAGTTATCAAACTTTGCCATTATTGGGATTTTACATTGCGAAACACATTTGCACAAATGTGCTTTGGAATAAAATGCCCCAAAACTATCGAGTGTGTTTATAATTTGTATAGCACTTTTTATCTTTGGAGTGCTTTGCAAACATTAACTAATTAAATTGTACGGGTCCCCCATGTGTTCAGATATTATAATCATCCACAGGTTAGTGACTTGCTCAAGGCCGTGCAGCAAAGCAGAGGATGAGCTGGGATCAGGAACGTCTGCCTTCTAGTCCCACACTTAATCCACCACAATGCGTGGCTCCAGTGTGAAGCTGGAGTCATTAGTGGTTAGAGATGTGAAATGCATTTTATTGACAGGGAGGCAGGCATTGTGTAATGGCTTGAAGAGCGTGACACCAAAGAATGAAGTATAAATAACACGATGCATTGCTGCTACTCAGTTAGAAGTTTGTAAACCTATTTGGCATCTGTTTCCCCTGTGATTCGTTACTCAGCTTTTTCTGCCTTTTTTTTTTTCTTTCTACATCAGCACAGAAAGCAGAGGCAGAGCTCTGTGCAGGAAGAAATCCAAAGCTGTGGCAAATACTCATCAGTGCAGATCAGATAGTGGAACGCTGCCAGAAAAAGCCACAATAAAACTACCTCAGTGAACTGCTACCTTGAGTTACCGATAAGAAAAAGAAAGACCATTGTCCTCTGCTGTCACTTGAGCCAAATTTACTTCTTTTTTTTCATTATCTAGATCAGATAAGTTTTTTATCTTTCCTTTTCCATAAGGCAGTTCCTGTGATTTTGTGACATACAAACATGCAGCACAATTAAATCTTAATAGCAGTGCTTGTCCTGAGTTATGGAAAAATGTTTCCTGAGTGTTTAGATCAATGCATGCAAAACCACAAAAAAAAAGGTGTGGGTCACAGGTATGTAAGCTGTGTGCAAAGGAGGGCACTATTAAGAGGGACACACTGTTTAGCCAGGTATAATTGAGCGAGCATGAGAACACGGGGCTCTTAACCAAAAAAAAAGCAAACACCATCACATTTTTTCTGCCATTTTGCTTTTTCTGGCACAACAGGAAAAGATTGTACCAGGTTTTCCCCTTTATTAGTTCTATCCTGTTTCACTGGCAGTGACTCCACTGCAAGCTCATTTCTCACAGCAAGTACTTTTTAGGCTGGAGATAAAGAGGAGTGAAAGGAAGTTCCTGGATGATGGATACAGAAGAGTTTGTTGTGCAGAGCCTGTGTGCCAAGGGGGTGTCATTCTCCATGTGTATGTCACTGAGGGCAGGAGTGTTACTATTTTGGACACATTCGGGAGAAGGACAATTGGAGCTTAAAGCCACCAGACCTATGAAGTTCCTCTAGACAAAACAAAAGGGACTGAAAGCTACAGTAAGGAGTAGAGCAGCCCAATGGCTGAGATAACAGCATCTGATCCTGAGATGTGTCAGAGGTAATGGCAGTCACAGGTTTCAGAGTCAAAGCCGAGCACCTTCATCGTTACAGCCGTGACAAACAAAAGATGTGTCAAGAAGGAAGTTTAGGGTCACGTTCTTCTTTATGTATCTATTGAATTGCCACAGGACAGAGTGGTGCAAGGAAATACAAAACCTGAGGCAGGCAGGAAAGAAGGAAGAGACCAGGGTGCATCAGAGGAGGCAACAATGGCCAAACCACTCTTGCCTAGCATGGATCACTAAGCCCAGGCAGCGTGGAGAAGGCTGGCAGGTACTGAGGTCAGAGGCTGCCCTAAAAAATACTTAAGGCCTGTCTATGGTATCCACTGCTGGTGGAGATCTCCAGCATTACAAACAGAGCCTGAAAAATGAAATAACTTGGAAATGACCAGAAGCTGCCAGCAGGCACAAAAAGAAATGCTTGCATTTATGTACTCGTTAAAAGTCAGCAGGAGTCCCCAGTCTTGTCAAAATATCTTCCTCAATTATTTGCATTAAAAGTACAATATTTAGCATAGGGCTGGGATATTGGCGTGATAAATCAGGGACACACAATGCTGTGAGAGAAACAACTTCCCACAGAGGTCACCATGATGTTTCTCTTAAGAACTGATGGCCATTGCTATTTCTGTTGATCAGTTGCCTATCAGGGCTAAAGAGTCAAGCCATTTATAAATAAGTTCACAGGAAGAACTGGAATAATGACCAGAACCTCAGTCATAAAAGTTTCAAAAGCAGAGTAACAAGTTAGTGTATTAGAAATAATTTGCTGAAACTTGGCTGAACAGGTTGATTCCCTTTGCATTCAATATTTCCACTTCTAAACCACTTGCTGTCTGGATCACCGCATCATTTCTGAGATTCTTAGCCCCTGCTAAGGCGCAGTCAAAATAAAATGTGTTTTTTCTCTTACTTGGGAGGAACTACCAAGTACATGGAGTTCTATAACAGATACATCCTTGTCAATATACTGCGTGGCATAGAGGAACCGGTATCACCATATGCTCCCAACACGCGTGAAATACTGGAGGTACCCAGAACCAACTGTAACAGCACTGGCACTTGAGACAGGGTGCAGATTGCCTGCCTTGGGGCCGCCTGGTGGAGGCGCTGTGAGGTTAGAAAACAGGTGGTTGGCTTTCAGAGGTGCTGCACAAGGCATTGACACTGCCACAGTGTAGTCAACAAAGAGTCAAAAGTTCTGAAGTTCAATGGGCAGAGCAACCAGCTTCTTAGAGCCGGCTGTTTACCTGCTAGCTACATGGCTATGAATCATCTCTGTTCTCTTTGGAGCCCAACATGGGCTTCTGACATGTAGTTGTTCATTACAACCCAGTTTTGGCGGGGAAAAGAAAAAAAGGAAAGGTTATGTTCCCAAATTCCCATGGTGGAAAATAAGAAAGATCAAATACTTTGTTCTGAGCTTACCCATTTCTACCTATTTTGAAACCCAGGTAGTGTTGTTCTCTTCCTACCAGTCCTCACTCTGTTTAAAAATGTGACAGCCCATGGCAACAGGGGCACAGCCACCTATGTCTGGTATAAAAGCGTAGTGGTTGGAGCTCTGATTCAGGAAGCCAGATACCTCCATTTGCCAATTGTCAAATTCAAAGCTAGGATGCAATAGATACCCAGGAGTGACCCTACAAGGTCTTTTTCTTCTTCTTTTTCCTACTCTTGTATTTTGGATTGGGAAGTGACAATTATGGGTTCCTTTTATGTTGAATCCATGTTGTCAGGTGTGGTTTAGCCATTTTTAATAGCAGAGATAAGGTTCAAGCCCTGGAGGCAAGGGTTGGGCATTTCTCCCTGTGGTTTCTGGGTCTGAGCAGAGGCTGGTGGGAGGCCGCAGCCATTTGGCTTTCAGGTGATACAGGGTGGAACATAGTAAGTTGTAGGTGTCTGTGAGATTTGTTGGAGGACACCTGGCTGTCTTTCGCTTCAGTGCCTGGATACTGTAGGTTCTAACCAGAGTTTCAGCTGTCAGCTAAATTTCCCACTCACCAAAATTCAGCATGCAAATAACTTCTCATCCTCACCAACTGGGTTTTTGCCTGCCCTATTGCTTAGTTGCTGAAAAAAAGATTTTATGAAAAGGAGTATATGAAATGTATAGTCATGACTTCTTGCTAATGTTTCGCTGTTTCTGTCAGCTTTAGGAATAAATATTTTTCCAGTAAGTCACAGATGATTATAATTTAATCGACATGGGAGAGAACGGTCAAAGTTACGGTTTCCAGTTGCCATTTTTTGCAGTGCGTATTGATTTCACTTGGGGGCTAATGGGGTAGGGGAGATTTTGTCCCCGTGCTCTTCCATTAGGTACTGACACAACCGTGAAATAAAATCTGTACCCAGTGATACCATGGGACAGGTACCAGAGATACGTTTCTGAAGAGACTCTACATAGACAGGGGGGGAAAAAAAACCCCAAACAGTATCAGGTTGTGATAGAGGTTACTAACTTAGATTCTAATTAAGAAATTCTTTACATCATTTTGTCTTCTTTGGTAGCAGATTCCTGTCTGTCAGAAATTTGAGATTTAACAAATGGCAAAATCGAGCAAACAGTAAAGAAGACCAATATTTACTGCACACTTGAAGCAAGGAAATGTGAGAGGTTCAAAAGATGCAGTGCAAAATCTTGGGAAAAAATAGATTATTTATAGGTTTCTTAAGACCAATGCAAAGTGCTATTATATACATCAGGAGAAGTTGCTTTGAAAATGTCCTTTTCGCTTTCAACAATTACTGTGCCAACCTGGCCATTTTATTTGAGCATTATAAAGGATCCAAAATGTTTCCAGTGCAAATGCAAGCAACTGCTGGTGTGCTAGAACATTTTTATGATTCATGTTATGATTCTAATATTTTTGCTAGTTTCTTGGGCGTTGGCCTCAGACTAATTTCATGGTACATTTGAGGTCTAAACCACAGAGAGAAGGACTGAAGGGGGTTATTCATGCACTTGGCCTTCTACAGGTTTTTCTGTTTTATTTTTTCTCCTAACTTGGTAGGACTGTTTCCAAAAGCCAGCTGTATGATGCTTCTTGTCTGAGCACATGCAGTCGATCAGAATTTGTCAGCAAAAAGGAGCATTCCATGTAATCTGAATCCCAACGTAGGAGTTTCTACTGCTATGATGTTGTATATTTGTGTTGTTCAATATTCCAAGTAATATTCTAGAAGATTATCTATTTTCCCTGGAGCCTCAGTTTTAAGTAAAAAGCATTAAAGGGTAGGTTTTTCAGTGATGTGTTGGGATTAATATTACTTAAGCAGCAGAATTCTGGGAGCAAATGTTTGCTCCAGCCTCTATTTCTTCTTTGTGCAATGTCTGCCTGCTCTAGAGTCTCGTTAATGTTTTCCTTTTGGTCACTGATTATTTTTTAATAAGAAAATATCATCCACTGTGATCCAGAATTACTACTAAGTGACACCTGGGCCCTTAAGCTTTGACTCTGCTGCCATGCAAATTAATGGCAGAGCTCCTAATCACTTGCTCAGCATTAGCTGGGACCTCTACAGAGCAATTTCAGTTTAAGGAGGAGTTTTGAGCGAATGGGAAAATCCTGAAGTCCTTTCCACACTGAGGCCATGTGCTTACTTTGCAGTAAGTGTTCCTCAAGCTTGACTAAGTCCCCTGCAATTGTTTGGGGTAACTTAAAATTCCTAATTGTCTGTGTTCAATTTCCAGAGAGAGCATGTGGGGCTGTGCCAGGTCAGCTGTTAACCCTTTTCGTTTTTTCAACTCCAGGTATGAAGCATTTTATTGTGTATTATATAATGTTGTGTTTTATTGACAAGTGTAGTAGTAGTGCTTTTCAGCTTTCTTTCCCTCTTTATGTCATGGCTGGGGGATGTGAGGGGCTGGGCAAGGTCCAAAGTTGATTTTTGCTATTATATTTTTTCCCTGTATTTTGGGGCTGGGAGGGTGGTGGTGTGCGTCATGGGAAAGCTGCAAATAATTTTTTTTCTGTTCCCAATGACTGAAATACAAGAACACAAAAAAAATAATCTGGTCTGGTGTTTGATAATGCAGTTTAAAACACTCAAAATAGTCTGCTGAAATGGAGTAACGAAGTTGATATGAACCAACATAGCTCATGCTATAATGGGTCATTGTTAGTTAACATGAAACGGTCAACAAGCAAGGATGTGAAATTTAGGAAGAGAGTCTTTGCAAACATCTCCTTGCTTGTTTTTTTTGAGTTTTAAAACCTTACTGTGTAAGGCACCTAGTAGATGCTCTGCTTTAGAGTGCAGAGCGTACATAACATACTGGTGACTGGAAGGTTTCAACGAGCTTTGTGATACCATAAGGTGCTTTGGGTTCACCTCACTTTCCCAAGTAGAAATGATGTCACAGGACAGAAGAGATGCGCCAGTGCTCCCAGAGTTCCTGGTTTTGTTGCATTCATTGCTGTTGGCTTACTGGGTTTTAAAATAGCTTGTGAGCGATTAGCGTGGGTTCTTGCTTGTTTGTCCTCCCCCTTCTTCTGTTTGTTTAGTGGGCCCTTAAAAAGGTTCCTTTGGAGTGGTGTTCATCGTGTGACAAGTGTAAGCCCATCAACTCACTGCTTTATCGGCTCTTAGTAATCCGTAGGCCCTCCATCTGTGGAGTACAGAAGGAAAAACAACTTCACACATTCAGTGTAAACAAATAAGTTGCAGAATAAATCTAATTCTTCACATTTACAAGTAGAGCTGAGCTTCGTAATAAAATTAAGAAGACAGCATGTTTAAGAGCAATTAAACTTTCAAATTGCTAATGAGTAGTCAAATACAGAAATCGTTCCTCAAATCTACTCCTATCTCCAATTTGCAGTTAATTGCATTACAACTAGTATATTTATATTAAAAATTTGCAGGATCTTATTACTGAAACATTTTCAAAGTAGCAGTAGCAGCATCATCTTCTCTGTTAAAGCCAATACAAATCTTTTAAGGTTTCCTTGGTTACAAAATTGAGATGATACATTTATTTTTTAAAAAGCCTTAGAATTTTCTATGATCTGAAATTATCAGTGCAACTTCAGAAATTATTCTGAAGAGTCTACTATTTTCCAAAATGCTGTGTCTCTAAAATAAATTTATATTTCAGGTGCGCTTTTGAATGCAGGCTCCTTTTGCCAAAATTAGCAATAATATTCTATAGAATCACCAATTATATTAGCTTCTGTTCTACAGCAAACATTTTCAAGAAGGAGGCTTATGTTGGCAAGTTTTTGCTCTTCTTTTAATGTTGTCAATATTTTGCTCAAAAAATTGCTCATGGATTTACATGTAGAGTTTATGCATACCATAACAATGAACATGAGATCCTACTAATGAGGCCCTCTGACCAACATGCGTGGTTAGATGCAGATGAAGATGGCAGAAATCATCTCATGTACCAATTCTAAGCCACTGCAAGTTTGTTGGCTCTGACTGGAATGAAATGAGGCTGAAATGTAATATTTTGGTGAGGCAAACAGCTGCTAATAAAAACAGAAACTTGGAAGAGAGGTGTAGGGTCTTCTATGTCTTTTAAAATAAAGGACAGAATTGTTTAAGAAAGTCACATCTGTCAAACCTTGGTTAGGCCATGTGGACGTGTGAAAGGTGGAAATGAGGCCAATGAGGTGAATACTTAAGTCAGTGTTTCATTTGAAAAGTATTAATTCTTACGGTGCACTTAAACTGCTGACACTGCTCAGAGCATTCATCACGGCTGGTCTTGCTTCTTGGAGTATGGCACTATTGCAGTTTAGGAACAGTAACTGCTTGTGAGAAGTGAAGTCTACTACTATTAAATACAGCTACATGGGTGTGTATATTTCATTTGAATGAAATTTCATGGATGCCCAATTGTTCGTGTGGGTTTTGTTTTTTAATCTTGTGTCTCTAAAGTTATCTTTTTCCACTAAACTTCAAGAAAGTTCTTCTTCCATAAAATTAAACTCATAATTATGGTATTTTAGTTATGAAAGTACAGAAAAAATCTTAGATATTTGATTTCTTTTGTGGTGGTAGGGAAATGGATCGCAAAGTCTTGAAGAAACACTTTTTGTAGGTTTATTTCCCCCTCTTTTTTTAATTGGGCTCATGAAATCTACTACAGGCTGTGTTTTACTCAAAATGGATCTCCCACAGATGTTCTGCACTTGCTGACCTCCGTGGATAGCCACAGGCTGGGACTATTGCTCCAGTTCATATGTGTCTAACTGTTCTTTCCCTGCAAAATGCTGAGTGTTCTGTCCATACTGCCTCCCCCGACCCAGAAGTGCCCCGACCCACCGTTTCACTGGTGACAAAGTGATATTATGTGTGGGTTTCAGATGTTGGTGGACATAATGTGCCTCTTCATCCTTGGTGTCTCGCAAACACTACTGCTTTTGCTCTTGTATAATTTACCCCTGTTCTTCTTTTTAACACCTCATTCCACAAGCGCAGCCAGATGGGAGATGTTTGGCAGCTGGAGGACCCAGATGCCAAATACTGGAATATAGCCTTCCTGCACTGGCATGGGGGTTAATGGCTGGCTTCTTGGCTTGCACCTCTGCTTGCTTCTTGGCTAGCTGTCCAGCTGGCAGCTGTGGCACTGCCTCTGGGGCGATGTTTGGGTCAAGCTGCTATGGAGTTGGATGACTCTCCTGATCTGAATTACCCTGCCGGACACCGTTTTCACCTTGGTTTGCTTTGACTCTCCACTATTCAAAGATGAACATTGGGACTGTTCTGTTTTATTCCTGCCATTTGTAAGAGTAACTCAAAGCAGTATTTCTCATTTGTCACAGGTTCAAAAAGAAAATAAGCATCACAGAGTACACTGTTTCACTTGTTAAGATTCCCATTCAGTCCGTAGGAATGTTAAGGCCCAAGTCTGTGCTTGCAATTCATCTCTGGAACCAAATTGTAACTACAGAGCACAGGCTTTAAAAAAGATAGATTTCTTATGTCTAAACTTTGATTGCTTTCAGCCGTGAGTGAATCTAGCTTCTGTCAAACAGGAAAAAAGTACACAGTTGGGGGAAAATCTGTGTCATTTTTAAAGAAAAAGGATAAACAATAATGAAGATGATAATAAATAAGACATTACTGGTAATAATTAAGAGTGCTGCCAGAAGAAAAGGCTTGATCTTCTCTTTGCTTGATTTGGAATGTCCTCATTACATACTTTAGTTTTACCTCAGCTTTTTTGTTTTGTTCGGGTTTTTTCATAAATGAGGTAATGAAAAATTAATAATGCAGCTTGGATAGCCAAAGCATTTGAAGTTATTCCCTAATCTACTCTTTTTCCTCCATGCAGCTGAGTACGTAAACATTACTTTCAGTGGGAAAAACTGCAAAATCAGGAGGTCACTAAGATTGCAGATACTTACAGTAAAGTAGAGATTAGTCATACCAGCTATGAAATTTTCATTCCCTCACTCAGCTCTAGTGAGAGTACGTTGTGGTACACTGGAGGCAGTGATATCTCTAGTACACAGTTACAAAACTTTCTTAACACTTGAGCAAAGACGACTCGTACCTCATTTGGACACAAACCTGTACAATTAACCTGTGTATTGACCTGTATGTTAAGGTTAAGCTTTGCAGGGTCATCTGACCTCTGAGGAAAAGCACCTGAATTTCTCACTGGAGAGGGTCTCAGGAACAAGCAAACAGGAGACTCTACCCATGTAGTTTAGGTATATACTCAGCTTATTGCCTTGGGAAAAGAAGTGCTTCCACAGCAATACAGCCCAGTTACATTAGATAAGTCATTATGGACAATATAGGGAATGGGTAGGAACCCGTTAAAAGCATCTGTTTCACTGAGAGGTAGTCTGCATAGCCCTTTCTGAATGATAACCAAGCAGGGGTGATTCTTTTGAAACACAAGCTGGCAGCAGCAACAGCAATATTCCCACCTTTTGCAGAAGAACTTCGTTAACTAGATTGTCAATGAAGTAGGAGACCTGATTTTCAGGTTGTCCGCGTAAGCATCACAGAAATCAGGATTCTTGGCAGAGGCCTAATCACATGAGGTACTTGGGCAGCAGTGGAGACTCTCGTCTTCATTCTTGCTGAATATAGGCCATTTTATAGATAGGAGCACTGAAATCGGAGAATGGGAAGGAGAGTGGGTAAGAAGAGCCTGAATCCTACCTGAATGTGGACAGGACTGGGACTGGAGGCTTCGTTCCCTGAAGCAACATTAGGCCAGAAACAGCTATGGATACTGAAATAGAGCTTTCACCATTCCCCTCTTGGAGCCAAGTGTCCAGATTTCTAGTACAGAGCCAGGATCCCCTTTCCTACTCAGCCTTTCAGCTTCATGGTTCTTGCATTTCTGGTGTCAGAGTATCCCTGCTTCCATGGATGCTTATGCAGCAGACCCCAAGTCCTCATACATGGATTATTCCTGGGATGGAGGAGATGCTGAATCAACTCTTCTTTATGAGAAGGACTTACACCCAAAGACCCTCCTTCCCTGAGAACGTTACTTGACCATAAGGCTACAATACAACAAGTTGCCAGTGCCAGCACCATCAAAACTCTGCCTGCCTTTTGTGAGCCTCTTCACAAGACAGGCAAAGTTCAGGATGCTGGCCTGCCCATAGGTAGAAAATGGGTGCTTGCCAGGAGGAGCATGTGTGAACATATTCCTTGTGGTAGGTGCCCAAAGAAGCTCCAATATAACAGGGAAAGACCTCATGAGTTTAGGGACAGCAAGGTCAGACTGTTCATGGAACAGTGGGTCAGACTGAGGTCAGACTGTTCATGGAACAGCGGGTGGGAATGTAGTCGTGGTCCTAGGAAGGTTTTTGGGTGCCTGCCTCCCAAATTAGGCTTTCAGAGCCCATTTCCACACTTCTCCACATACTCACTTTCCAAACTTGTGTTTTCCCCTTTCAAATGAGCAAGCTTTTGGTGCTTTTTAATGTAGTAGAATTAAAAATGTTACTCATCTACAGTATTCCTTCTCCCTCTTTACCTGTTTCAGTCATTTCTGTCCTTTTGCCTATCAAAGAATAGATCTGGGTGGCCTTAGTTTTTACCTCTCAGACATAATTTCTGCCCCATTAAAAAGATTCTTCTCACTTTCTGAATTGCAGTGGCTTTGGAAATCATAAAGCAGGTAGAGGAAATTATCTTATTTAAAAAAAAAAAAAAAAAGCATCTGTGATTGTTGTCCTTTACGCATTCTTTTCAAGCAGAGAAACAACGTGTGCTGTTAAAAAAGGGAAATAAGTGACTTCAAAGATGATTTTCCCTTCCCTTGCACCTCCAGTACATTCTGTAACCCAGTTACTGTAATTGGTTTTCAAGTTTTTTAAACATGCACACTGTCAAGAGGTTGTGGTAAAACAAATATAAGTATTTCTCCTAAGTCCAATGTGACTGCCAGGGATGAAAAAAGATGACAGAGCAAACAGAAAATCCCATGTTTTGTTTATCAACATATTTTTTTTTTGCCTAATGGCAAATACTTGGAGAGAGAATCTGTTTACTTCAATGAAAGACTAGCTTAGGGTTTGCTGATTCCCAAGGCAAAAAGAAGGAATAGTTTCCAACTTGCAAGCTATTCAGTGTGTGTGATGAGCTAAAGTCATTTGTGGATTTGTATGTTGAATTTTGACGTGATTAAATGTTTTAAGTCTATTGATTTCATGCTGGGGATTAATGATGCTGAATGAAAGACATCAAAGAGTAAGATGTGTTTACATGGCCGATTAAAATACCTTAAAAAAGATGCAAGGTACCTATTATTGAACAGGAATGAGATAAAAGGAGTATAGGACCAATCATGCATTCTGCATCGAAAGGAAAACAAATTAACTTCCTTAGGCATAGAAAGAAGAAGAGTGAAGATTTGATAAAGATTGACTGTACCTTTCTGAATGCTTAACACTCGTGTTTGACTTGTTATTTTGGACGAGGGGATTAAAGAGGTCTCATTATCAATTGCTGCAGATCTGTTTTACTGAATCAATCAAAGCATGATGCTTAGCTGCTTGGGGATTAATGAGACGATCTTTTAAGGGGAGAACATGTTGGTGATGGCATGTTAATAAAGGATGAGACCCAAAGACATTCAGCCCAACTGTGGACATGAGATGCAGTAAAGACGGCGCTTGCTGCTTTGCTTTGCATAACACTTTTACATCTGTTTGCCATAGCGTATTAACTCAAAAAATATCGTTGTCTCAAAATGCTCATTGTACTAATTGGTCTGTATCTGCTCTCTGCAAGCGTTCCTGATGCCTGTCTAGATTCATGGGTCATACCTGTTTTGCAGTTAGGTGTCACATTCTGTTTACCAAGCTAATAGTAGATGAAGATGGAGAAGTCCTGTTTGCTCATCAAATCCATCCTGTTGAAAGCATGATGTAGGCTCTTCCTGTAGTATTAAACTGTTAGTACCCCTGATGTTAGGCAGAATGCCAGGGAGAGAATTTATTTGTGCTATATCTGCAGAGAAGGATGCCTTAATGATCAAGTTAGCATGTGAAATACTTGATGCAGATGAAATACTCCCTGCTGTGCTAGGGAGAAGTTTAAACGTGCGATCTAATACAGCTGAGTAAATATCTGACGAGACCAGCTCGCGCACACATTCGGGTTTGTTTTTTCCCTCTGCTGACGCTCTGATCCGGATTAGCATATGTGAGATGAATTCAGCAGTCTGATACAAACTACAGCTCGTTAGTCTCACAAGGGGTTGAATGATTATCCTGGGTTTGGGGCAGCAGAAGGCGGGGGCGGGGGGGGAGTCGTTTGACAGTGTGAGGTTATTTCTTTTCCCCCCTCCAGCCCTGTTTTTCAGCGCTTAATACAAGACCTGAAGCCCTTAGTTACAGAACAAATTGTGTGAGCAGTAACCAAGCTTGTGCAAACCCAAGAGAAGAGTAATGACTGTTCCTCGCAAGCTTCCTGCCTCCGTGCAGGTGCAGGAATCAGAAGCGCCTGAATAATTCATAAGGTGCAAATTAGCCCCAGCTTGCTCCCACTGCTCGAATCCCGCTTCTGCTTACCTACCTAGTTGCTGGGAAGACCAGGAATAAAGGAAGCTTGGGAAACCAGGGAGGGCAAGGCAAAAAGTGCTGCAGTTTAAAGGCCAGAGTCAGGGAGACTGCTGAATGCTGGGTGTGTTTGAAGGCTCGGTGCTTATTGAGGAATTGGACTCTACATTGATTATTCATGAAGTGTTTTCTCAGGAAGAAGTAAGCTCTGGGGACCCATTCCATTGCTCTCGGAAAAGGAAAAAACTTCCTTTTAAGAATTAGGTTTTTCTTGCTGTTATTGTTAGTGTTTCTAAAAATTACTGGTTAAAAAAAAACAAAACAAAAAACCCCCACACCTCTCAAAAGCTCATTTAAAGTCTATTAAGCTATTTGAGAGAGTATATATTTATGGTGTTGCTGAACTCAAGGGTCCAGAGAAATTTGATGAGAAATCATGGACGCTAGGATGGTCACCGCTTCAAGTAAATGTGGATTCCAAGACCTTGTATGAAAGCAGTTGTATCTGGAAATGCAGCATGTAATTAGCTTGTATTTTTACCATTTAAAAGGCAGCGTTCCTCTGTTTTAAATACTGTTAGTGGTGGTTACCTTTCCTGTTGGGTTACTTAGTTCTGCCTGGAAGACCGAAACAAGAGGCGATGGGTACTTAACCCTTCCGCTGCATAACGTCGCAGCTCACCCAAATGCCAAGGAAAAGGGCTTACGGAGCACTGTCCTTCCAGGAGAGGAGGGTTCCCGACACAGATCTTTGACTGGTTTGTGTGTCACCACGCAGCAGAGAGAGAGGAGCCGGGTCTGGAAAAGGCAGCTTGGTTTCTGCCGCCTGCCTGAATATCGCTGTGACGTCTCGCATGTGGGAGATGGAAACATCCGACATCCCTGGCAAGAGCAGGAGGAAGGTAGTTAGTTCTCCCTGTCAGCAGGTGTTCATATGAAGAAAAACTCTCCTAATGTTTTTGCTGTGCTGAATATGAAAGGAGAATAGAAAGGAAAAAAAAAAAAAAGAAGAAAGAAAAGCTTTATAGTGGTTTGGGTTTATTCATTTTTTGGGGACGGGGTGGTTTTTTTTTGACGTATACCCCTTCTTTCTCCATTCCCTTCCACCCCACCCTCCCTTGGCCCCCGCATGCTGCGGCCCGGTCACGTTGCCCATCATCTGTTTTTGTATTTCCCTCATTTGGGTGGCTGGAATAGGAGCTGGCTCTCGTTTCTAGCTGATTCTGTCATTTCCGTTAGGCCCCAGCTTGGGCGGGCGCCAAGACCAACAGGTGATCCTTGTAGCTGCAGAACAGCAGGAAGGAGGCTGTGCATGTAGGAGACAGTGCACCAGAGGGGCTGCCTGGCCCCGCTCCATCTTTCTCTATAATTAACAGCCCCCACCCCCCACCAAACAGAAAATCTGTGCAGAACAGCTCAGCTGCGGGGCAGCCGTTGGTAGGGAAAACGGGAATAAAGCCTCCTGGAGGAATATTGGCTGTGAGAGTGCAGGGGTGCGCTCCGTCTTAGAGAGAAAACATAGAATCAGAGAATGGGTAGAGTTGGAAGGGACCTTCAAGATCATCGAGTCCCAACCCTCCTGCCACGGGCAGGGACACCTCCCACTAGAGCACTGCTCAAAGCCCCATCCAGCCTGGCCTTGAACATGGTTGGTCCTTCATAGGAACGGGGTCAAAATTGTATTAGCTGCTGAATGGTAATACGCACTGTCAACCATTGCAGGAGAATAAACATTTCAAATGCATTTGAGGGATATGGTGTAGGGGAGAACTTTGTAGAGTAGGGCTGATGTTTGGACTCGATGATCTTGAAGGTCCCTTCCAACCAAAATGGTTCTATGATTCATTTCAGTGCTATGATACGGGCTTCCTTATTTGTAAAGGAGCTAGTTTGGAATGAGGCGGTAATTCAGTTAAGCTTTTCTGCACAAGAGGTAGCTTGCAAAGTTGCATGGAAATTATTTGGACAGTGAGTTCGTTCTGGTTAAGGAAGGGCCACCTTGAGCTGTAGAGCTGAGGGCAGCCAGTGCAGGAGCTATGCAGGCTCTGCAACCGCAACCTCTGGGCGTCTCTGCCACGGAGGCATGGCCATGCAAGGCTTTGCAGGGGTAATTTTTAGAACACATGAAAAAATTTCCAGCAATCCTCAAAAACATCTCAAAGAATTGGGGTTTTTTTCAGACAAAGCTCCTAAAGGATTTTTTTTGGTTGGTTGGTTGGTTGAATGAAAACAAAGTTATATTTAGGAGATGACAGTGGCTTAACAAAACCGTTTTGAAAACATACCTCTAAGGCTTAGGTTAACCCCGTGGCATGTACCATAATGTGAGATAATGTGTCTCTGGAAACCCTAACTACATGTTTGTATTTGTGAGGCAGGCTGATGTTTTAAGATAGACATCGGGTAGCCTTAATCCTCTGCAAAATACATGGTATCTCAAATTCTTTCTTATGCTACATATGGAAGCCAAATCACTGCTCCTACCTGAGGAGTTTGAAAGCTGAAGGTTGTATACAGACAAGGTGTAAATTTTCCCCATGCACTTCTGTAGGGAGCTGGCCTTTCTCTGGATGCACCACAGCACATTTCCACAGCAGGGCTGGGCTGCCGGGAGAAATGAACTGGGAAGCCCTGATCAGCTCCACTGGTGAAAATGAGACACTGCAGCAGCACAACAGCGAGCACTGGCCCTGCCTGCCCATCCCTGCTGTATGCAAACCAGCAACACAGACAGTAAGGAGAGTAAACTTGGTTATGAAACATCAACATATTTAGTAATGCTTCTAGCAGCTAGCCCTCTGCAATCCTTTTAACTAAGCCAGCAGGCTAGGATTTCATTTCTCTGCGTTGCTCTGCAGTTTGTCAGCCCACTGAAGGGGGAGGAAGCCACCCCTGGCAGGAACGTGTTGCATCTCAGGGGTACATCATCCGTGTGGAAACCTAAAGGCCATCTGAGACGTGAACTGCAGCAGGTTGTTGTGAATACACACTTCACTTCCCTTGGACGTGGCTCCCCATGCTAAATGGTGTACTGATGGACACCAGCATCTCAACTTTTTATTTCCCTTGTGCCATTTCCTTTCTCAGTGCTGGTTTACTGCCTTTGCCCACTTCTAAAACCTCTGGGATATAAAGCTATTATCAGGGACTTGGGGGTTTCCATCAAAACAGTCTGAATTTTTCTCTTCTCTCCTCTGGATCTTGTGAAACCATCCTAGTCCCTACATTTGCAGTGGATCCTGGACAAACCTGAATAGTCCTTCTGGCAGGCTGTGCTGTCTGTCTTGATCCCCCTAGGGTTAAGGGGCTAGTGAGGATCTCTTTCTCAGATGCTCACCACGGGCCCCAGTGACCTCTATAAAAGCCTCCCCAGGCATGTAAGCTTTTATCTCTAGGGTGGTCAGGGTGGGTCCAGTGATTCCATTTCGTCAGGAGGAAGAGGTACCAGCTGGAAAGCAAGTAGGAATACTTCCCACCTGCATGGGTTCAGGGCAGCCCAGTCTGGACAAAAACCCTCTGAAGAGTACTGCAGGAGGGAGAAAAGCATCCTTCGGTGGCCCCCAGAAAGTCAAGTTTTCCAGTGCATTTGGCAGGCAGCCTGGAGCAGATCCATTCCTTATGCCAGCCCTGTGGTGCACCACCCCTCGTGGTTCTCCCTCCTGCTGCACCACATACCTTACTATTATTAATAGTCCGGAGGCGCCAGCAGTGTACTTTGTTCTGGACGGTATGCCCAAAGAGCAGGGAGCTGTGTAACAATAGTTTTTGTGCCAGTAGATTAATTTGGTAACGAGCACTCTAGTTTTTCCTGCTCTTTTTGTTTGTTTTCATGCACCTTCCTGTCTTCTGCCTCCCTCCTGGGCTGTCCCCAATGCTCTCAGCAGGTGAAGGATGCTTTAATTGTAGAATCCTAGAATGGTTAGGGTTTGAAGGGACCTTACAGATCATCTAGTTCCAACCCCCCTGCCATGGGCAGGGACACCTCCCAACTAGAACAGTCTGCTTAAAGCCCCATCCAGCCTGGCCTTCAACACTTCCAAGAATGGGGCATCCACAGCTTCTCCAGGTAACCTGTTCAAGCACCTCACCACCCTCACAGTAAAGAACTGCTTCCTAATTTCTAATTGAAATATACCTTCTTTCACTTTAAAACCATTATCACTACGCTCTCTGATAAAGAGTGCCTCCCCATCTTTCCTGTAGGCTCCCTTCAGGTACTGGAAGGCTGCTATAAGGTCTCCCTGGAGCCTCCTCCATCCCTCTGGCAGAGGAGAGGGAAGCGCTGTTGGGACATGGAGGTGTGTGGGAGTGGCAGGCTTATGGGGCATCGTAGCACCAAGTGGGCTGCATGGTTCCCTGAACATTGGGCGCTAAAACTCAAATGAAGAGGTTGCATGTTCTTCTAACTTGCACTGCAGGTTTGCAGAGTCCCGTGGTATGGTTCCTTGGTGCTGGTGTAGCGTGCAGGGAAGTGAGCTGCTCCTGCACATTTGGCCTGGGGTATCTTGGCCCAGAGTCACAGACTTTTGTAGTGCCATCACTGTGAGATCAGTGAAAGCTCCAAAATCTGTGGCTGCTGTTTGTTGAACCATAAATCCTTAATAGTCATATTTACTTTGGAACTGACAAAACTTTCAAATATATCTGCTCTCAGGCTGCAAAACCTAAGTGAAAAAAGATGCAGATTAGCATGCGAGCAAGTGGCACGTCTGGAGTAAGCAGTGGATTTGGAAAGCGTGCTAATAAAATGTCCAGTCACAGGGATTCCTCTGAAGTTGGTGTGGAATAAGAAGAATAGGCAGCATGCACCGAACCTCGTGTCCCCCAGATTAGTAACCGTTTAATGTTACTCCTGTAACCCGTATACTTCCTCTTGTTACACCACCTCCTCCTGTTTTTCCACCCTGTGTAGTTCTACCGTTTCACTGAGTATTAGCTCAATGCGGCACATAGTTTATCTTTTTAACTACTTTGTGAAGTAGCTAGTGCTCTTTTGGGTGTTGTAGAAGTAATAATAATAATAATAATAATAATAATTTGCCAGGTGTACTGTGTCAAGTTGTTCTTGTTTGTTGTGCAAACACGAAGTCAGGGTGAGTGCTGAATGCTGATAACTCGGCTGTAAGGTAACCCTCTAGCACAGGAAGGGAGATGGCCTGGTTTATTTATGAATACACTCAGAAACAACGTCTGCCTTCCCGTATGCCCATGCTTTTTAAGGATAGTGCATTTGACTTGCATGCAGCATCGCCAATGGTCAATAATAATCAGGGCTAAATTGCTTACAACACAAAGGTAATGAAACGCTCTCATTACACCGGTCATCATTTTCATTGTTAATTCAATGTTGTTTAACTTTTCTCTGGTTTCTCTGGTACAAATGTGGCAGTGAGAGAGACAGGCTGAGCCGCCTCCTGCTGCTGCTGCTGCTTGAAAGGTACCAAAAGGCACCGCAAAGAAAATGGATTGACTGCAGTTGATCATGTTAGGGAGAGACCTTACTTGAACAAGCAGTAGCGGGAGGGAAGTGTAATCTGGCTTTAATTCTCTAGCGGACCTCGGAATATTAAGGATGTGTGCAGCGGTTGGGAAGACACATTCAGAGCCTGGTCGTGTTCGGGATCACATCCGGCAGGGGGATTGGACTTGATGATCTTTCAAGGTCCCTTCCAATCCCTGATACTCTGTGATTCTGTGATCCCCTCTGTGTTGTCGTTGTGGCTGCTTGCAGCTGAGAGGAATTCTCTAGCTTTTGGATTTAATGTTAGATATGTAATTGGGTGGAGAATTAATGTAAACTTAAAATAATTCAGTTTCACAGTCATTATACTCCTTAGCTTTAAATTATTTAGCTTTGTGGCTCCAGTATCTCCCAAAAGCCCTGCCATTACTGATCATCTGACTCTCTTTATTAGCTTATATTTTTCCCTAAAAGCAAGGCCTCATGTACAGTGTAATTATCCAGCAGCGCCGATTAACTGCATAATTCTCTTTTCTGTAAAACTGCTGGGTAAATTACTTTTCATTTCACAAAAATGACTCGTCAGGCAATTTCGTGGAAGGGTTTTTGTTGTTTTTGGTTTTTTTTTAAGGTTCCCCTTTCCCAGCCACACTCTTCATCATTGTGTCATGGTAATATTGTTAAATACTGTTGTGTGTGATCTTGGTGCAAGCACTAAGCCCTACGATGATTTCAATGGAGAAAATTAAAGTGATTTCCATGGTATTGTTACTTCTGCCACCAGACTTAATGAGCAAAAGTTGCTAAGATATCCTGCCCTTAGAGTAGGGATGTTTTTAGAGAAAATTGTCTGAACAACAAGATTGAGAAGACTTGTTTGGTTGAGCGAACTGTTGAAATCTCCACCACTCCTCACCTTTTCAGACTGCCAGTTGCTGCTGCCACTATGCTTCAGTCACCTCAGCAGCCAACATGTCCTATTCTTTTTTGCTGTTATCCCTTCCCTATTTGCTTTGGCAGTGGCTCCTCACCCTTCTGAGACCAAGAATTCCACCCACCACCTTCCCATGCCCTTAGAAATTTCTTCGTGCTCCCTATACCTGCTTCCTGTGCTAGATGATACTGAGAAGATGGCATGTCTTTGTGGGACTATAAAATACTTTTGAAATAGGAAATGGAACTATGCTCACCAGCTTGTCACCTGGATTCGGCCTGAACAAAACAATGGACAATGTGGAGAGAAGAGCCCTGCCTTGGTAGATACCTGGATGATGGAAATTTTGCCTTTCCTTTTTTAAGAGCATGCTTCCTTGGGTCTGCTGTTTTTAGAGCTATCATGTATTGCACATGCCGTGTATTTGTAAATGCCCCAAGCACTGTGGAGTTTGGAGGTCATCCTAGTCCCATATGGGAGTCCCTCATTAAAGCTGACACTTGGTTTCAAAAGGGCATGTTTCAGTAATGTGTGTGTAGAAACAACTGGCCAAAGTCTAAAATCCTCTACTGTGTCAGTCCAAGCGGACCCAGTAACCTGGCTAGTGTTTACCAGAAGAGCGGAAAAATGGGGTTGCTGTAGAGTGATTCTTCCTCCGGACTACCTCCATCCCCTCCCTCTACCCATCATCTTTATAGTTTCAAAAAAACCATTAGTTTATGTACCTTCAGCCCCTGAGGCTATTTCTTGACTTTAATATTTAATATCCATATATGGCCCTGTTCTTTGTGAACTTGTCTAATCCTCCTTTGAGCCCATTTATTCTCTTGGCCTCTGCAGCATGTAGTGGCAGTAAGTTCCAAGTATGTGTTACATGAATTAAAAAAAAAAAGAAAGCTCTTCCCTCTGTTCAGTTTAAGTGTCCAGTTCTTAGAAAATATAGTGAATAATCACTTCCTATCGTTACAGTCTTGGCTTTGCACAGCTCTGCTATCTCCCCTCAGTTATCTCACAAATTTGGCATTCCCAGGGTAACATGGTTGTGTCCAGCTGTCAAAGATGGAGCTGAAATGATCTTCACAGGGAGAGTTCTCACCCTGTGCTCTCTCCTTGAGACCAAATTAATCCTAGATGTGCCATCGTTTGAGTCTGTTACTAAGAATAGGATAAATTCAAGAAGCATCCTTCCCGTGAGCTATTCTATCACTCTTTAAGTTCAGAACATCACTACAAACCATTTCTCGTGGCACAAATAGTTGCAAAGCGTAAAACTGCTGCAATGCCAGTCATTTAGCTGCTCTCACCATTTGCTTCTAATGAGTTGGTAGCTTGTTCAACCCTCTGTTTTTTAAGTATGACAAAACGATGCTTGTTGCTGTGCTGCTGCTTGAGCTATTGGTATATCCCTCATGTCTGCAGTGCCAGGGAGAGCTAGGATTACTGTAACAATTGTTCTAATTATTTCCGAATTTCTCTCTCTAGCTTGTATTTCTGGAGCTAACTTTTTGTCTTTTTACATTGTTTTCTGATGGTTGGGTTTTTTTGTTTGTTTAATCCAATGCACCTGCGCTTTTAGACTAGATGTCCTTTCGCTAATGTTCTGTGTGCTGCTGTGAATTACAGCGACGAGCAGATGGAGTCAGACAAATAAGTATCTTTTACAATTAGGAAAAGTTGATTTAGTGTGTCTAAAAATGCAAATGTGTATTTTGTATTAGGTGTTTTCCTGAGGTTCAGGCTTTAACCACTTGTGTTAAAAACGACCCTGATAACCGGTTACTTCCTTGGTTCTTCTAGTCTGTCGTATTTTTGTTGACACATGGCTTGGCAAATAAAGGCTGAAATAGTAAATGGACCATCCCCTTTGATGTGTTTCGTAACTGTTTTGCAATGATCTTTCAAGGTCCCTTCCAATCCCTTTAATTATAATCAAAGTCATTAGAAATCTATTGCCTATGTCTGACTTTGAAGGGAGAGAAGTAACCGCTTCAATACACTCCTCCCCCTGTCCCCAATTCCACTGCGACATTGTGACTGATAATATTTTCTCCTATTAATTAGTTTTATTATCATGGCATAGAGATCACTGTCTTCAAATCTCCACAGGCCTTCGACTGGAGTGGCTGTCGATACTGAGGAAAGATTTTTATGGGACATTAGGGGACACTGTTGTTGAGAGCAGCATAAACCCTTGTCTTTTCCCCTACTGTGTTTCAGTACACCTCTGTACTGCAGAAGGGCTTTGCATCAGTGCGTGTACTAAAAAGTTGCTCTACGTTGGCAGTTCCTTCCTTATAATTGGGAGAAAAAGCCACAGACGTGTTGCTTTGCGGCAGGGATCTGCTTAATTGTGACAGAGGTAGGGCTGTAAACCATGCTAAGTCATAAAGGTCACAGCTTCTGTGAAAAGTTTCTCTATTAATAGTCCGCAAGTATTTTGTTTCTGCCAAGCTAGTGCTTAGAACCAAATTAGTCCCTCATTACAAGTCTGATAGGTTGAAGTCAAGGGTGTATCAGCGTGCCCTGTGTTGCCTTCAGACACCCTCCGCGGTCCCTTGCTCAGACTGCATTTTCATAAATGTACGCTTGTGGCAAATATGAGTAGACAAATGACTAAGCAAGTTGGTGGGCAGTCAAACAACTTGTGAAACAAATGAGTTTTCGGGGTTTTTTTCTCTTTCCTTTTTCTCTGCTCTTAAATACATTTCACAATCTGCCACCTTTTTTTAATCAGCTGTGTGGAAGTTGTTGCCTTGATTTCTCAGGTGTCACCTGTTGCCTTCAGTGTAACAGCTAAAGATACAGCCATGGATAAATAAGTATTTGGCGTTTCTCTTGATTTGACTCCTTTCATCAGTAGAGTAGATAGGTGGAGCTCATTCTGCATTTAATGGACAGAGGTGGTCATCTCCATACCATTTGAAAACATGTATGTTTAAGATATGTGAGGTGAATTATCCTAAGAATTGCCAGTTTCTCCCTATGTATGTTTTTCCTTAGGCCATCAAAGGAGTCTAAACATACCACTTAACTAAGTTAGAACAGAAAAAGAGAAGGAGTTCTGAAGAGGACACAACAAATGTAGAGGAGATGTAAGGTAAAAAAAACTATCCTGGAGAAAAAAAATCCTTCTTTGAAAATTAGTATGTGAGTTTGAATCCTAAGTGCTGTAAAACGAGCACCCAGTGAAAGCCAGAAAGTGGAGTTTGAAGGACGAGTTAATCTGGAATCACATACACCTTTGTGTTCAGTAGATATACGTGATGGTGACTCAGGATTTCTTATCTACCATATGCCACCCCTGTTATCTGAGATTTCTTATGCCCTGACTTCTAAGGATGCCCAAGTCACCTATATTTTCCATTCTGCATAATGCCAATTGTAAAAAAATAAAAAGGGGGGAAATGGGCAGTTAATTACTCTGTATGTCATTCCTTTGTCTGAAAAATGTTAGTAACATTGTCCATCAGCCTCACTTGGGTATTGTGAGAATAAATTAATAAATGTGAACTCTGTTCAAATATTATGTTGATTCTCATAGTAAAAGCTATGAATTATAGATAAGCCTGACAATAATTGAGAAGAAAGGGAAGGAAGAAGGTTTACTGCTTTGTTTGCTCTCTTCTTGCTCCCTCTGGTAGCACAAAAATGAATTGTTCATTACTGTAGTCCTAAGAGTGAGACCACCGGTGACTTCTAATGCTCTCATAAATTGAGTTGGGCCCGTGAGATACAGTTTTTAAAGTGGCCACGGTTCACATGTCATGTCTGAATCATAATTGTGTTAGACCCAAAAGTAAAGATTTTGATCCCAGTGGTGCAAGTGCACGCGTACAAACAGCCCTTTGCACCTTCAGGGGACATCTTTAACTCCACCTCACGTGGACACAGGTTCAGCCATCTGGATCCAATTGTGGGATTTAGAATTCAGATCCACCAATTTCATTTTTTTACCCCAAAGCACACTACAAAACACAGAACTACATGTTGTCAGTGCTGTGTAGTCTGAGCTTTCTCCTTAAAAAGTGTTAGGATAGTGTTAGTGTGGTTGTCTAGGAGATGCTTTAAGTCTGGGATGCTTCAGTTGAGATGTGACAAGCTAAGTTTTGGGGTCTTTGTGGGGTGGAAGTCTTCATTTGTTGACTTGGTGGTCGAGTCCTTTAGCACTGGCGTGACTTGGTGATAGTACTTCCACTATCTACTAGTAGAAGTAGTAGTACTTCTACTCCTAGAAGTACTACTACTTCTACTAGTAGCTACTCTTCCAAAAGCAGCAGGGATAATGTAACTGCACAAATGAATGGGCAGAGTCCTGTTCTCATCCCTCACCATGGGTTTTGGACACTTCTCTTGTGTGAGCACCAAAGTTCAGCCAAGTGCCGGTGAATCATGCTGGGAGGACAGTGGCGCATGTTTGTTCCATAATCTGCTTCTCTGTAGAGTTAGAGACACCTACAGCTTGGGATGGAGGGGGAAGAAAGCAAAACTGCTGCCTTTGTTAGATAGCTGTGGTTACACCATTTCAGGTGTATGGTAAAACTACCCTGTGAGAAATGTTGTAGTGCAGTGATCGTGTAATTATTAATGCTGGTCAAGCGGAGTTTAGTAACTGGCATGTTCTGTATTCAGACTTCTTGCAGTATTGTCTGATCTTGCAGCAGAGTGAGTCAGAGATCATTTCAGAAGTTAAACTTGGTATTTTTTGTTTCTTCCTTGTTTGTATGTTTCTTATGGTACTTTATGTCAGTCTGCTAGTCTTAAATCCTTGTTTCTCAGGACCCTTGTTTCTGTGCTTCTCATAGGAAACTGTATTTTCTGACTGCAGCCAGGGAAAGGTGAGAATGAAGACACCTATCAGATTTTTCAGTATTTTTATCGCCTTTATCATTCCACAAGACCATGCATGTGTCTCACAGCAAAGACAGCTAGGTCCACAATTTTAAACTTCAGCTTCACTAGCCTTAGGATATTTGGGGCCTCAAAATGGCATGTAGGGGCCTAGATTGTGTGGGTTGTATACAGAAAACAAATGAAGTCCAATGATTTGTGAAGATAGCACAAACATAACTCAAGTGAGACCATAACATTGAGAGCCCACCACCTCTCTGGGCAGCCTGTTCCAGGGTGGCAGAGCACTGGAACAGGCTGCCCAGGGAGTTGATGGAGTCTCCATCTCTGGAGATATTCAAAACCTACCTGGACACATTCCTGTGCAACCTGCTCGAGGTAGACCTGCTTTGGCAGGGGGGTTGGACTAGATGATCTCCAGAGGTTTCTCCCAACCCCAGTCATGATTCTGTGATTCTATGCTCTGCATTAAGTACCCCTCAGCAGCACCTGTTCCAAAAGGCAGCTTCCTGAGTCATCTCGGATGTCCCTATGTGCCCTTACCAGTAGAAGTAAGACCATGACAACATGTCTGTGTGGGAATCCTCAAAATGCTGACAGTAAAAGTGAACATGAAGTCTAATAGCTTGGCTGTGAAAAGACATTTATGGGAAACTGCAGAGAGGGGACTGATCCAGCTGAAGTGGAACTGTTTGCCCAGATAAAATTGCTTGTGTGCTTGAGGGCTCACAGAATCAGCCTCTAATTGCAAGATTTTACAGATGTTAAGGAATTATGCATGCATGGACTTCTAGAAATCTCTGTTTAAGTTATTTCTGTAGGTCTGTTTGATTTACTTGAATTCCAGAGATGTGATCACGTCAAAGAGCATGTGACAAACACTAGAGTTGGAGGAGGTACGGTACCCTACCTAACACCCCTTATGGGAGAAGACACTGGCAATAGGGTGGGGAAAGGACATACGTAAGAAAAACGCAGAGACTGGCCAAGACTGAGTGGCAAAACTAAATGCAAATATTAGGAGAAGGAAAAAAAGGAAAGGAATTCAGACAAGGTGTTTCAGCTTGGGCAATAGCTTTCCTGGGTGTTAAGTTTTGTGACACGTTAAGTAGCCTCGGCTCATCTAATAAACTCCACCAGCATAGTGTCAGTACACTGTGCTCAAAGAGAGAGATTTGTAAAATTGTTCAGTGCTTTAAAGCCACGTTCTCTAGGTAAGACTTTTTTCCCTGTTCAAAGTCATTATGAAATGGCACCTTTTTGTTCTGTTTCTTCTGTGTCTCTTTCTTTTCTCTGTCCTTTGCCCCCTTCCTTTCTATCTGAGGGGCTGTCGTTAGACAAAAAGAAGCAGTATTTTTCTAACATTTCTCCAGGTGATGACTGATAGGGGAAGGGGGAGGGGGAAAAATCTTCCTTTCTTTTTTTCCCCACTTCAGGCCTCAATTATTCTGTACGCTTTGAAGAACCAGGAAGCTTAACTGCAGGAATGGCCTGATTTCTTCTGGTGAAAATGCCTTCCAGTCATCTTTCCCAAACTGTGCAGCTTGGAGCACTGAAGTCTTTATTTTGGGGGAAGAGGAGGGAGTGTAGAATTATTTGGAGGGTTAAGGAACAAAGACCAAGAAACTAAAGCCGGGGAAAACTAAAAACCGAAGGAGGCTGCTGCCATCTAGAGTCGAGATTTAACATTGATTGCATTTTCAGGAGTGGCGTTCAGTTAACGTGTATGTGAAAACAATGGTAGAGGAGAACACCACAGAGCAATAGAATTGCTTTCGTTACTTTTCATTTCAATGGGAATAATGGGAACTTGAAAAAGTACTTCGGATTTTTATTAAGTGCTTTTTTTTTTTGCGTACAGGTTATCTAGGTATATTAATTCTGATTAAGATTTGATCACATATAAAACCAGAAATAATATAGACAATGCTAAAAGAGGACAACAATTTCCAAATAAGCGCAGGTTTAGAGGATGCAGCAGAAAGTTAAAACCAAGATGGCCATAAATGACTGGGCCTGTAAGCATTCCCTTCAATGTTGTGCTCAATACAATGCAATTTTCATTCATATTTATGATATCGTTAGGATATGCTGTAATAGTCAGCAGCAAGATGTACTTTTTACTGTTTTTCACCTTTTAAAAAATCTTATTTTTATAATATAATATTCTTAAATCCTATACTTCACCTGACAGTCAAGCTGTAGAGGGGCTTTGAGCATTCTTTAATACATTAATTTGGAACACAAATTGCTTTACATGAAGATCAACCCGAAAAAGTATGTGTGTGGAAGGCAACCAAGCTGGTTAGAATCTAAGCTTTCTTTCCAGAGAAAATGAGAAGAAACCCATTACTTAGTTTTCATGAGTTCAAATCCTGGAGACATTTAAAAGGACAACAAACTACTAATTGGATAAAAAGATGTTTAATTTAAAAAATTCTCAGTGTT
The DNA here is from genome assembly GCA_013400555.1 of Jacana jacana. Classification (NCBI taxonomy): domain Eukaryota; kingdom Metazoa; phylum Chordata; class Aves; order Charadriiformes; family Jacanidae; genus Jacana; species Jacana jacana. The sequence continues at coordinate 136,138 of VZTM01041551.1, read as the reverse complement.
TAGAGTGTAAGCAGGTACTGTTTTAGGATAGCTTTCAAATGTGAACAATTCACTCTGGTGTCCTACTTTGGTTTTAGACTGTTAAAATTAATTAACTTTTTGGAGTGACATGGCCTCTCCTTAACTTTCTGACCAACTTGACCTGAATTTTAAATCCTTCTATGCCGTTTCCTGGCTGTGTTCCTCTAAGTAGTTGCACTGAAAGCAACTTGGATTTAGAAGAGTACCTGTAAACATGCTATCAAAGTCATGGTCTGTATTAGGACTTGTTAACTGACAAGCATATTTTTGTTTGTTTTAGCTCAATATTTTCCAAGTTGATAGCATTCCTCTTTGCAAGGGCTTGAGGAGTATCCAGGGACTGCTGATGGAAAAGCGATCTATGTTTAGAAGGGCATATAGAGAGGGGCTTTCCCACTGAGGTGTTGCAGGACTTTTCTTAGCTCCCTTGTCTCCTTTCCCTCAGGAGTTTCTCCAGGTCCAGCCTCACAGTCCCTTGTATAACACAGTACTGGGAAGTTAACACCCAGACCAGATAGCATACTGGGAGCAGGGCAGGCAGAAGAAGGAGATCCAGTGGTAGGTGATTGGAGTAAGGCTGTGACTTTTGAGTTAGAAATCACAAATAAGTGTTTGTTTTTGTTGTTTTACACTTTCCCCCCTCTTCTATTCATTGTCATTTCCCCCTCTTCTGTCAGTCGTGAGTGATGGTGGATGAGAAGCTCAACATGAGCCGGCAGTACGCACTGGCAGCCCAGAAAGCCAACTGCATCCTGGGCTGCATCAAAAGAAGTGTGGCCAGCGGGTTGTGGGAGGTGATTCTACCTCTCTACTCTGCTCTTGTGAGAGTACTGGAGTACTGTGTCCAGCTCTGGAGTCCTCAGCACAGGAAGGACATAGACCTGTTGGAATGGGCCCAGCAGAGGGCCAGGAAGATGATCAGAGGGATGGAGCACCTCACCTATGAAAACAGGCTGAAAGAGTTGGGTTTGCTCAGCCTGGAGAAGAGAAGGCTCCAGGGAGACCTTCTAGCAGCCTTTCAGTGTCTGAATGGAGCCTACAGGAGAGCTGGAGAGGAACTCTTTGTCAGGGTGTGTAGCAATAGGATGAGAGGCAATGGTTTTAATTTAGAAGAGAGGAGATTTTGATTAGATACTAGAAAGCAATTCTTGTCTGTGAGGGTGGTGAGACATTGGAACAGGCTGCCCAGAGAAGCTGTGGAAGCCCCATCCCTGGAAGTGTTCAAGGCCAGGCTGGATGGGGCTTTGAGCAACCTGCTGTAGTGGGAGATGTCCCTGCCCATGACAGGGGAGTGATCTTCCAATTCTAACCATTCTGTGATTCTAAATCAGAATTAGTAACCTTAGTCTGGATGACTTGAAGGGTTGTAGTAACTTGAACTGGGACAGTGGCAGACACCTTTAGTCCTGTGTCACATTTGGTACCCTCACTTGTCTGGTCATCCCTCTGCCTTTGGCTGCTCCCTCTGCCCCTGGATTGTCCAGTTTCACAGTCCAAGGGAGGAACCAGCAATGGGTCCTTCTGGGAGGAGAACCTCTATTGTGCAAGGTCAGTCTCCTCTCTCCCAGCAAGGCAACACCCCACCGAAGTATTGAGTTTGCAGGAACGAACAAAGACTGTTGATAAAACCAGGTACCTTTGATTTATTTTAGGTCGAGCAGCAGCTCCCACTGGCAGGTTTTTGTTATGGCTATGAAGCAGGCTGCCTCACAGTACAACCTTGCTCATAAAGCAGCACACCCCATCCAGTTCCTGAAGGCTTTAGAAATCCTGTTGCATGCTTGAAGGAGTAGAGGTGTGGTGTTTGATGCAGAAAGGGTAACAAACTGCACCAGCCTGAATCTATCTGAATGTCCCATCCCTCATGTACAGTTTGCAGGGTGGTGAAATGGCCTCATTCCCCTTGGTGGGTCGCATATAAGGGCAGGGGGAGGTCAGCCATCAGGTGGAGCAAAGCAGGGCAGGGCTCAGCTTGGCATACACAAACTCAAAATATTGTGCCTTAATATTTGGTGCTGGGTGTGCTTTCAGAATAGATACCTATTGCCGTGACAGCATCCTTATGTCTTTTCATCACTGGTGCATCCTAATTCCAGATTCTTGATACAGCTGTTAGTTAGCAGAAACATTTTAAGCTTACATATTTCTGTTTTCTATATATTTTTTCCTTTATACACCGTTTTTCCAATATATATATTCATTTTTGTCATTTCATACTGTTTTATTTTTCAGCTATTCCATTTTTGATGTCTTGGTTTTAATCAATTAAATGTGTAAACACACTCTGTGTTTTGGAACAGTGTTTTAGCTACACCTGTAGAGACATTTGTGTCTATACACGCAGCACCCCCTAATTTAAAACTGGAGAGTGCTCTTTGTCCTTTCCCTTGGCTCCGGCAGCGTTTGTCTGACTTCTGAACAGAAAGGAATATGATTCTGTTTTCATAGAAGTTCAGCTTAGGATCAAACATTTCACACACTTTGATAAATCTGCTCAGCCACTTTTTTTAAAAAGAAGACCGTCAAAAAGTGCTTTACAGTTTTACTCTTCCTTTTTGTTCTCAGTTCTTTGAATTATCCTATTCTGAGTCTTGAAAATATTTTCACATTCGTTAGTAGTTTTGTCTTTTTCCGTTTTCCCCCAGTATGCTCTTGTCTTGTTATTGCAGCCTAGGTGCAACTGTGAAGAAGTTACATTCACAATACACGTGAATTTTTTTTTTTTCCTTCAACTCCTTTGAACTACTTTATCTCTGTATTTAATTCTGAGGTCTGAAATGAAACCCTGGCACCATATCTTTCTCTCTACCTTGCTCAGTTCTCACAAAGGAGAATGAGACTTATGACAGATTACTCATACTATTTTTCTTTGTAGTTGCTGCAATTAAGTAGATCCACCAAAAACTTTTTGAGGGTTTTGGGGGGGATTAAAATTCTCTGCTTGCTGGTCTGATGTGATTACCTGTTTACTTTCTCATTTGGGCATAAGCATCAGTGGCATTTTTATATGATATCCACACAGCATAACATCATTAGATTAAACATGCAGCACATGGGTCTCGTCCTGCAAATGCTATTGTTGTGCTTCTCCACTGAGAACGCAGCATTATTTCAGGGAACTGTGCTGTGTTCAGTACATTTACAAATCTGAACAGGACCCGAGGGGAGCAGCAAACTGCATGGACTGCTGGAGGGAATAGTTAGGAGGACAGAGTTTAAGAGTTAAATATGTATGGTGTGGCTAAGCAGGAGTTCAGGGAAGTGTAGCATCATGTCTTGGAAATGTAGAGGAGATGGAAAAAGAAAGAATCAAAACTGTACATGAAAGTATTGGGTAATACCAGGGACAGTAGATCAATTTAATCTACTTAACCCCCAGTATAAAATCTTTCTGCCAGCACCTTCCCTTTACATCACAACATATGATGGAAAAAACCTTTAGAATATTTAAATAAAGCAAAACAGCCCAAGGATCCTTTATGGGTGGGAATCAGAAGACGGTGTGTCAGTGGGCTGTCAGTTTGTTGGGTGTTAAGTTTGAGGGAATGTCCCAGTCCTGTTGTTAGCTGTAGTTTGCGTGCCTGCTACTTCTTTTGAAGCAATATAAACTACCTTCCCTTTTCTCCTGTCAACAAGTCCTGTAGGACCTTTGTTATTACTGGTGATGTTCCCATAGAGTTGCCTCCAGGAGAGAGCATGAGGTGTCAGGTGAAGCATATGTAATTCAAAATTCTGCTGCCTTGCAATTTGTCTGGTCCGTGCAGGGAAAAAGAGCGTGACTCACGCTGCGTGCATGCCTCCTTGTACTCCCCTCGTGTTAATCCGTATTTCTCTGTCAGTTGTCATGCTGATAGTCTGGGCAGTGTTAGTTGTAGGCCTAGACCCAGGCAAGAGCTGCACAGGGGAGTAGGGAGGGATGGGTGCAATTCTGGCTCCATGGAAATCAGAAGGAGGTTGCTAGTCAGTGTGACCAGAATTTCCCCCGAGATAGGGATGTGTTAGTAGAGTTACCTCCTTTGAAGTTGGATCTTCTGCGTTCATAAATTGAGCCATTAGGGATTTTTCTCTTTTAACAGAATTCTTTTATTCCCCAGATATTTGCTGAACAGCTCTTCACCAAGATGCCCTGTTAAATTTTGGTTAGCTCAAGTCAAAAAAAAATAAATATTACCGTGTCTCCATTTAAATAGGCACTGCTGTCCTTGAAATGTCAAATATAATATGACATGTCAATTATTGCATGTCAAGTACACGATTAATTTTCAGCCCCTGTTGATTTAGATGGGTTTTGACGTGGGGTTGACGTATTCTAATGGTGCTTCTTCAGTTTAGTGAACGTCTTGAAAACAACATTGAATGGCACATAAATCAAAGCACCACCTTTTGCAGGGACATTTGCCAGAACATGAAGTAGCAGCTTCGTGTTCCTGTGAGCTTTTGGCCAACAATGGTTCTCTTGTCACAGAGCTGGGAGCCTGCAGTTTCTGGCAGGTTTGCCAGCAGGGCAGAAACAGTCTGATCACAAACTTGGTTTACTGAAGGATTTTTTAATTATTACTTTAGAAAAAAAAAAACCTAACATTTTCTTAAAGAGATCTTTTATAAGATCTCCTACCATTATGTGGTTTGCATTGTGTCTGATGATGTGTGTGGGACATAGAGGTATGCAACGAGGCCATGGGCATGATCACCGTATTAGTAAGGATTTCTTCCTAACCTTGTTCACCTGAAGTATGCACCTGGAATAAGGCTAAAACACTCTCTCTGGACATCATAGCAAATAGTAAGAGGCACTCTGCTAGCAGAGTGAGAAATGGGAAGAGATTACTCTAAAGACATCTTTCAGACTGTATACTTGCGGGATCAGTTAGTTCTGTTTAGATCTAGGCATTTACTTTTCTGGGTAGAAAACATGAGTGGAGTTGGAGCACCCTTGCTGCCATGTTCATGCAGGTGTGTGATTCAGCCACTTCCCAAAAAGGTGATGCACCTAAGGTGGTGGGAAGAAGAGAAGGAGGAAGGGTAGCATTCCCATACTTTCCAAATTGGGAAACAAATGACAAAGAAAAGAAGGGACAGGACTAAGAATACCCTGGAAATCAATTGCTGCACTCTGGAGCCCCAAGCCGTGTTATCCTCCTTTCCCGATCTTTGCCTACTGCTTGAACATAGCACATTGCTTTAATGAGAAGCAGGAAATTTAGGCATATCTTTAAATGGTATTGTGGACTAATACGGACTCCAAAATAACATGAGACTTCAAAATAGTGTCATCGTTCAAAACAGCTTTTAAATCCAGTGCTTTCAGAGGGGTAGAGTTAGGCTTCAGCCCTTCAGAAAGAAATGCTCACGCACGGCATGAGTATGTAAACCCCGTCTCTGCTCTTTGAACTGCAAAGACTGAAATGAAAGCAGCTTGTCACAAAAATAGATGGATACAAGGTTGTTGCTCAATTTTTTGTCACAGCAATGAGATAGTAGGATTTAACATCCCAGTGTTAAATAAGGAGCAGTGCAGTGTGCAGTATGTGCTGCCGGATTGACTGATTGATAGTCTCTAATTTTACCTCCTGTCTCTCTGCCTGCCTTACCTTCTGCAGAAGAGGTTTGTTGGACTCTTAGTATGAAAAGATGCTCGAGGTCCGCCTGCCAGGCCACCGGCTGCTGAAAAGGTTAAAGATGTTTTGAAAATGACTCTCATTTACTGAACACAAAACGCATTGAATTTCCCACACCTCATTTTTGTAGGGAAGACCATAACAAGAGCAGGAAGTAACTGGCCAGCCAGTGCAGCCTTTCAGCTGCACCTCGAACAAATACATTGGCAGGAGCACGACAGCTCTATCCTGTGCCTACTGCAGGTTGAGCAGTGTGGGGTGGGTTGTCCTGGTTTGGGCCAGATGTGCCACTGAAAGGAACAAGCTCTTCACATACCTTCTGTATGGCCGGAGAGGGACTTTATTGTGCCACAGGATGCTTCTCCATCACATTTCATTAACATTTTCACTATTTAAAACATCCATTATATCAGCACTCAAAATTTCTCTACCTCTGTTTGTGACAAATGGGGTTGCATTCGAATGGCCAAATGTGAGACTTAAATGAGAAATGGGCTATGTGCCTGCTGTTACAGATAATATGGAACTCAGAACGGACCCCTAGTTATCCAGGCAGAAGGGGAAGAGGTGAAGAGTTGGAAATAGGAGTTTCCAGAGGGGATTCAAGAGTGTAACTGAAGTGAGCGGGCTTCCCTACAGCAATATTTCTGGGGGGGGGGAAAAAAAAGGTGATGTGGTCATATCAAGTTGGATTTTGTGTGCCCAACTTGTGATTTTGTGTCTTAAGTCAATTTCTGTCTGCAATGACAGTCTTCTGTCCTCTTTCCCTCCCATGTGGGATAAGGGAGGCAAAGGAATGAGAACTATGTCAGGAGGGAAGATCCCTGCTCTCTCTTCCCCCACCCGCCACCCCTTTCTGAATGTGTTTCTTCACCTCTGGCTAGGTATCGTGAGGTGCCTTGGTCAACCTCCCTCATCTCCCAGGTAGTGTTGGCAGGGATTCCTGACCAAAGTGACAGGCAGCCCCATGGTGCACGTGGGGCACAGGACCCCCATTCCAGGGTGAGGTGTTGAACTTGTCTTACTTAGGCAGTTGCTTGCGATGGTCATGGTTGTCTCTCCTGACCTTGGCCAAATGTTGCTCTGATAGCCTCTTTCCACCTGCCTAACACTTTTTCTTACTTACTGTAGTTACAGAAATATCACTCTGTCATGCTGGGAGTTTTGGATTTGGATTTGTGGGGTTTTTTTTTTCTGTGCCTCTTCCAAATGAACAATTGTGACAGCAAAATGCTTTGATAATTATCCCTTTTTACTGCATGTGAAGGTTCCAAATGTTTTAGGAAATTATGGGGTTTTTTTGATCTTTAAAGTTCTGGTGTGTTCCATCCCATTTACCAAAACAAAACAAAACAACATATGTGCAGGGTTGAGTTTTGCTAGATTTTAACAGACTGATTTCTCCAGTCAAAGCTCGAGTGTAAGCACGCCGGTTGTTCTTAATTACTATATTGGCAGTACTAGTTGGTGCTTTATTTGGTGACTGATGCTGTTTTTAAGATCTCAGACAGTAAACAAGCAGAGATTTCAATAGACTAGGGAGGGGAACATACCCAGAAGTAGATGTGGGGGAGTCTGGGGTGTTCTTTATTTTCCAAAAAGGAAATTTTAAAAGTACATCTAAAGAAGTCCTGATGTGGATTTATGTTATTAGCCAAACATCCTGTTGGTGATGATTTGGGAGACTGGTGCTTTCAAGGAAGCAATAGAAATTCCAGAGACAAATTAGCTGGATCCTGGGTCAGCACAACTGGCTTTGAGCTAATACATGCAGGAAACCTGTGGCAAAGCCAGAGACCGCTTGATGCTAGAGCGGTGCTCCTGACTGCACATTTGAGACACTTGAAATTCAGAGCACTCTCTTCTAGCCATGCAGATCTGTTGACCTACCTTCGGGACTTAAAAACCACGCTTGGCAGAGCGCTAATGAGCAACACGCATAAATTAGCAAGGTGAATGGAGTGACCCATTATTACCATCCCTTGATTCTCGGCGTTGTTGGAGACACAGTCAGGAGGGCTGCCCCAGCTTCAGAGAGAGCAGCCAGGCAGATCCGCTTCGCTTCTTTGCGAGGTTTCCTTTGTGATGTGAGTGTGCTTCCAAGTGTAAAAATAAATTACAGAGACGGTAGTGACAGTAGTATAAGAAGTAAATACTGCAAGTAATAACAAGGCCACGGAAATATGCTTGAGCACTGAATAGGACAAGGAGTATCATGCAGAGGAAGGAGGTCTGATATGCTTTTCTAAGGCAAGAAATCCCACTGGTGATGTTTCTCTGTGGATGGAGATTGAGTTCCTTCCCTTCTCCCTGAGACATTTTCTAATGCAAGGGAAAAGTGTGCTAGTCTGATAATGGTAGCTATTAATCATCTGTGAAAAAGTCTTCATTTAACTACAATACTGTATGACTATGGATGCTCTTTCTTTCATTGGGCAGCATTGTTTCTAAGTATTTATCTAAATAATTCTTGTGGGAGGAAGCTAACCAAAATTTATTTCATAAAGCCTGCAAGCATGCAGTTTTGCCTGTTGCCAGTGTTTAGGGAAGGGCTGGGTCTAAAATCTGACAGTTGCAAAGCTTGTTCAACTTTGTATGTTTTTATCCTTCTCTAAACAAAGCATTCAATGCGTGTTGAAAATAGCAGAATAATTTCCCTCAAAAAATTGAATACTTGACATCCCAAAGGGAGACATACGCCCTTTAGCCAGTGGGAAAACATTTCTTATCAGGAGAACACATTGTGTTACATTTCAAAAAACCAGAAGAGGCAACTTAATTTAAATCTTACCCAATTTAAATCCTTGTATGAGAACACTCCTGTAAATTCACATACAAAGTGATAGTTAATATAACCAGCCATGTCCTCAGTCTGATTTAACCTTAGCACAGATAGGGTGAAATCTTGACCAATGAAATCTTTATTTTGACAGCAAAAGGTCCTCAGTATTTTGCTCTTGCCTTTCTGAAGAAGAATATTACCATCCTAAAGGTGTGTGTACTTTTTTCTGACCAGGGAACAGGGGCACCTAGTTGTTTAAGTGGAGGAGCATGAGAGCAAGCCCACACAGCCAGCTCATGCCAGTGAAGCCCAGAGGAGTGAAGGTGCTTGGCCACCAGCCTAATCGATGCTCCTAAAAGAGTGTCAGGTATTTATGGTGAAGAACTGGAATAGGAACAATGGAAACAACAGAACAATTTCTAACATGAGAAACAGATCTGTTAAAGGTGTATTTCCTTAGATTTCTTAGTACAGAACATACCTTATGGCTATATGCGGTCTGCCTGCAAAAGAAATTTTACTCTTAAACCTTGCCTTGCCCATGAGCACCCGAGATCATAAACACAATGCTGCCTTGGTGAGACGGTATTAAGAGGATCAATTCACAAAGACCACAACACTCTGATTTTCTCTTTCTGTGGTGAGAGCACATTTGGCTCTATTTGACTTTAAATGGCAGCTTTGCCGGACTTTTCCAAGGCCCCACATCCAAGCTGGGTATCTTTCTGAACTGCTGAACGGGTGTAACAAGTGCAGACAAGGAATTGTTGAAAATTGCCTTTTTGGTATGTGTGAAAAGTAGGTAAGTGCTCCATTGCCTAATTAATTACAAGTGCGAAGGCTCTACCTGCCACAGTTACTCAGAGCGCAGACTGAGTATTTACAGGGTGGAAATCTGATTGATTTTCAGTGGTGGAGAGAAAAGGAATGATTGCCCACATGGTCTGAGCAATTTGTGCAAGGCTGCTAAAAAGATTCAGTAACTCTTCCAGATCATAGGTGGTAGTCATAGGTTCCTCTTTTTCAGAAATGAGCAATTTCCTGAACTTTCAAGGGACACCTTTTATCCCAGTGTGCAGATGAAGCCACCAGAAATCTTTCAGATACTAGCAAACAAAGTGAAACTGCAACTACGTAAATTTCTGCCTGTGTAAATACCTTACTCAATGACAAAACCTGGCCCTGTGATTCTCTAGAGGAGCAGCTCCCAGGTTGGGAGGTGGCAGCGAGTCTGAGGGAAGAGGGAAGGAAAGTAAAGAGCAGGAAGAGAAAAGGAATGGCAGTCCCCAGGAAAGGAGGCTGAGGAACTGCACCCAGTAAAGCCCAGAACATCGCTTGGTTTTCAGGGGACACTATATTATAAATAGGCATGGAAAACCAGAGATGCAAGGAGAGACAGTGGGGGTTGGTGTTGGTACACTTGGGGTACAGTTGGACCTCACTGTACTGATTTTGTTTTGCAAAGACAAACCAGCAAAAAAGGTGTAGCGAGGATCTTGTAATCTAAATGAAGAGATTCTTCATCAACGTGTGGCTGTAAAACCAGGTACAAGTTAGGATATTGAATAGAAAAGCTGGCTTCTTGTATAACAAATGCATCAGAGTTCCTTGTTGTTGTTAATGAAAATGCATGGTAACACAATCTGTATGGCCTCTGGGGTGTAGTAACAATTTTGATTTATAGAATATTTTCTCATGTTCTTTTGCTCTGGAAGTTAAAAGACATAAATCCCAAACTTCATCAATTAGAAAGTAGTTTCAGAAAAAGAAACCCAGATCCCTGATCTTGTATCAGTAACGTTTTTGTCCCCAAATGAATTAAATTATTTAGTCACTTTTCTTGTAGACAGATCAAATAGGTATCATACTTGTTTTATCTCTGTCATAGATTGATTCTTGGCAATATATATTCTCATAGACAGGAGCTTGTAGAAGGCTATATGGCATACAAAATTGGTTTTTTGAGATGACATCCTGTTGGGGATGGCAGATTATTTTTACATATGTAAGCACTGAGGTGTACACTTCGATGGAGTCAACTATTTAGTAGTTACCAAAATCTGCTTGATGACACAGAATATGACAGATGACGGCCCATAATTGCATTATACACAGGTATCCAGGGTGATCAAATAGTTAATATATCAATAATAAGCCTTCTGAACATGAGGGAAGTAAAGGTCATTCATGAGAGCTTCAATCCCAATGGATGCAATGTCCTCATTTAATGTCACTGACCTGGCAAGACCTTACCCAACAATTTTGTCAGCTGAGGATACACAAGAGAGAATTTTTAATCACCAGTGAGGTGATCAGTTCCACGTTTGTTAGTCTGACCAACAAGAGGAGCTGGATGCCCAGGTGACAGTCATCATTGTGCAGGTGTTGGGACTGTCTGCTGTACTGCACAGGTGTGAGAAATCAATCAGAATTAGAGATAGGAGAAGAAAGTGAAATCTGGAGAGCAAGATACAATGCGCAGGGAATCCTACACTAGACAGTGGGGTGTCTACATTGTTTCTGGAAGTAACCAGAACAAAGGTGAATGACAGGAATATGTACATACTTATCTAAGTTCCATGCTGGAAGTTGCAGCTCAACCCATGTCTGCAACAGAGTAGTCTTTATTTCCCTTTTTTAATTTCCTCTGCTGAGAATACCAGTGTTGCTGTAGCTTGTTTGCATATGTGTTGCCAGAAAAACATGAAGGAAAAGTATAAATCAGAAGGGAACAGGGAAGGTAAAAAGCAGGGCCCTGTGCTCTCAAAGCTGAGTTGGAGGTTCTCAGTTACCCGGTTTTCTGCTCTGTTTAGAAGGGGACAAAAAAGAAAGAAAGAACAGACTCGGCATTGATGTAGCCTCCGTCTGGAAGGGGTGTTAGGACGGCTGGTGTGTTGGAGAGCCTGTGAATGATCACCGCTGTTCTGCCAGCTCTGGAAGGAGAGGACGAAATAAGATGCTCTTTCTCTGCTAGGCGAGGTTCAGCTCCCAGGTCTGAACTAGCAGGCATCAAACACTTTTGGCATACAGGATTTCAGGAACTGTTCCTGCTTTCAGGAAGACATACAACGCTTTGTCTTCAGATCCAAAGAATGGACCTTTGCTCATGCACTTTATTGCACCTGCAAGTTCATTGTGAAGATATATTTTCCCCACTGCTTGAGGTTTCCTTGCTTTCTTGGATTTTCACTTCACTTCAGAAGAACATTGCCCTAAAGCAAAGTTATCTGATTATTTTTATTTTTCAAGAAAAAAAAATCAGGCTTGCATTAGCTCATGTTCACTCAGTTGTCTTTTGTTATAACATGTAGATATGTGTATTTATAAACATCTATATAGGAACTAGTTAGAAAAAGTGAGCATTCATTACAAACTCCCTTTAGAACATGAGCATGGCTGAGCACTGGATCGTGTTGCCCAAAGACGTGTTTTTTTCCATCTTCAAACATTTTCAGACTTCAAAAGGACAAGGCCACGGGCATTCTGGTCTCACTCTGAATATAACCCTCCTGAGCAGCAGGTTGGACCAGGTGACACACCCCCCCCAACATCTCCCTCCGCAGCTGAGTTTTTCTATTACTCTCTGACAATGCGGGCACGTTACCAAAGGGGTGCTAGCATGGGCTTCAGCATCCAGAGCAGTCTTTGCCCCATGTTCAGCTCTCCTGAAGAGCTGGATTTGTCGGTAATGTGGCCGTGCATCTTTTGTATCTTGCATGTGTTAGGAAAAAACATATCTCTTAATCAGATTTAAACAACTGCTGTCATTTGTCACCTCAGAATCTATGGCAAAACCTAAGCCCAAGTATCTCACTAAGGCCATTTGTCCAAACCAAGGGGAAGACAGAGAGCAATGACATTGAATTTTGTTTAAAATTACTGGGAGTATTTTGACTGTGTATAAAACGTCATTGCCTTACTGTCAAATGTTGCTAAAACTTTTACAGGTATGAACAAGCTCTGCCATGTTTGGAGAAATGTGAAATTTGTCTTTGTTAGGCAGGAACCCAGTAATTTGGTAGGGGAATCACTGGCCTGAGAGCTACTGTTGCCTATGCTTGGCATCTGTACGGCTGGATGTAGTCATGCGGGAATAAGTTTGTCTCTTCTGAGAGGCTGGCCCAGGTTCTGGTTCTTACAGCAGGATCTGCAGGTGATGCATGTTGTCATACATCCATGAACTTTCCCAAAAGCAGGAATAAATACTTCATTTGTATAGGCAATGATATTTCACATGTAATTCCTTTGCTCTTTTACACAACAGGTCTCTAGGGTAAAATTTTCATAGTTAGTGATAAGGGTAAAATAGATGTAAAGTTTTGATGAGTTATTTTTTAGTGGCATTTCAGAGTTCTTTGAGCAACCTCGTCTAGTGAAGGTGTCCCTGCCCATGAGAGGGGGGTTGGAAGTAGATAGTCTTTAAGATTTGTTCCAAACTAAACCATTCCATGATTCATCATAGGCCTAATTTATAGATTTTCTCTACCAACAGTGTGCTTTGCAGCCCCAGTCCATCATATCTGGGGGACATGCTGGAGCATGTCATAGGTACTTTTTGGCCCAGCTTCTTTTCCTTAGAAACCCAGCACAGAGGAACAATGTGAAAGAGGAGAATGTGGCATGTGCTCAGGTCTCAGCCCAATGTGGAGCTGGAATACACCCCAGGACAGCACTGCCCTGGGAGCTGGAAAGTGCTCCCAGATCCCCCAGCATGAACACGGCTCAGGAGGATCAGGCAACTGTCTTGTTCTCATGTCTCACATTAACCCAGCTGATAACAGAGGTGATGGGTAATTTTGGTAAGACATGCTGAGCTCACACTGGTGCTTTTCCTAGGAGACCCCAAAGCTCTTTCCCGCTGCTAGAAGTTTGTTCCATGTATAGTCACATTTTTGGTTCCACCACAGCCAGAGCACCATGTTGCAACGCAGTTGGGTATTTTGCAAGGCAGCTCAACAGTTCAGGTAACTTTAGCTGGTCTCAGTGGGAATAAATGCAGCAGATAAAGTTGTGGTCTTTAAGAGAGATGTGCAGGGCATTTTGTTTACTGACTGCCTGGAATAGGGATGTAAGAGCATGGGAATGGCTGCATGGAGCCAGAGCTGAGGACTGTCTTGCCCACGCTCTGCCTCCAGCAGCAGCCAGAGGTGGACACCTAGGCCAGAGCCTAACAGGCCAAACTTAGTGGGATTCTACTCCTGTCTGCTCCCAGAGCAATTTCCCAACATCTTGAGCTCAGGCACTTTCTGAAACAAATGTATTCAAATAATTTCTTATCTGTGTCTTGTTTACCCATGTGATTTTTCTATTTAATATGTGTACTGTTTGTGTATGCTGCCAAATTCCTTCTTTCTTTCCTGACAAAAATGTAATTTCCAGTATAACATCACCTTAAAGTACACTGATTGAAGTAACTACTGCTAATAAGAGAGTAGTACATATTTTCCTTTTATGATCGCTTTAAGTACTGCTTGATATGTTTTAATGTCTAACATTCCTAAGGCAGATGTTTGCCTTTCATGAAACATTAATTAGAATCTAAGAATCAAAGAGAAGGAAAAAAACCCGTATTTATATATGCATGTGCATCTGTTTATTTGTGAAGGGGAGACGGTAGGAACTTTGTATTAAAAAAAAAAAGGCAATGAGTAAATATTTGAGGGGAAGCCTTTATCAGATTACACTGATCTCTATTATGCATCGTAAAGCAACAAAACTACCAGTTTTATGTAGTATGATTTTGGCATCTCACTGCTATACTCGGTGAAGTTTTATATACTGTAATGAAAAGTAATCTGTATCTTATTTCTTCACAATTTAATATGTTGTGTTTATAAGGATACTTTCACCAATATCCTGAGTGAGAGGGTAACATTCTACAAGCTATCAGAAAATAAAATTGTGAATTGTGTTATGTGAAAAGCTACTACAAAAGAAAGTAATTGAGAGCTGGAAGACAGGAAACACGGTTCAATTCCCCTTTTCAAAAACACACAGAGTACCCATATCGTGCCTCTGAAACTTGGAGGTCTTAACAGAGAGAGGATGAGTTATCTTAAACGAGCTTAGCTCCCTGAATGGGCCATGTGCAGCTGTGCACGTGTTGACTTGGCTCAGAAATGTGCTGGAGGAGCCAGGCAAATGTGTTGGGACTGTGGTCGTCTCTACTTGCGACTGTCCTTGGTGGGGAGCTGCTCTGTGAGTAGTGCTACCACTACTCTTTATGGGGGGGTATAGCAATAGCACAAGGGGTAAACAGGTTTAAACTGAAAGAGGAGATACTTAAATTA